>VXBP01008451.1:107912-148854 GCA_013400115.1 Rhinopomastus cyanomelas | reverse complement strand
TTTCCTCTTCATGTAGAAGGAAGAGTACAGACCCGATCATACTTAAAACACCCTAATTCTACCTTCAAGGCGCACAAGTAGGAACTATGATCCAACTGCTTTTCCAAGTGGAAGATGGTTGCAAAAAAAACCCAAAATAAAACAAGAAAGAAACCTACACCTCACTGTGAAAAACATTTTTGCCAGGATATATATAAAGTTATTAAGATATTTTTATAAAGGGAAGTCAGCAATTATATGTCCTGGGGAGTTCAATCTTTTTTGACATCTCGGTCAATATTATTACATCCTCCTGTACCTGCCTTGCTTATTTTAATTACTAGATCTTCTCTTTTTTTTTTTTCCCCCTCATTAAACTCTAGCATGCAGCTGATGAGTGTTTCACAGCATATTTTGAATGTTCGAATTGATTTTATAAGGAGAAAGGATAGAGACTAATCTAACTTAGCACTCATTTCTTCAAGCTGCTATTTTCTAGCTTGTATAAATCTAACAAAAGTACCTCCTGGTTCAGAATTTATACAGGACAAGATTTGTATAAACTACAAGTATAAAGGCCTGCATTTTCAAGAGTTATATTTTTAATGTATGTTTCCATTACATTAATTTAATTGCAATTACAGTTTGAATAAGAGAGGCTTTCTTTAACTGAACACTAAAGTTTGATTGAAGGACAAATATAGATATGGAGTATAGGTATAGCAGATCTCAATTCAGTCATTCAGGACTACAATGTGCCTCAGTGTGCCTAGTATTTAATAGCTACTATAAATAAAAGTTTTATAGAAGATATATATGCACAAAGGGAAAGAGTAAAAGAGGGATGATCACAGTAAAACACACAGGATAATATGCATTAATAACAGAGTCTTTATTGTGGTGCTGCTGTCATTGAGTGCAATGGTATATATATATATATATACAGAGAGAGAGAGAGAGAGAGAGAGAGTCATCGATCACACGGCAATAGTATTACAAATTCCATTATGGTTTTTCACTATTTCAATAGTATCTCTTGGGAATCTGTAAGCATTGCAACTCTTACTAGGTTTAACCTGGACTACTTTCTGATATTTAGCTTTAGTTGCATCATATTTTCACCATCACAGAAGAATTAACATACATTTCTACAGAATAGCTTCTATTTTGGATAGGAAGCTCTTGGAAGAGCAAGTAGACGTTAAGGTAAAAAACCCAACCAAACAAAACAACCATCATATTTTCTGTTTTCACATTTGCTGATGTCAGTAAATGTTAATGTACTATATAGTGTGAACGACTAAATGAAGGCAGGTCTCCAAGTATATTTTCACTTGTTTCTGATATTCATAGAAAAAACCCTGTGCAGTTAATAACTGCATTGGCTTTACCACAAGCTTATGAAAACAACTTTACTTACTTGCAAAATTTCAGAATGGTAACAGTTAACATATACCCAATTTTAAAATTAATAATTGAGGTAACTTTAAGAGAAAAATACAGTGCAAATAAATATTTTATCCACAAGTTCATATTTTATATTCTGCAGTGAAAATGTGGTTTTAGAAATCCTTTTAGTCAAACTAAGCATGATGGCATAAATCCTCTAGCCAGAATATTTTTTCTATTTCTATTTACATTTGCTTGTATACATAAAAAATTTCAAACCCTGTGTAACTGTCAGATTCTGCGTAGGCTTCTTTATTTTGAATGGCAACTTTTTTATAATTTTAATTTTTTAATTCTTTTTTTACAGAAGTACAAGTTCTTATATTTTCTTTTACATAAGTTCTTTGTACAAGTTCTTGGAAAAACTATATTTTTCTACATAAAAAAGTACTTTTTCTACACCAAGATAATTTCTTAAAATAACAATTTTTTAAAAATTCATTATAATTTCTTAAAATAATCCATCAGGTGAAAAAGACAAAAACCAGTCTTTGTTAAACAAAGATATAAATCCAGTTTTCCAAGAAATTTGGGGCAATTTGGAGTTTTATCTCCATTTGGAAATACATTCTGTTGGATTCATGCATAACATTTTATTTACAATCGGCTTCCATTGCATTTTTATTAGGAAATTATAGAGAACACTTTAGAAACAACTAGCATTTGGCATGAGGCAGAACTCTTTCAGAGAGTATGAGTGGTGGCGTTCCTGCTCATGGCGAGATGATTTCTGCGGTCCCTTGAACCTAAACCACTCAATGATTCTATGATTTGAAATTCTGTATCTTCAGTCAAAAGAAAAAACCCACTGGATCACCAAAGAAAAATTATTTACACAATGATTTTTTTTCTTAAACTATTATTTATATATTATGTATATAATATATACAGCATATTCCTACTAAAGAGGAGGTCAACTCTGCACAGATATTACTAGAGCTCTGATACTATAAGCAGGTTGTTTTTGATATGTGCATCTCTACTGAATTCATGTTGGATGTTATATAAGTTTTAGGAACACTCAGCGTTAGGGTTATTTCACTATTAATTGATCTCATTTCTGTAATTTTTATATGTCCACTACTGTTGCTTTTCTCTGAAATTTCAGGAGCAATCATATGCCATGTAGGCATGTTAGGTCTTCGAGAAACAGAATGAAACTATCCTCAGAGGAAAATCCATTGGTTTACAGCACTACCAAATGAAAAAGTGAGCTCAAGTATCAAATAAATGTAGACTATGATCCAAATGAAAAGCAACAGTTTCCTTCCAGGTTTCAACAGGAGAGACCAGTAATTTTAAACAACAATTTCAGATTAGTGTGATTTTACAGGTCTATTCAACATCCAAATATATTAAATTAAAAGCAAACATTGAATTTTTAGACATACACTTTTCTTTTTTGTCTGTCTGCAACTAGCAATCCTGTATTATGCCTTACCCACTATCTTTGTAAACACAAAGCAAGAAAAGTTTAAGCATCACAGAATTACAGAATCACAGAAATATTGAGGCTGAAAAACACCTCTGAGCTCATACAGCCCAGCCTGTGACCTAACATCACCACACTGGCCAGACCAGGGCACTAAGGGCCACAGCCAGGCTGTCCTTAAATATCTCCAGGGATGGAGACTCCACCACCTACCTGGACAATCCATTCTGGTGTCTGGTCACCCTTTCAGTGAGGAAAAGCTTCCTCACACACAACCTAACCAACCTCTGGCACAGCTTCAGGCCCTGCCCTCTCATCTTGTTGCTAGTTGCCTGGGAGTTGCCCAATCCACACCTGACTACAAGCTCCCTTCAGGGATTGTAGAGAGCCAGGAGGTGCCCCCTGAGTCTCCTCTTCTCCAGGATAAACAACTCCAGCTCCCCCAGCCTCTCCCCATCAGACCTTCCCTCCGGTCCCTTCCCCAGCCTTGTTGCTCCTCTGAACCTGCTTCAGCCCCTCAATCTCTTGCTTGAAGTGAGGGGCCCAGAACTGCCCCCAATACTTGAGAGGAGGCCTCACCAGCACCCAGTACAGGAAGAGAATTACATCCCTAGTCCTGCTGGCCACAGTATTCCTGATGCAATCCAGGATGCCACTGCCCTTCTGTGCCACCTAGGCACCCTGCTGGCTCCTGTTCAGCCAGTTGTCAGCCAGCACTGCCAGGTCCCTCTCTGCCAGGCTGCTCTCCAGCCACTCATCCCCCAGTCTGTAGGATAATAAATTATCAGAAAAAATTTAAGGGCAGTATTCTTCTGCTGCTAATTTTGTTGTCTGGGTCAGATCACACAAGGTTAGGCCAGGGTTAGTTCTATGGGGAGTGACAGGAGCATGCAAGGTATAGTAAGAGAAAGCACGAGTGCTTTTCTATTTTTTAGTATGCAACCTCAGTTAAAAGTATCCCTTCATCTAAACAGAACTTACTTCCTTGTCTTTTCTTTTGGAGGAGGTTTGGTTTCTAAATAAGACACCATGAGTACTAAGGCAGCATAATGAGAAACAAACACCCCCTGCACCGTGCAGAAAATTCCCTATGTGAGTAGAAAACTACTCACTCCTCAAGATTAACTGTTGACTCCTAGTGCTTTCTGGTGTAGAAACATTTGTAAAAACACAAGCAACATAAAAAAGATCAATATTTCTTACCCATAGGAATGGAGCCCCTGTCAACTCATCGATAGAGATTTGTGACCTCCCTTGAGCTCCCACAAGCCTCTACTTGCTCAACCTTTATCACATGCCTTTATAAAATTTTTCTCATAGGAAGAAATAAGATTACAGCAGTCCAAATGCAGCAGTTAGCAGAGCAGCATGCATGAATTTTAAAGCACCAGGGGATATTTTAAGCTTTGTAAACTTTTTACACTAAACCTTGGAGATGCTTCACCTCTGGTGAAGTATCCTCTGCCTCTGGTGAAGTACCCCACTGTTTGTCATCAGCCAGCAGGAGACTATTTATCCCTTCTACCTTCAAACCAAGTCTAAAGACCTATTAATGAGCCCTGCCAATTTCTACCCCAGGATCCTCTGGGACAAGTGCATCCCATTGGTTGTTTGGAGCTCCGGTGCCTTGCAAACAGAGCCATAATTGTAGAATCCAAACCCCTGTTCATGACACCATTTCCGGAGCCATGAATTGAGCTGCTGTCTCTTCCTAAATGTTCCCTAGCCCATTGCTGATGTTAGAGGGATAGAGGAGAACAAAACTTGAGCCCCTGATCCCTTTAGCAGTTGCCTTAAGGTCCAGAAATAACTTTTAATTTATTGTTTGATTTATCGTGAGCCTCTCATTGTTGAATTGTCACTCAATTGAATGACTAGTCTGAGGGACTCACGAGGTTCGGAATGTTACCTAAGATGTCCCCTACCTAAAATGTCTTCTTTGAAGTGGAACTTTAAGGTCTAGGCTATGCTAAATGTGGATTCTCTATAGATCTCTGAAGTGAGTTGGTGCAATATGGTTTGTGTGGATGTTTTATTGCAACAAATTAATTATTTCTCATTATAGAATCACTACGGATTGGAAGGGACCTCGAAATATCATCTAGTCCAATCCGCCTGCAACAGCAGGATCACCTAAAACAAGTCACACAGGAACACATCCAGGCAGGCCTTGAACATCTCCAGTGAAGGAGACTCCACAACCCCCCTGGGCAGCCTGTTCCAGTGCTCCGTCACCCTCACCGTGAAGAAGTTCCTTCTGATATTGATGTGGAACCTTCTGTGTTCCAGCTTACAATCATTGCCCCTCGTCCTATCACTACATGACACCAAGAACAGCCCAGTGCCATCCTCCTGACACCCACTCCTCACATATTTGTCGACATTAATGAGGTCACCCCTCAGTCTCCTCCAAGCTCAAGAGACCCAGCTCCCTCAGCCTCTCATTGTAAGGAGAGGCTCGACCTACTTCATCATCTTCGTTGCCCTACGCTGAACTCTCTCCAGCAGCTCCACATCCCTCTTGAACTGAGGAGCCCANACAATCCACCTCACTACCCGAAAATCTAGGCCACACTGCCTCAGTTTGTCTGCGAGGATGCTGTGAGAGACCGTGTCAAATGCTTTTCTTAAGTCAAGATAGATAACATCCACGGCTCTGCCCTCATCCATCCACCTGGTTACGGCCTCATCAAAGGCTATCAGGTTGGTCAAGCATGACTTTCCCTTTGTGGAGCCATGCTGACTGTCCCTAATGACCCTCCTGTCCTTGATGTGCCCGGAAACAGCCTCTAGGACAAATTGTTCCATCACCTTTCCTGGGATGGAGGTGAGGCTGACCGGTCTATAGTTACCTGGGTCTTCCTTCTTTCCCTTTTTAAAGGTTGGGGTAACATTTGCTATTTTCCAGTCCCTGGGCACCTCTCCCATTCCCCAGGACCCAGCAAAGATGATGGAGAGCGGCCTAGCAATGACTTCTGCCATCTCCCTTAGCACACACGCGTGCATCCCATCTGGGCCCATGGATTTATGCACATCCAGTTTGTTCAACTTATCCCTAACCCAGTCCTCATCAACCAAGGCAGGCTCACCTGTTGCCTCAAATGCCTCTGTAGTCTGGGGTCTAATGTCAAGACAACCCCCTAGATGTATAGGCAGAGGCAAAGAAAGTGTTAAGTATCTCTGCATCCTGTGTCTCCAGGGTACCCACCTCATTCAGCAAGGGGCCTACATTGCTTCTAGTTTAGTTTTTGTAAAAAAAAAAAAGCTCTTTTGTTGCCCTTGACCTCTCTTGCAAGGTTTAATTTCGAGGAGGCCTCGGCCTTTCTAGTTGCATCCCTACATTCCCTCACCAGAGCCTTGTAATCACCCCAAGTGGCCACCCCCTTATCTGTCTGCATTGGCAAAAAAAAAACCAAAACGAGGTAAAAAATACTGAGGCCCTAACCCCTCTAGCTTAGATCTGGAAATTAGCCTTTAAAGTCCCTGTATCATGCTCACACGAAAATTTGTTTGATGTATCCATATCCCTCCCTTTTATTTCAGTAGATTTGCGGCCCTAATGCTATAATCTCTGAAGAAAAGCATAATGGGCTTGAATTCTTTATATCAGCATTTTGCTCAAACTGCAGTGCAATACAGTGAGATGTGTTCTGCACTGCTAGAGATGTTGTCTTTTCAATATGGTGTTAAACCAAGGCCCTGACACTTTCATAGCTTCACATCTAAAAAGTAAAATCTCATTGAAAATCTGAAAACATTAAGTAGGAGATATGTTGCCTCAGCCAGTATCAGTATGTCTTGTTATGAACGTATCTCCCTATAAACACATAACAATTCACAGGCTGTGCCACAGTAAAGAGTGAGTTCCCATGTATGATGCCAGTTTGCAGAATACAAACTATTCCTTTATGAGCTACAAGCCATCAAATAATTTTGTTTCTTTTGAGATACGTGAAGTGAGACCCTTTTCACATTCATGAGATGGTATTGAAGCCTATGGCAATTGAACTCCTGACACTAGGGACTGGAATAGCTGGGATTAATTAAGGTTATTAATACTATGAACATCTGTGTCATCATCAGAAGGAACATGTCAGTTAGAGGCAAACCTGTGATATGTTTTTTATTAAAACTAAATCATGGTAGGCAAAACAATAAGTCAGTTAGTAGCAGGGTGCTGGCAATCTGTTGTCTAAGGGCAAATCTTTTTCTTAAAGTGCAATCATTTCTATTTATATCATACTAATACACAGGATTGTTTCCAGACACCACACAGTTAAGTTACTTGTGTAGATTCAAATGTCTGAAAACAAATCAAAGAATCACAGAATCACAAAGTCACAGAGCATTAGGGATTGGAAGGGACCTCAAAAGATCATCTATCCCAATCCCCCCACCCAAGTTTGTCTTTCTGAGTTTCAGCGGAACAAGTGTTCATGCTAAATATCTTTGAATATACTGTTTTTGCAGCTGCACTCCCCCATAGTGTAGCCATGTTTTTCCAGCCATACAAAATTAGATCCTTTTCTCTATATGGGATTTTCTGCCCAGAGCCTATCAAGTGAGAATGACGTGCAATCTCAAATCTCAAATACATGAAGAGTATTTGTTTCTCCTTCTCAACCTCAAAATATTTTCTCTCCATGGATTTAGTGTGTTATACTCTCACTGATGCACTTTGAAAGGATTTTTTTCAATGTCCTCCAAAAACTTATATCTATGTGAATGTTTAGTCTTTCATAAAATCTTGCCTTTAGAATCAAAAGCTTTCTTAATCTTGGAAGATATTTTCTGGTTTTGTAGAATTTACAATTTTTGTGTTCTATAGAATTACAGAATCATCCAGGTTGGAAAAGACCCTTACAATCATCACAACTTTTATTCTTTTAAATGATAAAATTAAAAGAAGTGTGGCTGGCAGATCAAGAGAGGGGATTCTGCCTCTTTACTCTGCTCTAGTGAGACCTCACTTGGTGTCCTGTGTCCAACTCTGGAGCCCCCAAAATACAGGAAAGACGAGGACCTGTTAGAGAGACTCCAGAGGAGGAAAATTATCAGAGGGCTGGACCCTCTCTAATCTGTGTACAGGCCAAGAGTTGGGGTTGTTCAGCCTGTAAAGAAAACTCTGGGAGGACCTTATAGTGACTTTTCAGTACCTGAAAAGGCCCTGTCAGAAGGCTGGAGAAGACTGTGCACAAGGGCAGGGAATGGTAGGATGAAGATTTTCCAAATTGGAAAAGGTTAGATTTAGATTAAACATCAGGAAATAGTTCTTTAATCTGAGGGTGGGGGAATCCCTGGAATCATTCAAGGTCAGGCTCGATGAGGGTCTGGGCAATCTTGTCCGATAAGTGATAGCCCTGCTTGGTGTAGGGGGATTTGGCTTTATGGACTTTGGAGGATCCTTCCAATCCTATGATTTTATGACTTTTGAAAATGAGATTTCTCAGACATTGACTCTGTAAGAGGTCTGGAAAGACTTGACACACAAATCTAAGTCAGGAATCATATTTAACTAGATATAATTCAAATGTGTTTGGGGATTGGATATGTATAATAAAAAAAAATTAAAATTATGCTGAGAAGCAGTATTTCTTTTTTTTTAAATTTTATTCAATCAAAGCAATTCTGGGGTACACAGAAGCTTTTGAATTGTTTTTAAACACAAAAGCAGCTTTCTGAATATCTAAGTATATTCTTCAGTCATAAACATTATGCAGTTGAGTGTTAAATGATCAGTTTATTTTTAAAATCATGCTAACACATGCAAGCATCTATTTTGAAAGTTAAATGCAAATACAGGGTGGTGTGTTTATTTGTTTTGCACCATATTTCTCCATAACTTCTATATATTTCCAAAAGAGTGTATAACATACAATGGATTGCATTTGGTGTAAGATAAAATACACGAGTTGTTGGGTTTTTTTTCTAATATAACATAAATTAAAGTAAGAAAGCATCACACTGTAGCATGAACTGCCTGAAAGGAGGTTGCAGACAGGTGGGGATCAGTCTCTTCATCTAAGTCACTAGTAATAGGAAATGGCCTCGAGTTACACTAGAGAAGGTGTAGATTGGATATTAGGAAATATTTCTTCAATGAAAGAGTTGTCAGGTATTGGAACAGATTGTCCAGGGAGGTGGTAGAGTCATCATCCCTGGAAGAGTTAAAAAAATGTGTAAATGTGGCATTAGAGAACAGGGTTTAGCGGGTAGGATGGGGTTGGGTTGATGGTTAGACCTGATGATCTTGGAGTTCTCTTCCATCCTTAGTGATTCTATGATTCCATTACTCTATGAACATAAAAGATGTTTTGACAGTATTTTCAGTCTTTCAGAAATGTTAGCAGTCTGATCAGATAAATCTGTTTGTCAGTAACCAAAGGTTGAGACTCCTATATCTTTATTTATCCCATGTACATAATTTAGTGAGTTATTGTCTCCAACCCCAACCCTTAGCTTTAACAGAGCTACTCAAAAATGAAAACTTTATCTCAAATGAATCTGAAAGATTAGGGCTATTTCTGATTTAGCTGAAGCACCCCACCAATCTACAGCTAGCAAGCTCATCATACAGCTAGCAACATCATTCCCCCGGTAGGAGTCTACTATTCTTCCTGATAAGAGACCGTAAAATACCTCTATGCCGAAATGGAAGGATTATGAATGTATTCCCATCATGCAAACAACAAACAGCATTGTTAAATAAGTGCATTTTCCACTTACGATGTATTAATTTTTGTATATTGTTTATATTAATTATGTAATTATATTAATGATGTAATTATATAATTATGTATATAGGATATAAAATGTGTATTTATACATGATACAGAAGTAATATGACATTTCTTAAATAATGAAAATAGATATGAGAATTTATAATAGTTTTCTAGCTGTTGCTCTTTAGAAGGTGAATTCTAGAAATGGCAGTTACAGCATGCGTGTTTTCCTTTGTTCAGTTAGCATTTCAGCTTGAATTTTATTATAAATCATCATTTTTCCTTCTTCAAATCATATGGTAGTTTTGGAAAGTTTCTGTGCCTTGCACAGCCTTTACAGAGTCAAGACAATGAAAATGTTATCCTAGTCAAAACTGTCTAGCTACTGCTTAACTGAAAACTACTCTAATTATTCCTACTCATCTTTTAATAAGTACATGGGGAATGACAGAGTAGGATCATAGATTCCTTGGGGTTGGAAAAGCCTAGCATTGCCATAAAGCTCAATCTTGTCTTATGAAGCTAAGCAGAGTTGGGCCTAGTTTGTACTTCAATGGGAGACAGTCTGGGTACGACAAGAGATGTAGGCTTACCCTGCTCCAGCAACAGGGGTTGGACTTAGATAAACTTTTGAGGTCCCTTCCAGCCTGTAACATTCTATGATTCTGTGACTGGCTAGTCCACCATTGTCAGTCCCTCAGTACCATGTCTACCTATCTTTTAGATATCTTTACAGACCCTGAGCAGTCTGTTCCAATGTTTCAGTGAAGAAATTTTTCCTAATGTTCAATTTAAACATGGCCAGTGCAAAAGGAGGACTTTTCTTTCTTGTTACTTGTGAGAATTGACCAACAGCCACTCCTCACAGCGTGGGTGTCAAGAGGATGGAGCCAGGCTCTTCTCAATGTCATCTAGTGATAGGACGAGGGGCAATGGTTGTAAGCTGCAACACAAGAGTTTCCACATGAATATGAGAAAGAACTTCTTCACAGTGAGGGTGACAGAGCACTGGAATGGGCTGCCCAGGGGGTTGTGGAGTCTCCTTCACTGAAGAAGTTTAAGACCCTCCTGGATGTGTTCCTGTGGGACTTGGTCTAGGTGATCCTGCTGTTGCAGGGGGATAGGACTGGATGATCTTTCGAGGTCCCTTCCAGTGCCTAATGAATCTATGATTCTATGACTTGTCCTCTAGACTTTTCACCACCTACACTGCCTTTATTTGGACCTGCTCAAGAACTTCAGTCACAGTCCTTCCTGTACTGAGTGCCCCAACAGGACACAATATTGGAGGTACAGCCTTACCACATTGCTCATGGCAATCAGAAGCTTTCTTTATATCTACCAAAATACACATCTGCAGGTTTTCACGACAGCAGTCCTGATGCTCACATCTACTTTATTATCCATCTATCCAGACATTTTAAAAGACTTTCCAGAGTAGCTTTTCCCTAAACTCTTATAAGTGACACTGTGAAATTATCATGAAATATGTTTACAGTTTGCTCATGTGTCAATTTTATTCCCTATGAAAGCTGTTAATATCTTCATATTTGCAACACACATTGCTCATGCCTAAAAGGCCAAGTGCAGGATCTTGCATTTTGACCACAATAACCACCTGCAGACTGGGGGATGAGTGGCTGGAGAGCAGCCTGGCAGAGAGGGACCTGGCAGTGCTGGCTGACAACTGGCTGAACAGGAGCCAGCAGGGTGCCTAGGTGGCACAGAAGGGCAGTGGCATCCTGGATTGCATCAGCAATACTGTGGCCAGCAGGACTAGGGATGTAATTCTCTTCCTGTACTGGGTGCTGGTGAGGCCTCCCCTCAAGTATTGGGGGCAGTTCTGGGCCCCTCACTTCAAGCAAGAGATTGAGGGGCTGAAGCAGGTTCAGAGGAGCAACAAGGCTGGGGAAGGGACCGAAGGGAAGGTCTGATGGGGAGAGGCTGGGGGAGCTGGAGTTGTTTATCCTGGAGAAGAGGAGACTCAGGGGGCACCTCCTGGCTCTCTACAATCCCTGAAGGGAGCTTGTAGTCAGGTGTGGATTGGGCAACTCCCAGGCAACTAGCAACAAGATGAGAGGGCAGGGCCTGAAGCTGTGCCAGAGGTTGGTTAGGTTGTGTGTGAGGAAGCTTTTCCTCACTGAAAGGGTGACCAGACACCAGAATGGACTGTCCAGGTAGGTGGTGGAGTCTCCGTCCCTGGAGATATTTAAGGACAGCCTGGCTGTGGCCCTTAGTGCCCTGGTCTGGCCAGTGTGGTGATGTTAGGTCACAGGCTGGGCTGTATGAGCTCAGAGGTGTTTTTCAGCCTCAATATTTCCAAGATTCTGTGGTAATTTAAAAGAGAATAAAGCCCAACTTATCCAACTTAACCTGATGTCCAATGAAGAATGTGAATATCCCGCATTCAGCAGAGCTGAACTGCAAGTTCTTATTAGAGGTTTCTGTCAGAAAGCCGTGTCAGTAATAGTTGCTTCACTCTGCTCTGGGCAAATGATAGTTTATGATAAATGAGGCCATGTGCACACACAGTATACTGGAGATGTCAAGAAAATAGGCAAAAGAATTATTCCCTGGTAAGGGGAAAATATCTGAAAGTTGTGAAAAATCCCACTTAAAAAAGACCCATCTCTTTATCTGACCAGAGTGGTTTAAAGTTTAAAAGAGGATACATGGAAAACAGCCTAATATTTCATTATTTGGAAGACTATCATTTGCTGACTTCATTAATAAACTTTGAAAGATACCTTGACTGTAGCAAACACGATAAACTATTCTTCTGAGCACGATAAACTATTCGAAACCATGTGTCCACGTAATTTTTTATGAAACACAGACATTCCGGTGTCTAAACATTTTCAAATTATCTCAGATGTTTCTAAGAATATTTCCCAGTTTGGAATCAATATCCTGAAGCTTTTTCAACTAAAATTTCTCAAATCTATTAGATTTGACAAAATCATAGAATCATAGAAGTGTCTGGGTTGGAAGGGACCTACAAAACCATGTAGTCAAACCCACCTACAGTGAGCAGGGGTATCCTCAACCAGATAAGGTTGCCCAGAGCATTGTTGAGACTCATCTTGAATATCAACAGGGATGAGGCCTCCCCAGGCTGAACAACCCCAGCTGCTTCAGCCTGTCCTTGTAGCAGAGTTGCTGAAGTCCCCTGATCATTTTTGTTGCCTCCTTTGGACCTCTTCCATCAGATCCATGTCCCTCCTGTACTGATGGCTCCAGACATGGAGGCAGAACTCCAGGTGAACTCTCACCAGGGCAGAATAGAAGGGCAGAATCCCATCTCTTGATCTGCTGGCCCCTCTTCTTCTGATGCAGCCCAGGATGTGGTTGGCTTCCTGGGCTTCAAGAACACACTGTCTGCTCATGTCCAGATTCTCATTCACCAGCATCCCAAGTTATTTGCTTCAGGGCTGCTTCCTGTCACCTCCTCCCTCAGCCTGGATTGACAGTGAGTATTGTTCCAACCCAGGTGCAGGACCTTGCACTTGGTCTTGTTGAACCTCATGAAGTTCCCCTGGGCCTGCCTCTCCAGCACCACTACAGTTTGGTGTTACCTGCAAACCTGCTGATGGTGTCCTCAATCCCACTGTCTGTATAACTGATAAAAATATTAAACAGTACAGGTCCTAGAACAGACCCCTGAGGGACACAATTGTCACTGGTCTTCATTCGGATTTTGAGCAATAGACCACTACCCTCTGTATTTGACCAATTCTTTATCCACTGAATAATCCTCACTATGTGTGTCTCATTTACTGTGACCGTGATCTTGCCAATTCACTTGTGATAAATTCATAAATGTTCTCAAAACTCAACAGTCTTATAGGAACTGCTGCGTGTGAGCCATTAAGAAATTTGAACACTTCTGAAAATAAATGAACTCTCTAGAAATATTAACAGAAAAATGCCTGGAGCAGGTTTATGTAATAATCTAAAATGTTAATAGGCTATTTTGCACAGAAACATTTAGTATATTTTTGTGATCCATTCTTTCAATTTTTGGTTTCAAATTTCAAATCCTTCTTGAAACTTTTTTGCTTTCCGTTTTCTAATTGTGCTTACACTGTTGAACAAACTGAAAAAGATTCCTAAGATGCAGTTCATTTACCGTGGATGGCAGACCACTTCATTCTGCACCTCTTTAAAAGCTAGGAAGTGCATGTAAAAGCTATTTAACATTAACACTTGAAAGAAATTTGCTAGTCTTTTCTTCATCTCATCATTGATATCTGATGGCACCAGCAGCGCTACTTCAGAAGTTCATTTTGTTGGCTGCTTTTTTTTTTATGGGGAGAAAGAGAAGCTTCCCAGAAGAAAACACATATACAGATTTGTTCACCCAGCAGTACTTTAAACTACTTCTCATTCCTTTTACTCTTTCCCACTTATTACTGCATCTGTAGTCCTTTTCAAATTCTCATGCTGGGCATCTAATTCACTTTGCAGTTACTGATTATAAATTTTGCTGTAGCAAAGGTAGAACAGCAGAAGGGTGAGGGCTAGAGGCATTTTTCAAGTTTAGCTACTCTTTTCCAGTTTAATTTCAGACTTTGGGGCACAATTGTTCACGTATTGTGTTTTCTGGTAAAAGCCACTATCTCACACAGCACTTCAAGCAGATTAAAGACAGAGCAGTTTAGTCATATTCTGTCTTTCTGTGTGGTGAGACAATCATTAACATGTACTTATTTATTTAATGGAAGTCTGATGACACAACCTAAACTCTGACTTCCTCCTGTCATAGAAAAAAAAGCATCACATGAAACTCCAAAACATGAAATCACAACAGACACAGGAAAAGGCAAGAATTATTTATTATAAAAATACAAGGAAAACTTTCTTTAGGAGATCTGCATAAAAATGGCATCGTTTATGTCTGGAATGGGTGGTAAAGTCCATCAGTTTATACCAGTATGGAATGAAATGGAGAAGAAAAAGTAGTTCTGAGGGAAGAAGTAGGGCTATACATGCAATGCAGCTTGCTTTTCTTGCATCTTGTAATTTTTTCCAGTTACACTAGAAAGAATTACAATCATTATGTTCACCACAGTGCTGTCAAGTTTGAGACAACTGAATGGGATATCAGCAAGCAACCAGAACTAATGTGTAGGTCCCTTCTACAGGAGATAACACATCAACTGACTTCTTCATCAGACATTATGTGAGAAAATATACATGAAAATAAAAGACTTCTTACTTTCAAATTCGATTAAGATTTAACTCCTATCTATATGGTGGACTATTAAACATCAATTTGATAAAATTAAAATTATGAACTATTGCATCTCTTGACTGAAGCTGCCTCTTTGGGTGCACATTCTTTTCTTTCATATATTTCTGCCCTATGCTTATGGCTGAGCTACATTTTATGATCATTCTTATTTTTTTAGTATCATGTTATCATTCTTTTGAGTCTGGTTCTACAGATTCCTTTTTTCTTCCACACTGGCTTTATTTCCTCTTCTCAGTCAAGTGCATTTATTCCTCTTCTAGATTGGGTAATTTATCTGACTGAATTTGCTCCTTTTCTGCTTTTACTCTTTCTTTTCCTTTGCTCTTACAAATCTTTCATGCTGCTGGTTCTTTCATGTTGTGGCCTTTTATGCATCAAAGGAAAAGAAGTCTAGTGAAATTTCCACTACATTGTGGTCATGTATGAAAAAGCAAAACTCATTTGGCTCTTTCCCATTCCTTCAGCTTGCTAGGTATAGTTTTCTTTCAATCAAAACATAAATGTGTTGTCTCCACCTTATTTAGCCGTGCCCTTTGTATTGAAAGCAGTCTGAAGTGAGGTTGTGCAACTGATGTTGTAGTAATGTCTTTTGGGGTGAGTGCCCCTAAGCAGTTTAGGCTTAGGTAGTGCCATACCACTGCTCATATTCAAAAACTTCTCTGGTTCATTGCCTAAACACAGATTTATATGAATACAGAACAAAACCAAAAGTGGCTTAATACCTCTCAATATTTCTGTAGTTCATTTAAAATTCACCCATGTCTTCAGTAAGTGCATCTCCATAGTATGTCTGCAAGACAATGATTGCTGGAGTCATGTTGTCTGAGGAATTATCATACATTTTTCTTCTTATTTACATACATTTATCTTATTTAGAACTTAAGACAAAAAAAAAAAAAAATCATTTCCTTATTTAACCTCCAGAGGTTTTCTAGAGCACTCCCTAACAGTCTCAGCTTGCAAATGTAATCCACTTCTAAAATCTTCCTTCCATGAATAAATCTGATGAACAGCAGAAAACAGGAAGCAAGCACAAGAGCTTCTTCTTTAGGGAGATAAAGTCCTTCCTGCCTCTCCACCTAACCCAGCTGGTCTTCTATTTCTGAAAATGAAACAGACTTTCTACTTTGAGTGGAGCTCTCTCTTACACAGAACTAGATATACACACACACAGACGCACAGAAGTTCTATGTAAAAATCAGAACTTTTCAGTAATTGGTAATTTTGACAAATGTTGACTTAAGAAAATATAGAAAGGAAGGAAACTGGTAATGTGAAAACATGCTTTTTCAGACCTTTTTACTTCTAAATTATTTTATTTAAGCTTATGTTAGAAGGCCAAAGTCTAAACTAAACATATTGTTTTGAAGATCAAAAGTTTGAATTGATTTGAAATCTTATTTTTATAAAAAACATAATAATCAAACTCAAATGCATTTTGAAGCTACACAATTCCATTTGGAAAAGACGTGGTTCTGAATTGTGATTAAATCTCTAATTTTAATCTTTTGATCCAATACTAATGGTGGAATCTTGAAACATGTTATGCTAAGAGCTCATTTTGTTCACCCAAGCTGTTTAAAATTTAGGTTACAGAAGAAGTTTTCAGTAAAAATAGCATTATATGCACAGGTACACTCTTCTCACTGGCATAAGTGTTGTAATTCTTGTCAAAGAAGGAACAAGAGTCACACAAGTGTATGACTTTACATAAAAAAGTGGAAAAGTGTGTGCCTGTCTCACATGGTGGAAGACCTCTTCTGCACTACAGTAATCCTCTGCGAGCTATTTACTTCAGCTTGGGAACGCACTGTGGTTTCATGCTAGGGGACCCAATTATAGCAGAGAGACATGTTCAAAGACTGAATAGCACAAAAGCTAGAAAGCATTTTAAACACAATTCAGAAAAGTGTTCTCATTTCAAAGGCATTTTCAAATCTGTGTCTCACTCCTCACTAGTTTCAGAAATCTGTGCTAGTGGGACTCAGTTCTGATACTCAGTTACACTGTCCCTGGTATGGAGTGATGCTCTCTATAATTTAGTTCTCCGTTTGGACCCTGTGCTTTCATATGCATGTGCACACATACCAAAATATACGTAGAAAAAACACAGTTAACACAGATTTATTCTTTAGTTGCCTTCCTTTGGTTTATAGAAACTATTATCTTTCTGTATTTTTCTATGCTTACATTAGGATGTCATCCACCACATGTGTTGTCAAAGAAATTAAGCTTCCAGAAACAAATGTACCTCCAAGGAAAGAAAAAGAGGGAAAAATGAAAATAAAAATGCTTGTATTATAGTACTCATATATGTTGGTAAATTCAACATATTCTGCAAACTGCCATTCTTTACTGGATGTGTGCAGACATATGGATAAGCTTTGGGAGATAATGCCAAGAATACAATGTGCAAGCTGTGTGAAAAAAAAAAAGCATTGAGGATTCATTACAACAAACAAACCAAACAATTACATAAATTAATACATAGGGGAAAGGGCAGTAAGGCATTCCTCTTTAGGCTCTGAGATTTAGTTCCTATCCTGATACAGCATAGTCTTGCTTGTAGGACTGAATTTAAGTTCACTTAGTTTTGTAGAAAAGTGGTTTTATCACTCCTTAGGCTGCTATTGTAGTCATTCTTGCATGTTCTCTGTCATTTTTTCACATCACTTTGCTTCTGTGCTGTATTAGAGTCTCTCTTGTTCCCATATATCTGCCCAGTTACTTTCTCACCCCTCAAGAAGACGGGAGAAAATAATATGGAAAAGTTTATGGGCTGAAATACAGACAGGGAAATCACTGACCAGCTACCCTCAGGGTGAAACAGACTCAACTTGGAAAAATTACTTTATTGTCCATTAAAAATAGGATGGAATGGCAAGAAAAAAGAGACAAAAACTAAACCACTTCCCCTCTCACTCAATTATTCCCAGGCTCTACCTCATTCACAGTATCACAGTATCACAGTAATGATAAGGTTGGAAAAGACCTTAGAGATCACACAGTCCAACCTAAATCCAAATAAACCCAGTAATCCTAACATCTAACATCATTCATATTAAATCACCCTGACTTATGATGATAAGTGTGGGCAAAAGGCTGCTTTCAAAGTAATCTTGGCAATAAATATGTTACTAAATAAATCCATATTCTGTGCTTATCATTCAGGTCGAGGTGAGGACAGGCCATATGTCTCTAACTAAAAAGATCCAAACTATTTTTAGGTCTTTACCAATTACTTATCATTAATACTGAATTTATTTATTTCACTGCCTTTTATGGTTTAATTTTGGACCTGAAAACTAAGACAAGTGTCTTTCCTCATTATAAAATGCTGCACAAGGATTGACTGTCAGCTGTAAGGATCTACCTTTATGACACAGTAGGTAGAAAACAGGATTTGGTTTTGTTAATTGTTTTTCACAAATGCAGTATGAGCTTAATTGAAAGCAATAGATGGTAGAACAGCATTTTTTCACCACTTTACAAAATTGGACAAATGAAAGAAAATAGTGATATTTTGAAAACTCCACTGAGATGTTGCTCTATAGAGGATCAATATGGATGATCTTGTAGCAAGCTCCAAAGTTTCTGTAAGGTTACAGATTCTATGTTCTCCTCAGCAAGCATAATTACACAGAAGTTGATCCTCCAGAACCAAAGGTAAGCATTCAAATGAGGCAAGGACAGAAATGGCCCAAGACTGACCTGGCTGTAATGACTTTAAAAAAAAAACAAACAAAAACAATAAAAACAAAAACAAAACCAAAAAAACCCAACAAAAAAACCCCAGGCTCTTCATTCTTGTTTTTATCAAAACACTACAATAGGAAAAGAAAGTTAACATGCATTCAGTTTTCCTTATTTTAAAGGGGATACATCTCTAAACATGGGATAGACATAAACATTCCTTTGGTTCTTAGCTTCTAGATGCTACAGTGGCACACGGCATAAGCACGTGATTCTACTAATGAATTTTATGCTTTTTGTAAGCTAGTAAGTGACACTGACTGTCCTTTCCCTGTTAGTCTTCAGGACCATGGGATTTAACTTATTTTCTTTCTCTGGAAGCAGGCAAGATATTTATATTTCTAAAAAAAAATAAGTTTTCAGTTTTTGCCCTAATGAGTACTTAGTGATAAAGTAGTCCTTATATATTCACTTCCTTAGGATTATCCTTACAGTTCAGCTTGGCACAGAGATGACTTCTAACTGCTTAACCAGGCAAAAGATAATCTAGATTGCTGTTGGCAAAAATACTTTTCAGATTTTGATGAGTTGTGACAAAGCATTTATACAATGTTGTTCTGCTGGTTTGATGCACATGAAAGAAGCATTTCTCCCCTTCTCTCATGTTGTTCAGACAACCTGAAATATTGAGAATTGTTACTATTACATAGGTAAAACCATTATTTGTAAAGCAGTATTACATATTATGAGCAAATAGATCCATCTAATGGAACCTAATAATAATATGCTCTCATAAATCTGCTTTGATTACTCTGGATATTTACAGTGCACCCACTGAAGAGAGGTACTAAAGATCACTCATTTCAATTCTAAAATTCATAAGTGGAAGAGTATCTTCTAAATTTATAATCAAGACAGATACTTGACTACAAGTTCTCTGGATAAACGAATCAAGAGGCTGAAGGTGCAGAAAAAAAGGAACAAGAAAAGAAAAAAAAGGATATCAAGTGGATGAATGTTCCCTATTATAAAGAAAGTGAGACATATAAATGAAAACACCCAGCTTGTTCTTATCCCTCTGTCCTTGACAAGGAGTTAAGGACCTTTATACTTCTAGCTATTGAACTGCCTACATTTATCCAGACATTTGTCAGCTCTAGAGTGTGTTATCAAAATGTATCCTGACATCTTGAAAATTACTTATAAATAAAAGCTTGTGAAGAACAGTTTTGTCATGTTAAACATCTTTTATTAAAAGCTTTACAGAAGCTTTCATTTGCTTGCAATCCCTAAGTGACACTAGATTTATTGACTCACAGTGCTCTTAATCCCCTATCACATATATTCTCCTCATCATGATCTCAGAACAAGGGTAACCTATTTTCATACAATATAAGTGAATGCAAAAAAAATGTAGTTAATATTTGATGGCAACAGCTTCACAAATAGGTGGATAAGTTTGATCAAGTCAGAAAACAAATCCAGATTTTATTTTTGATAAAGCAAGTTAATTTTTTTAAAGTGCCTTAGAAATTAGATAAAATGAGATAATTTTTTTTTTTCAGTCTGAATTTGGATGATTTCAAATTGTCACTTAAGCAAAAAATACGTATGGAGAAATTTGATTGAGTTTTATTTGCTTATTTAGACAAACTCAAGAATTGAATGGTACTTTTCTCAGCTTAGTCACCTACCAGTTAAGTGAATAGTTTGGACTGAGATCTTGTAATTACAACCTTCAAACCTGTTTGATTACCAAAAACAGCCTGATGATGCAACGGTTTTCAAAGGCCTGTTAACCCTTGCATATTTACTAACATTTAACTGGAGCTTGAATCTTAAGTGGTAAAGTTTTTAATTTTAGCTATGAGGAAAATGAAAGTATTTTACAGTTTAATTACAAAGGATTTCACTTAATTTGTGTACCACGTGTGTGGTGGGTTCAAGACCACCATTAAAAATAAAGGAAAAGAAAACAAAGCAGTTAGGTCTCAATGGGATCTCAGATAGAATTTGCCAGACAATGGATGGCTAAGGTAAAATGGAAAAGGATTTATGAATTTTATAACTGTATACAGAAAAAAAGAAAAAAATATAAGACAGTTAGTGCACACAAACTAGGAACTGTCACAAATGCCATCACATACTCTGAGAAAAATACAATGGGAGATCACTATTGTATTGGTCTTTGGGTTTTTACATTAGAGACTCAGGGAAAGAACATGTCAATCAAGTACAGAGGGGTACCACCACTTTCTCTCTTCCTTCCGGTAATGATTCTATGGTTCTATGATTCTATGATTCTCCCTCATGCCACTGGGCCCAAATCTTCAATTCTTCAGTGCAGCTTCTGCAGCAAAATGCTGATCAGACCGGCCTGATTCCTCAGCACTTGAAACTGCATCCCTTGATGCAGGAGACATGCTTTCAAAATGAATTCATCCTCTGTCTTCCTTGCCCAAGGATTAAGGGTTCTCAAGTCAACAATGCTCGAGCATCTTCAGCTTTTCTCAGTGGCAGAAATGACAAACACTCTCTGTTCATGCTGCTCAGTGGCTACAAGATGGCAGTGGTGGGCCACATGGCCCTGACCACGTGCAGAGTTCATGATGGAGAACAACCACATGGCCAGCATCAGTAGGGCCCCACCCCCACTTCCATGTGCTGCAAAATGTGGCTGAGAGTGTTCCATTACCCTCATGTCTCCCTCCTCCTCTTGCCTCAGCTACAGGGGAAATGGGGAGAATCCTCAGTTAGCCATAAGTCTCTGAATGGTTGCTCCACAATGGGGGAAGATCGGCATTTAGTTCTTGCTTCCATGGTGCCAGCTCAGATTTGGACTGAGCTGGAGCCACAGCCTAGACCGGACTGGGTCAGAGCCAGCCGGGCCAGGGCCCATTCTCTCAGGCTGCCTACCTGAGGCAGAATGGCAGCCTGGGACAGCGGAGCTGCTGCCTCACTGCTGTCTCTGACGAGGGGAGTGGGGCTGGGCATAGCAGGGCCACAGCAAGCCACTGCATCCCCTCTGCCCCATCTTTCCCCTGACCCCAACCTGGAAGTGGGGAGGGCTGGGGCTGAAGCTCTATGCTGGCGTGTTTCTCCCCCAGTGAAACAGAAAGCGTCAGGATGGTCAGCACCCTTTTATCTCCTAGACTAAGGTCACTGAGGGTACCTTTTTCTTCATGAAAGCACAAATCCATACATTTGAAAATTTCAGTAATTTTCGACTGCAGCAACATGCTATTTGATTTTTTAACACATTCAATACTGAAACAAAAATGTGTGGTTTACAAGAAGTAAGTGTCTCCTTAAAATCTGTTGATACTTTGTTTGGTACCCGTGTAGGTACATCTGTTATTCAAGTGACAGCCACAGATGCTGATGATGCCAACTATGGAAACAGTGCTAAAGTGGTGTACAGCATCCTCCAGGGACAGCCATATTTCTCAGTGGATCCGGAAACAGGTTAGCAATTCATTCTTTTAATTTTGTCATGACAGAGATGGGATATAAGGATACAAGAGACTGGATAAAGGCAAATGTTTCTTGCATTTAAATATTGAGATAGGCACACGCATCATAGTTCTTGATGTGAAGCTGACAGAGTTTTTGCAACTGGAAAATGGAATCTCAATAGAAGTGTGCCTTTCCTGTTAAAATAGCACTATTGCAAAAGAATTGATTAACTTAGCAGTCATAATAACTTAGCCATTACAATAAGGTTAACAGTTTAGAAATAAGTCACCTGGAAGACAACATTTGAGTGTAAAGGTCAGCAACTCAGAAACGGTATAGAATATTGTAAAGAGTTCAATGAATCCTGGAAGTATCAAAGATTATTTTACACCAGTTTCTGGGAATTTTGTCTGTCTTTAAGAAAAGCACAAAGGAGTCAGACAATTTCAGATGATAAGGTTAAAATAAACACATTCTCAAAGAGAAATTAGTTATTTATACATGTTTCTGATAAATTAATTGACCACTGCAAATTTTTAACTTAAGAAGTTTTTTTGAAATTGTACTCTGATTCGAACAGCTATTAGAATTAAAGGGAGAGGTACTGATATTTTTAGCTGCAAAACATGAATGAAAGCCCTTTTCATTGTTATTCAGAAATCCGTGTACAAAACAGGCACAAAGAAACAAAATGTGTGTGAACTTTGTTTTCTATAATCTAAAATTTGGATTCATTAAGCAAAAAAATCCCAACTTTCCTTCCTTGTAGACCCCTAATTCTAAAGAACATGGGACTTAGCAAGCACTGTATTAGATCGTTCCTGCATGACATTGCTTTCTTACAGGGGTGATCACTGAACATTAAAATCTATGTCCTTTTACAACCTAAAAGAATAATTCAGGCATATTGAAATTCAGCCTTGTGCTACAATATCAAAACCTCTCCAAAGCTGGATATTACATAACGCGATAACATTTTTAGTAAAGTAAATAAAACATTTCATCTGTTGAAAAAATATTTGCATTTTTGTCACTGAAAGAATAATTAGACTGATTTACCACATCAGAAAGAAAGAACAGCATCTCTGTTACAAATCTTTATCTTTTTTCTTAAAGTAATACTAAATCAGCCTTAGATTGAAAGGCTTGTTGCAGTATGCCTTGTTTTGATGATTGTTGATTAACACCTGCACAGCACATTCTACAACAGTCCATTTAAAAACTCTGAGATTAAGATGGGTCATTTCAATCTTCTTCTCCTTCACCTGTCTGTCTCTTCTCTTTCTCTCTTCTCCAAGGCGTAATCAGGACTGCTTTACCAGACATGAGAAGAGAAAACAGAGAACAGTATCAGGTGGTCATCCAGGCCAAAGACATGGGAGGCCAGATGGGAGGACTATCAGGGACCACTACTGTGAACATCACTTTGACTGATGTCAACGACAATCCACCTCGCTTCCCCCAGAGTACGGATCAATAGTTATGTTATATTCCAAAGAACCTCTCTAAAATCAGATGTTTCACTGTCACCATGTGGATTCTTTATTTTCCCCTCTTTTTTAGTGTAGATACTGCCTCACTGCTGTGTCTGTTTCTGTCACAGCATTATTATGGCAAAGGAGAATTCCTGCTTCCTGTTTCAAAATTGCCATTTAATTGTTAGAATCAGAAACTTTCCATTCTTCTGCTTACAGGAATGTGATGTGTACTGATATCACAGGCTATCTATTGGGACTTGAAAACCTTTAGAGGAATTGAATTACAAAATAAAGGGTTCAGTTTTTAAGACAATTTTAGTTCCACATGTTTAGGCAAGAAAATAGGTCAGCAAATTTGATAATATCCCACCTTTGTTCAGGAGGTATGCTCTGTTGGAAGTCCAAGTGAGTTTAGGTACTTGTAATCTTTGCCCTGCTTTTGGTTTTAAATGGTTTTTGATAATGTAGACCAGTCCTAAACAATTGAGTTTTTTACAAATATCTCTGTAGAATTAAAAAAACCCAACAAATAATGGAAATTTGTACAACACGGAAAGCATTGCACTAGCATATGACAGGAACTAGAATCCTAGCCCATTGCTATCAATCCAGTCTCAGATCGTTACAATCAGTGTCCATTTGATAGGCTGCAGATAGAATAAATGTATGGCTTTCATTCAGTGCCCGCTCAAAAAACATCCACTTTATAGGATTTCAGCTGTTAGGGACCTGACTCTCTTTACAGATTCAATGAAGAGCTGAACAGTTGATTTGAAAAATGCTCTCCTGGACATGAAGAAATTTTAAATGACCATCAGAAACATGGTAATAAGTACTTTCAGAATAATATAAGCAAATCTACCTGAAACAGACAGTTTAAGATATTACAAAACACCGACAGCATGGGATAAACTTTTTATGTATGTTATTATTTTTTTATCCCTACTCATGACAACAGATTGCTTTTTTTAAAGTGAAAGAGGCAGCAGCCTTCATAATTATAATCAGAAGTCAAGAAAGGAGCCCACTTGCTGACATTCACCTTCATAGGACAGAGCAGTTATTGACGAACCTTTCTGAATTCAGGAGAGGATACTGGTTAAAGACAAATATAATGATGTACATGTTCATAGTATTCATAATATTTTGGCAAATCTGAATTCTAGACCCTAAATTGGAATGCAGTGTAATACATTGAAAATTAAAATTTGCTATTACATTGTATTAAATAAAATACAATGCATAGAAACACAAAATCACGTAGGATTTTCACTCTTCCTAGCCTTTGTTTCTTATGACGTTTTCCTTTCAAGACTAGATGAAGCCTGAAGTCTACAGAGGTTCTATAGCAGACTTTGGTACTTACAGAGAAATTAACATGATTTGATATCTCATTCATTATAATCTACCATTTTTGCTTGGACAATCACTGAAACACGTGAAATGGGCTATACAGAAGCTGCTGTGCATCCTGTTCAGTGGTCAGTTTTCACTTTGCTGATGATCATTTTCTTTCTTCTCAGCAAAATGATTTTCAACATTTCATAGGAAATCAGAGACAAACATCTGGAGGTTTTGATTTCTTCATAAACAGTTATCAAGAGGGGAACACACTTAAAGAACTACCTAGTTCTGGAAGTCTGCTCCTTTCAAAAACAATATCTTCCATTTTCTCTTATGTGAGGCAACAATTGCAAATGTTAAACAGATTAGGAGACAAATTTCAAATCCAAACAGCAGGCGTTAATGACAAGGTACTAAAGACAGATTTCTTAGAGGGACAGAATAAAGGGATATGGCAGAGTGCTCTGTGAATTACTGATTGTTCAGGCTGCAATAAGAAGAAACAGATTTCTGGTTTATTCTGCTTCCTGAAAGGGCTCATAGGTCTCACCGGAATCGATACCGTAATAGAAAAAGTTACACATTTTATATTCAATTGTAATCCAAACCAAATTAATCGTCTTCTATATTGAACAGGTGTCGCACTCACACCACACCACAAAAATAAGAAATGCCTTCAGATCAAAAGCACTCAAAGTAGTGATTTATTCTGGAAGATATCACAAGTAGCGTTATTCAGTGTATTCCTAGAGTACTCCTGCCTCACCTACCAAACTCTTGCATTTGAGTAAGCCTTCAGACTTAGAATTTAGCTGCCAGGAATTCTAACTTTCATTCCATTTTCAGCCTGCTTTAAGGGAACAACGTACATTTCCTTTATGTGGATTGCAGCCAAACAGACCACTGCTGAGTTTTCACTCACAATCCTGAATTTGAAACCACAAATACTATCTAGCACCAAGTATTACCTTCCATTATGTTACACATCTATATAAATATAAGGTATTTGCAGTGACATTCTTTTTTACTGAGTCCATACAACAGGGCATGGAAATGTATTCAATACTCAGATGTTTGCTTTATTCCTTGTACTTAAAACAAAACTTCCAGATCCTTTCAGTGTCTTAAAAGAAAGCACAGAGCATATAAATTATTGTGGATAGCCTTATCTCAAAGTGTTCAAGGCCAGGTTGGATGGGACCCTGAGCAACCTTGTCTAGTGACAGGTGTCCCTGCCTAGGGCCTGGGAATTGTAACTAGATGATCTCTGAGATCACTTCCAACCCAAACTACTCTGTGATTCTATGAAAACTGGGTAGCTGAAAGAAAAATACTTGACTATACTTTGCTACCAGTAAATAGTATTTATAGAGGACCCTTTCTTTACTGGACCCTTCACGTAAGCACTGTGTATTTTACCAGGTGCTAATTTTGTCAGACAATCTGCCAGTTATACTGCTTTATGTGGTAAATAAATTTATGGATCAAAAACCTCATCACATTCTTGAATGTCATGTGTAACATGCTGAATATATCTGAATTCTATGATTTATTTTTTTTTTTAATATTTTCTTGGTAGGAAGAAAGGAAAGCATTCATTCAGGAATATTTTTTATCTTTCTAGTGATGAAAGTTCTTCATTGTCTAATTCTTACTGGTCAAAAAAATATCTGATCAATGCTTTTTCTCCATCGCTGTGTCTTTTTAATTAGATTCTTATTACAGATGTTGTCAGGACATATGCATAAACTTACTTTTTATAGATAAGATTAAAATGTCTGTGTAATTATTCTTTCTAACAAACCTTTATTATAAATAGATTAAATGGAAAATATTGAAAGAGCACAAAAAGTATATGCACGGTGAATTAAAGAAAATCTGCATGTATCTGTGTTTCAATTAAATATAGCAATTAATATGTACCTGCATCTAGATGCTGTTTACCATAACTCTTCAGTATGTACTACAAATAATGGATGAATGAATGAGCTGCACACAGAACACCTACATATGTTTTAAGATATTTTTCAAGAGGCAAAAAAAGCCTATTCTATTCCAGTTTCTTCAAAACCCTCACGGGTGTCTGCAACACTTTTGCCCTGAGGCAACAAAAAAAAAAGTCTGTAACATTTCTAGAAAACAGAGAGAGAAAAGTAATATTTATACTGTGAAATAAGCAAGATTATAGTTGGGGCCTTATTGCTGAGCCTCTCTGTTCCTTGTAGCTTGATGTACAAAAGGAAATTCATTAAATGAGTAGAAATATGTGGCTTTGAAGAATCACTTCAAATTTCTGTGACAGTTTGTTGTTAGACTTCAAATTTTTTCTAAAGTTAAGTACAATGACTATCATCTTTCCTAAAGAGTTTCAAACTTCAAGTTACTTAAAAAAAAAACAAACACCAAAACAGGCAGAATTGAAGATTATTATTATTCAGAAGAACAAACAATAAACGTTTGATTTTGCTTTTCCAGGCACCTACCAGTTCACGTCTCCTGAGTCTGCCCAGCCTGGGACTCCTCTTGGCAGAATTAAAGCCAATGACCCTGATGTGGGTGAAAATGCAGAGACTGAGTATAGCATCTCCAGTGGGGATGGATCAGACATGTTTGATATCGTCACTGACAAGGACACACAGGAAGGGATTATAACTGTTAAAAAGGTTTATTTTTTCCTCCCTCTCTTTTATATGTACTTAGCTCTCAAAGTTTTACAGTTATTTTTCTTTTTCCAGAAGAGAGGTTATGTCTCACAAAGGGTCAGACTGCCAAAGAGTTGTTGTATTACTGTTGTTCTTCTCTCGCTTCAGCAGATACCTGTTATTCTCAAGTCTCGAGGGAAATTTACTGGCATGTCACTTCACATAAAGCAATATTTCAGTGTCTACTCTCTGTTCAATATATGTACTCTCACACAGAGTACTTTCAAATTAGAGCTGTGAAGACCTGGAGGGGTTCAGTTCACAGTGAGGTTTGGCATTTGAGTGCTGCAGAAAGGATCACAAGAGTTGGAAGCTCACCTGAAGTTCGAGGAACTTGCTCCACCTTCTCCAAGATGTGTTAAATTTCAGAGCTTTTGCTCTTAAAAATGCCTCCAGTAGTATTTCAGCGTGACAAAACTGACATTTTGTACAAAGTGCCACATTTATCTGTAATTTGAGATCACATGTGGCATTGATTTAAAATCATAAAACTTGTACTAGCTATAAACATATTTACATTAAAATTTAAATTTATGTTTGAATTAGAGGTAGCATTGATTTCAAATAATCCTCCCTATTCGTGGAACCACAAATGCATGACAGTCCATTCTTCTTTTCTACAATGCAGCTAGGTTCACATTCAGAATTGCACAGTCCATATTTATCCAACAGCCATCATAGACATGGTGCTCAAGGTCATGATTTAGCAGTGAGATTCATACAGGTGGGTTAATGTTTGGACTTGATGATCTTAAAGGTCTTTTGCAGCCTAAACAATTCTATGATTCCTTGATTCCATGCTTTTTTATTTATAATTATTATTTTCTCACCAGCACCTGGATTTTGAAAGCAAGATGTTGTACACCTTAAGAGTGGAAGCAACCAACACTCATCCTGATCCTCGTTTTCTTCAGCTGGGGTCATTCAAAGACACAGCTTTGGTCAAAATTTCTGTGGAAGACATAGATGAACCTCCAGTGTTCAGCAGACCTTGGTATTTAATAGAGGTAGATGAAGATGCTAAGGAAGGAAGCATTATTGGACAGGTTGTAGCCGAAGATCCAGATATAACAAAGAATGCAATAAAGTAAGCCATTACACAATATAAAGTACTTCACGTGAGGGTCAAGTCCCATGCACAAGGAAAGATGCCAGTGCATAACAGGCAGCCACTTCAGTAATTAAACATCAGAGATGCTGGAAAGGGTCGGTGAGAGAAAAGTCTGTGGGAGCTTGTGAAGGTCAAACCAGTTAATTGTGCAGTGTGTGCTCCAGAAGGACAACCTATAGGTACTGGGTAGAAAGACAGGTCAGCATTTAACTGGCATCATGTTCTAGTACTTTCATGGAGCTGTTTATAAGATTTTGCTTTTACACCATATTTTAAACTGCAAAGTTCTGTAAAATAGTCAAAATAGTGCATTTCTTTGCTCTCTGCTGGTTGATAGTAGTCAGTCTTCTGTGTCTTCCTAATCCCTTAGGCACAACGTTGCCTATCATGTTTGATGGCTTAACTATTTAATGATCAGGTTATCACAGAGAAACGATGAGAGGTAAAGGTTCAGTTCTGTGAAACTGACACAATTGTTAACCACCTGCAATTATAATCTTCGGTGACAAACAGTGCTGGAATGTGTGTATTCACCATGCACCTTGATTAGGTAATGTGATTTCTGCATTTCTGAATCAACTTGTTATGTCTGCAGTGGTGCAGCAAAAAGGAAGAAAATAAAGTGTTTCAATCTATTTGTAAAATAGCAATTTAACATCAGTGTTGGTAACCACTAGACTAATTTAAAAACCATTTACAAAACAAGTTTTTCTTTTCTTGAAGAGAACAAAGTAAAAGGAAGTATCGTCTTATACAATATGAAATCTAAAGATTTTTCTGGCGGCTTCTCTGGTCCTTGTGACTTCACAAAAATATGCTGTTATAAATTGAAATTCTTGTGGTCTTCAACGATTGAGGTTTCCAAGAAACAACTATTTCGTAAAAATATATCACTTTTAATAGTCTTTCCAGCATTCACTTAATGAACTAAAATGTGATTTCAAACAACAGTCTAACAAATTGCACATAAAGACTTTGCTCTTCATGCTACTCACTAGTCTTTGTTTATCAGTACTGTCACAGACTGCATTTCTCAGCTGGCCACACGTTTATCTCAAAAGAAAAAAAATAAATTAAAATTATGAATCTTTTGGAGGAGACTGTGAATTAAAAGAGAGACTGTAACAGGAGATAACGATGTTCACTTGTACTATATCTTGGCAGATATTCTGTGGATCGACACACTGACCTTGACAGAATATTCAACATCTACTCAGGAAATGGATCCTTATTCATCTCAAAGCCACTTGACCGGGAGGAAACATCCTGGCACAACATCACAGTCATAGCAACTGAAATCAGTAAGTTAGAGATCATTTATCTGAGAACTTTAGAATGGAAAAAAGACTGTGATTCTACAGTATTTATGATTCATCTTGCTTCATTTGTTTTGAACTTATTTGGATATGATCAATAGACAGAGTATCTTCAAATGAACACCAAAAAGTTTAATTTACTGTTTTGATATTATTTTTTCTCATTTATGGAAATATAATTTGGAATTATCAGGCTCAAAAAAACCTTGTACAATATATGTTGAAAAATCTAAGTGTGTCCCTGAAAATGTACACCAAATACCATGATGCAGCCGAGATGCACTGGCTCTGTCCTAAGTTGAATCTTTGGGAAAACCTTTGGGGAAAAAAAGATGTGGATGACAGACAGGTAACACATTGTCAGAATGCTCACTGTAAACAGAGCAAGAAATTCTGCTTTACTGATACTGCTTTAACTTAGCTCAGAAAACTGCTTCATTGAAGCCAAGACTAGAGGAAGTTCTCTCCTCTCCATGCCTGAGGCAAATCCTAGTCCTAAATCTTTTACCTGGATTCTTTACTACTATGATGGTCCCTTAGATCTCTATGTCTGTTGCCTGCATTTTGCCCTCAGACAACTAGTAAGAGTCATCAGAGGGAAACAGAGACTGATTTTAAGAAACAACTTTTCTTCCTTCATTTATTTTCCCTTAGATTTCCCAGAAATCTTTACATTCAGCAGTCTGGGAGGCAGATAATATGGTGAGATAAATTACATCCCCTTTTTGAGAAAGACTGATACCATCTCCTTGTATATTTTTTTTTCATTACTTGGTCAAACACGGTCTCCATTTTCAAAATGTGTTCAGTGAGATTTTTCTTCAGCAATAACTTGATGTTGGAGGTCAAGTTTGTGAAGACCAGTTGGTGAGAACATTTATGTATTTGCTGTTTTGTTTAGATATTACATTTTGGGGAGAAAACAAATTTAGGGTTATTTTGTTCTGTGTTTTTGTTGACTGACACTGTTAAACTGCTTTATTGTTTTGAATATGTAAATGGTCTTGGCAGCTCAACCTCAGGAAACAGCTTTTGCAATGAATCATTTACTGCATTCGTGTTTCAAATACAAGTCAATAATCGCTCAGCGACCTGTCTTTAGTGCTAATCAATTTCAGCATACATTATTTCAAAATCTACATGCTATGATTGAATGATTTGTTTTCAATGTAAATAGGGCTTTTATGCATATGGAATGTATAAATGAAATACAATTGCTTTAGTACAATCAAGAAATATTAACATTTCTAATGTCTACTGGAAAAATTTTATTTGATAATTTCAGGTCTTTTCATGGACAGTGATTGTAAATATTTGTATTGTAATATGAATGTTTTTCTTCTTTCAGATAATCCTAAACAAATCAGCCAGATACCTGTATTCATACAGATTTTAGACATAAACGATCATGCACCAGAATTTGCCAAATACTATGAAACATTTGTTTGTGAAAATGCAAAAGCAGGACAGGTAAACAAATGCTTCTGTTACTTAGGAAACTGTGCTGAAACCATGCTCGGATATCATCATGAAGGCCTCAATATATATTAATGTGTATTGCCTTGAAGAACGGCAAACCAACCAGCCTCTTTCCTCTCTTACCTGTACAGAAATTACTCGTAGATTCTAAAAAGGAAATAACAGCTGCAAGATTTTGTCCTATTTTAATAACAGAGTTTATAAATAACACTTTAAGGTGGTTTTACATTTCTAGAATCAGAAAATCTGTCTTAGAATTGGTTATGTATGCTAGAAAATACTTTACATTGTCCCATAGCACTATTTCACTCTGAAATCTTTTACAAAACCTTCATCAATCTAGCCACAACCGTCAAGCACAAAAAGGATGAAAATCTTCTATTATGCTTCAGTAAAGAGACGTGAAAAATAAACTTTTCCCAAAAAAGAAACAAAAAAGAAAAAGATAATGCAACTGGTCTCACTCTAAATTAAACTTCATTTTAGAATAGAGATTAATTTGGTCAAAGCTAATATATTTTCCTTTCTAAAGTGTCTCAATAATTCTGTAATTATCCAAAACAATAATAATAATAAAATTTGTAAAATAACAAAAATTGTAGAGAAAATAAAGTGACTACTGGAAACTAAGAAATGAGGCAGAGCAATGGAACTCAAATTCAGGAAAAAAAAATCTTCTAATATTACTACTAATACAACAAGTATCCATCAACGCCAGTGTCAGCCAGCCTTTCAGTCTTAAATCCTGTGTAGAAAAACATGTCAATTATGAAAGTATTTGCCAAAGAACTGAACAGATTGGTTACCATAAGATCTCCTTTCATATGCGGGTCTCAGTCCATGTAAGAACCTCTACTAATTCATTATTGAGTTGAAGAAAAAGCTCGAGATCACAATTTCTACCAGCATTATATATATATATAAAGGTTTATCAGGAACAGTCAACACAGATTCACCATGGGGAAATTGTGCTTGACTAACCTGATGACCTTTTATGAAGATGTGACTCGCTGAATAGATGAGCAGAGGGCAGTAGATGTTCTGTTCCTTGACTTCGCAAAACTTTTGACAATGTCTCCCATGACATCCTTACAGCAAAACTTAAGAAGGATGGATTTGATGACTGGATAATGAGGTGGATTTAGAACTGCTTAAAGGACAGAAGTCAGAGAGTTGTGGTCAGTAGAGTCAAAATGGAGGCCTGTGTTCAGTGGTGTTCCTCAGGGGTCAGTAGTTGGTCTGCCCTGGTAAGGCTGTATCTGGAATACTGGGTCCAGTTCTGAGTCCAGCTCAAAAGGGACAGGTAGCTACTGGAGACAGTTCAGGGCAGAGCTACCAAGATCATCAGTGTGCTGGAACATCTTCCTTAAGAGAAGAGGTGGAGTGAGCTGGGTCTTTTTAGCCTGGAGAGAAGGAAACTGAGCAGAGACCTCATAAATGTTTTCAAGTATCTAAAAGGTGAGTGTCAGGATGATTGGAGCAGTGGTGGTGCCCAGTGATAGGACAAGGCAGGCACCTGACTGGCTCAGTTGGTAAAGCATGGGACTCTGAATTCCTGGGGTCATGGATTTGAGCCCCATGTAGGACATCTTGAGACAGTACTGTGGGCTTGCCATGCCCCAGCAGGGAGGGTTGGACTTAGATGATCTTTTGAGGTCCCTTCCAACCTGTAACATTCTGTGATTCTGTGATTCTGTGAATGTGTTTCTACCCTGGGAGAGAGGTCACAATGGAGCTTGAAACTCAACTGAGGTCTGACTTTGAGTCTCACTAGTTTCATGCTGGGTGACCAAAGCTGGATTATTTTATGGAAAGTATGTTGAGAGTATCAGAATATGCTCCTTCAAGCTCAATGACCATACAACTCTTGAATGCTTTCCAGATTGGTGGATGTGGACTTGGTCTAGGTGATCCTGCTGTTGCAGGGGCATTGGACTAGATGACCTTTCCTGGTCCCTTCCAATCCCTAATGGTTCTATGATTCTGTGATACACATCAGGAAGTACACTACTTATATTTAACATAGTCATGGAGTTGGCACTGGAAGTAGCATACATGGTATCTGAGATGAGACTAAGATTTCAGGTTCCTCCAGAAATCTAGCTGGAGCAAGAACATGTAATTCAAATAGTGTTTTACAAATTATTTAGTAGACGGAAAAAAGAAAGCTACCAAAAAAGAGACAAAAAGAGACAGGGGTTTGCATCCAATTCTATTTGCTTTCCATTCATTGCACCTAATACTGGAATATAGGTGTGTGGGTTAGAAAGAGTAAAATCACCTGGCTTTGAAGAAGTGCTTAGCCAGTATTTGAATAATTTTCAACACCCACCCTTCACATATTTGTAGACATGGATGAGGTCACCCCTCAGTCTCGTTTTCTCCAAGCTAAAGAGACCCAGCTCCTCAGCCTTTCCTCGTAAGGAAGGTGCTCCACCTCCTTCATCATCCTCATTGCTCTACACTGGACTCCCTCCAGCAGCTCCACATCCTTCTTGAACTGAGGGGCCCACAACTGGACACAATACTCCAGATGTGGTCTCACCAGGGCAGAGTAGAGGGGGAGAAGAACATCTCTTGATCTGTTAATTACCCCCGTTCTGATCTACCCCACCCCAGGATGCTGTTGGCTGTCTTGGCCAGAAGAGCATATTGTTGGCTCACGGTCATCCTGCTGTCCACCAGGACCCCCATGTCTCTTTCTCCTACACTGCTCTCCAACATGTGAGTCCCCAACCTATAATGGTACCTGGGGTTGTTCTTGCCCTAATGCGAGACTCTACACTTACCTTTGTTATACTTCATTAAATTTCTCTATTTCTCTCTGCCCAGCTCTCCAGCCTGTCCAGATCTCGTTGAATGGCAGCACAGTCTGCTGGGGTGTCGGCAACACCTCCCAGCTTTGTGTCGTCAGCAAACTTGCTGACAGGACACCCTAATCCCTCATCCAAGTTATTAATGAATAGATTGAACAGGACTGGTCCCAGCACTGATCTCTGGGGCACTCCACTAGATACACGCCTCCAACTAACTCTGTGCCATTGACCACTACTCTCAGGCTTCAATCCTGCAGCCAATTCTTTTTCACATCAGAGATCTGGGGGAAAAGAGCATGTCAGTCAAGTAGAGACTAGTATCAACACCCTCTGTATTATTCATGCATCACCCTTGCCTGTGAAATAGTGTCATCCAGGCTGTTTTGCAGAGTGGTGAATTCTCCAGTTCTTCAGTGCAGCGTCTCCAGCTAAACGCTCCTCAGGCAAGCCTGATTCCTCAGAACCTTAACTGCATCCCTTGATGCAGGAGACATGCTTTCAAACAAAAAGCCCAGACTCTGTCTTTCTTGACCAAAGTTTAAGGATTCTCAACTCCTTCTGCTTTCTTCAGCTAAGCCCAAGGGAATTCTCCCCAATACTTGAGCATCCCCAAGTTTCCTCATTGGCAGAAATGACAAACTGTCTCTCTTCCTGCTGATCAGTGCTCTCTAAAATGGCAGTGGTAAACCCTGGCCCCAGCAACATACTGGACACAAAATGGAGACCAACCACATGGCCACATCAGCAGGGCCCCCCACCCCACATTCTGCATGTGGCTGAGAGGGCTTTCAAGGACCATCTTCTCTCTCTCCTCCTGTCTCAGCTCCAGAAGGCAAAAAGAGCTTTTAGCTCACCGCAAGCAGATGAACAGCTAGTCCGTGGTGGGGGGAAAGTGATGGTAGATCTTCACTAAGTTCTTGCTTCTCCTCCCCACAGCAGAGCAGGGCTAGGACCTGGGGGTCCGGGGTCTGGGATGGGGTTGGCGCTATAAGGAGCCAGCGTCCTCCACCCTGCCATCCAAGGGAGCGAAGCAGACCCATCGAGCCCACTCAGTCCTGTCTCTGACATGGAAAATGGGGGAGAGAGCCACCAGGAACCACGGCGAGCCATCTCCCCCCACTGCCACCACTCTGGGAAGGGTGTGAGGAAGGTGCCAGAGCTGGCTGCTCCGTGCCTGGGTAGAAAGACCCTAGTCCAAAGAGGCAAGGCTCTGGGCAACCAGACCTTTTGTTTTCTCACCTAGCGACACCCCTTAAGGTCAGATCTTTGGATGGAGTCACATTCCCCCAGAACAGGTCACTGGTTGGGAAGGTCCTCTTAAATGAACATAACTTTTTCTCATGAAAGCACAAATCTGTACATGTGAAAATCTGGTAATTTTCAAACTGCAATACTGACTTAGCATTTCAGAAAGCAGATTAGCTTTAGTGTATGAGACTACTTTTATTTTTGTGCTTAAAATAGCTACGAATAAAGAAAGATACAAATTGGAATATCTTGACCAAAGATGCCACATAACAGATAGAGGGCAATTGCTCGTGTTTCGTTGTGATCCCACAATACAATTAAGATATAAAATCAAGTTGTGTTCATTTAGCACTACTTCACTGTATTTTAAAAATCATCTACAGCAGCAGTCTTACCAGAATTAATAACTTATTGATTCCTGACACATCACAGGAGTGCTTCTATATTTTGTCCCCATACCAGGAGAGACAGACTGAGAGGATAAATACACGAGGGTAATTTTTATATTTGTTTTTCTAACTGTGCCCAGCTAGTAATCACACAGCCCTCACAGTCTCCCATGCATCTGAAAGCAGTCAGAATGATCAAATATTGCTCTCTGCCACTGAGGGTCATTACTCATTCTCAACATCAGGTGATATTAGAGGCTGAAATTGTTGTTTTTCAGACAGTCTTAGAAAGGGCAGAGGAAAGAATTTCTATAGTCTTCTCTCATTCCCAGACACTCTTTTGTCTCCAAATAGCAATAGTGTGACTGGGGAGAAACTTTATTGCTAGCAGAGGAACAAACAGCTCTGTTCACAAGGCTGGCCCAGATTTGTCATCATGCAAGCCCCATTCCACCAGCTAACACACAGGCTACAGAGAAGCATGATGAACAATTTAGAAATCTCTAATCCCTAAACCCTAATGTTGTGCTAGATCCCTAGGAACTGTTGTGGGGAAGACTAGTAAAAGATCTCCTGTGCCCTTGTTACAGGAATTAGTTGAGCATTTTTTGCTGGATGAGAAGATGAGTCCTCTCCCTGGAAACAAGGAGGATTTACTCGAAAAGGAGACGAATTTAGGTGAACAATTTGCTACTAACAATTTAGCTAATTTCCACATCCATCAATAGTAATAATATATAAGAAAATAATCAGTATCGGGTTTTTTTGCACTGATGCTGTATTCCTGTCATTCAGAGAGTCTGAAACATGAAAACATACAAGGAATTATCTTCTCATTAAAAAGCTGGCAGATTTTTTTCTGATTAGTTTCCATAGTGCCCCACCTTTTCTCAGATGGAGCAGAAGGAAATCACATTTTTGTCTGGCCATTGCTATTATTGGTCATGAGTTATTTATACATGTTAGCTGTGCTATCTAGGTAGACACCTAACAACTTGATTTAGCGGGAGACCCATGCTAACACTGTCTCCAGTCTGAAATACAAGGTGATGCTCAAGTTTCTGATAAGCATTCTGATAAGCTGTCATAACGTTTGTGGAACAGAGCCAAGACTTAAAAACAAAACTGGTTTGTATTACCGAACATGAAGCCTCATTAAGAGTCAGGTATCTCAGAACATGAATCACCAAGCTCAAAGATCTTGCATGTTGGAAGTTGCTCTCTGCAGGCAGCACTATGCAAGTGCCTGAACTTGTATGGTAACTTAAGCCTCAGCATGATAAGATGTGTGTCCACATCAGCTGGACTGATTTTAAAAACTTCTATGTTGAGAACGTCAACTATGTTTTTAATTCACTCCTAAAGAAATGTTTCCATTTCAAATTCTACAAAACCTTCTCCCCCATCCAATTACACGGTAATGTGATACTACTGCAATCAGGATTAGTTAGTGATTGGCCTTGCCAGGTGGTACAGGCAAGAAAAAGGAAAAGAGAAAGAAAGCACTTACCTTTGTTGTACTTCATTACATTTCTGTCTGCCCAGCTCTCCAGTCTGTCCAGGACTTGCTGAATGGCAGCACAGTCTGCAGGGGTATTAGCGACACCACCCAGCTTTGTGTCATCAGGAAACTCGATGACAGGGCACCTTAATCCCTCATCCAAGTCATCAATGAATAGATTGAACAGGACCGGTCCCAGCACCGATCCCTGGGGCACTCCACTAGATACAGGCCTCCAACTAGACTCTGTCCCATTGACCACCCCTCTCTGACTTCTACCCTGTAGCCAGTTTACAATCCACCTCACTACCCGAAAATCCAGGCCACACTGCCTCAGTTTGTCTGCAAGGATGCTGTGAGAGACCGTGTCAAATGCCTTTCTTAAGTCAAGATAGATGACATCCACGGCTCTGCCATCATCCATCCACCTGGTTACGCCCTCATCAAAGGCTATCAGGTTGGTCAAGCATGACTTCCCTTTTGTGAAGCCATGCTGACTGTCCCTAATGACTCTCCTGTCCTTGATGTGCCTGAAGACAGCCTCTAGTACAAATTGTTCCATCACCTTTCCTGGGATGGAGGTGAGGCTGACCGGTCTATAGTTACCTGGGTCTTCCTCCTTTCCCTTTTTAAAGATTGGGGTAACATTTGCTATTTTCCAGTCCCTAGGCACCTCTCCTGTTTCCCATGACCTAGCAAAGATGATGGAGAGCGGCGTAGCAATGACTTCTTAGCACACGCGGGTGCATCCCATCTGGGCCCATAGATTTGTGCACATGCAGTTTGATCAACTTATCCCTAACCCAATCATCATCAACCCAGGCAGGCTTAGTAAGTCAGTGTAAGCTGAAAAGCCCTTCTAAAACATGACTAGCTGATGTTAATCTCTATATTGCCAATGGTGCACTGCTAGATTCACATTTACTTTAATGGTTCCACCATTCCTCTTGGAGACAGTCCCAAGTTGTTTTCTTCTGCAGCTCTCCATGTCCACAGTAGCAGCCTCAGGAACAGGAAGGAATGCTCTGAAGTGCACAAGGATCCTTGTTATTTCAGAATGCTACCATCCAGCTTTAGCTGTCTTTAAAACAGCTTCAAGTAAACTGGATAGTGGGTTATGTAAAGGGATGGACCAGTAAAGAGTCTGTTCAATCACTTTATCAGGGAGGAGTATAAACTACAATCACAGTTGTGTCTGTGCTGTAAGCCATGGCCTTAAATACACAGTATCAAGGAGAAAAGAAAACCCCATAAAATGGTATTGTAATGGAAGCATTGCCACACATGAAAAAAATATAAGAATGGGAAATAATCTCAAAATCTTTATCACAAACTCTGGCTTCATCATCAAAGACATTCTTCAAGAAATCTTTCCAGTGAGAATAATTACTCATTCACAACTCATGTTACATTCTCAAGTTGCTATAATAATTTTGTTCTGAGCGTAAAAGAGGAAGATTTATATCAATGACTAAGGTTAAATTTTTAGTGCCCTCAAAAGCCAATGACATCTACAATCTCAAATTTATCCAGTAAGATGTACTCACAAGTATGAAATGGTTTCTTTAAACACACAGAAGCACACATGCACACACAACCCTCAAAACAATGACCATAATGCTGTGTTTTCCACATTGTGCTCATTCACATGAGAAACTATGGCACAAGTTAAGAAGTAGGAATAATGTTTATCTTCTCTAAGCCTGATGCGCTTGAAATACATTTAAATAAAAGCAGTCTTCTTCAAAATAACTCTTCCTTCATAAATCTTATAGTGTCAGAGATCTTTCTCTGAACTCACAGTGAAGAATGATCACAACTCGATGTCCCTACCTTCTTCACAATGGAAGAATAAATTTCCAAAATGGTGTTACAAAATATACTTAAAACTGTGCTAATATTTTCATATAACTGTGACTCATTACAAAAAAGCTACATATTTAATTGCTGCAGTGAATATCATTAGCACCATGCTCTTGGATTTACAGCTGCATAACTGAAAATACATCCTTAATTAGATAAGAATTCTAATTTCCTTTCACCTATTTCTAATTTACCTGCAATCATCCCTTCTCATTGTTCTTTTATTCTCCTGTATTTCCTGGTGGAAGAACAGCTGGTTCTCAATTTATGCACTCAGTAGTTAGGGCAGGTAATAAGGTGGGTATTTATTTTTCTTCTTCAGCCTTAACCTCAACAATAAGTTTTCAGTGTAATTAGGTTCCTCTGTGCTTGAAACAATTGTCTTTGTCCATGTGATTTGCACATGAAGGGAATAAAATCAAGATCCTGCAAACATCCTGCTGATTATATCTCAAAAAAGCCCAAGATACTCAGCTGCAGTTTCTGGTAGCTATTATATCAGGGTATTTTCTCCTTGTGTGTTTCAGCAATTAATTGCAGAAATATGATCCCATTCTAATTCTGTCTTTGGTACATTCATAATTTTTCTGTCTTTTCCAGCTTGTAGAAATGTGAGAGTCTGCAGTTTACCGGGAGCCTGAATCAGGGACATCACTAGGTTGCTCCCTAACCTGGTGAGATCAGCTGACTATAACCCACTGCTGATCATCCAAACAAGTGGGGAGGAAGCTGTATTCCATAGTCTGAGGGGAATGAAGAAAGACTTTAGGGAATTAGGTCGTTTTGTGAAGGACTCTGGGATACAAATTGTCTTCTGTTCATTATTTCCTTTTTGGGGTGAGGACATGGGCCAGAATAGAAGGATTAAGTACATCAGCACCTGGCTACGAGACTGGTTTTACAGGGAGGGCTTTGAGTTCTTTCAGACACCAGGCTTAGCAGATACAAATGGGAGGGGTTTAACTCAGAGGGGAAAAAGGGCTCTGGGGCAGGAGATGGCAGGGCTTATTGAGAGGACTTTAAACTAGATTCGAAGGGGGGTGGCATAGTTGATGGGCGAGCACCAGTACGGCAGAACTCTGATCTTAAGGAAGAACAGATGACATCTAGCTGTCCTAGGGCGAATTCAGAGCGCTCGGCTCGCTCCCTGAAATGCCTGTACACCAATGCAGGTAGCATGGGGAATAAGCAGAAGGAGTTAGAAGTCTGTGTCCAGTCAGGCGGTTACAATTTGGTAGCGATTACAAAGACCTGGTGGGACAGCTCGCATGACTGGAATGTGGCCATGGACGGCTATGTCCTTTTTAGAAGGGACAGGCCAGCAAGGCGGGGTGGAGGAATTGCCCTCTATGTGAGAGAACAACTGGAATGCATTCAGTTCTGGCCGGGGGCAGCAGAGCAGAGAGTTGAAAGTCTGTGGGTGAAGAATAAGGGGCAGGCGGGCATGGGTGACACTGTTGTGGGTGTCAATTACAGGCNGGCTCTGGTGAGAGAATGTCGGGATGCAACTAGAAAGGCCAAGGCCTCCTTGGAATTAAACCTTGCAAGAGAGGTCAAGGCCAACAAACAGGGCTCTTCAAATACATCACAGGGAAAACTAAACCTAGAGGCAAAACTAGACCCCTGCTGAATGAGGTGGGTACCCTGGAGACAGAGGATGCAGAGAAGGCAGAGATACTTAATGCTTTCTTTGCCTCTGTCTATACTTCT
>VXBP01008451.1:69560-106776 GCA_013400115.1 Rhinopomastus cyanomelas | reverse complement strand
TAAGCTGGAGCATAGAAGGCTCCACGTCAACCTGAGAAGGAACTTCTTCACGATGAGGGTGATGGAGCACTGGAAGGGGCTGGCCAGGGTGGATGGGAGTCTCCCTCACTGGAGATATTCAAGGCCCGCCTGAATGTGTTCCTGTGTGATTTGGTGTAGGTGATCCTGCTGTTGCAGGGGGTTTGGTCTAGAGGATCTTTCGATGTCCCTTCCTGTCTTTAATGATTCTATGATTCTATGATTGTATGAGAGGAAAATTGTCTTATTTCTATTTGACAATTTAGCCCTATGAGACAGACATAGGTTTTGGAAGGTTTTTTTTTTTGGTGCCAACATCACATTTTTATTTACCTAAAACTAACTACCTTCCTGGTCTTGTTCCCTGTAGTGCCAGACTCAGAAGCAGAAGTGTATTTCTTGAAGAAGTCATGCTGTATTTTCCCTGGAAATATCAGAAAAACAAGCTGTGACGTTAGTCTTTGATAACAAGTGGCTTTGATATCTGTGGGATTTCAAGACACCCTACACACTGGAAAAGCCTGAAAAACCTAAGATAGGCATTGACTTTCTCACAGCTTTAAAAGATACAAGTCTGACTGTTGAGTTCAGGTGTCATGGGAACTTGCCTGTACCGAGTTGCAACATACTCAGTTGAAGCTTAATCCCATTCACATGCCATTGAACATTATCCTTTTGTGAGTGAACTCAAAGATGTCTTTGCAAGTCAAGGTGCTGCATGGGTCATTCTCCAGTGCAATGCTCACTAGGGAGGAATAGTGCAGTCATTCATACCACTCACTAGAGTTACTACAACTCCTTCACTCTGATACGGTGTTTACCGTCGCAAGTCATTTCACAAACCATAGCTATTCCCAGGTAGCTCTTCCTTCCTCAGTTCTGCAACAGTTTCCTTTAGCTCTACCTTTGTCTCAGTCTGTCAGCAGATAGATGGAACAAGCTTCAAATTGCAAGTGTTTATGGATGTCTGTACATGATTACACATGTTTTGATTCAACAGGAAAGCCTATGAAATCCAGAGGTGCTACTGAAGTTTTTCTTTTTTAACCTATTCTACTCTGTACCTCTATTGGTTATTGCTTCTTCCCAGCTGGGCTTGAGTGGTCCTGTTAGGGCAGCTGTAAAGCTCAATAGCCAGAGTTTTCAACCTAGGAGGGAGTAAAGCATCTCTTTTTATTACCTAAGGACAACTGAGCATCCTGCCAGTGTAGCACTCTAATTTATCACCAGGAGCAGATTAGGTAGACTGGAAATTTGACCAACTGAACAACTGGTTTACACACTAATCTGTGCCATTGCTACATGAGGCTGTGGGAAGTTTGTGGCCTATTCAGAAAGTCTATTGCTTCTGTACTGCTGCAAGATACTGGGTAAAAATGACAGCACACAGCGGTCTAGCAGGGAGGAACGTTCACTTTTTCATCCTCTATTATATGTTTAAACATCAAACTAAAAAATTACTTACTGTAACCTCTCCTATGGGAAGAGGAGACTGTAACCTCCCCAAACGTGGGGAATATTTGGCTTAGGACATAAATTTGCACCATCATTAAAACACAAGATTTCTAAAGTAGCATGAAATGCTTTTTTCTTTATAGCTGATACAGACTGTGAGTGCAGTTGACAAAGATGATCCTCCTCAAGGACACAAATTTTTCTTTGAATTGGTGCCAGAATTTGCTGTTCATCCAAACTTCTCTATCATAGACAACAAAGGTAACTGCTGACCATCAGTATCCTCTTACCCCCAGCCAAACATCCCCGAAACTTTCATAAACATTTGTTTATTCTGCTTTTCCATTCCAGATAACACAGCAGGAATTATGACTAGAAGAAATGGATACAGCCGTAGTAAGATGAGTACTTATCTCCTGCCAATCATAATATTTGACAACGATTACCCAATCCAGAGCAGTACTGGCACCCTGACCATCCGAGTGTGTTCCTGCGACAGCAGGGGCAACATGCAGTCCTGCAGTGCTGAGGCCTTGCTCCTCCCTGCTGGGCTCAGCACAGGAGCACTGGTTGCCATTCTCCTCTGCATCACTATCTTGCTAGGCAAGTACCACTAGTGAGATGTTTAAATGACTGGACTAAGATTTAGTTACTTCTAAATCTCTTCTTCAACCACCCTGAGAACAATATCTCATACTTGATGAAGTCTTTTTTATAACAATTTTTTTTTTTAAATTGGAAAAGGTACTGTGAGAGTATGAGAAGGAGCTCCAGTGGGATTTTGTCATCACTGTTATCCAGTATAATATGTAAAAAGAATTAGACTATTGATGTTATTTACATAAAATGCATTTGAAAGTGTAAAGTTAGTTTTAGATACTGTGCTCATTTAGGTGATATTTTTTGTTATAACCACATCTTCATTTAGTTCATTAAAACCATATTCCTGAAGCTGAGTGCTAAGTTTATCAGTGATCAAAAAATTATCAATTATTCTGTTTATTTAATCATGAATGATCTTTAATTTTTATAGTTGGGAAACATTTAACTCAAAAGAATGGAAATGTTAATTGCTTTCAAGGGGTAGCAGGAACAGATGATTAAAGTGTGAACTCAGAAATTAGGTGGGTGGATGGGAGGCAGAAACATTAGAAAGATTAGATGATATAAAAATAAACTGGAATAAATACTGGCGTATAACCCTGAGTCAACAAGGTAACAATTGCATGTTTTGCTTACCACAGAAGTGCCTCCCAAAAAATGCCACCATCTCCACTTTCTAGACAAATTCTGTGGAAAATGTGCTTCCCTCTCCACCACCTCTTCTAGTGAACACAGCTTGCCAAGGGAGCATGGACAAGCTTACTCATAGCAGTGTATATAATCCTCAGAAGATAAGGGCTTTTCAGATTTTGGACTAGATTCAATCTGCCTCCAGTAAATATTCAGAGAATTATGGAGGAGAGGGGCAATATGCAGGAATTTTATCTCTTCTGCTTGAAGAAGGGAGGGTTCTGAAAAAAAAAATACACACTGCTTAGATCCAAGCATCACTGATGGCCTGGTTTCAGCATGAGACAGCTGCTTGGATTCCCAGGATTTTGCAACAAAACTTGAAGGGCATCACTTCTAGCAGAGAGTTATCATTCATACTCTGCTAGGTCTGTCTCTCTTGAACAGCTCTTAGTACAATGTCAACAGGCTCCTTCAAGGCCCAACATGGATCATGAAATAAGTAATCTTACATAACTCTGACCAGATGCTTCAGTACAGAGATTTTGCACAGAAACAAAAAATCGAAGTGTGCCTTAGGAACACACTGATAGCACATGACTCTCAGAACACTCTCAAGGACCAGTGCTGCACAAAATAAGAGTGACTAGTTTGTATCTCTGGTCCCCAAAGTCAGGGCTCCTTTTCTACTTGTACTACCAAACACAGCTGAAGCCACAGTAGCATGAGGCTAGACATCATCTGAACAGAATTGGTAGTCTGCAGTTGGTGTGGTTCTCAATTGATTTGGTACTTTGCTCAATTGTCTAAGGAGACACAATGAGTTAGTAAACTACACAGGGTTTTTCATGCCCCAAAAAGATGTATTGAGTACTTGGCTGTGAAAGACTCTTCTTCAAAATAACCTTTTAGAGATCTGCTTTGCTCTTGTCTATGAAATTCCTAAAAGGACTTAAAGTGGGCTACTGTTAGTAGTTTGTCTAGTGTTAGGAAAACTTGAAAAGAATGGCCCCTGTACAGACACAAAGAAACCAAAACAGAGCTGCACAATATGATGGCATATGGAAGACCTGTTACCCTCTTCCTATCTCCATCATCCAGTCTTCTCTTTCATGCACCAGTACTCAAGTCATCCAGAGTAAACACTCTGCTCCTATGACTGAAAAAAATTGCTCAGCACTGCTATAAGATGCAGTTCAGCAGCATTATTGTTCCTCATTGACAGATAATCTCGTTGGCCTTTATTATTTACTCCAGCTACTTGAGCCAGTGCAAGATTTTTGAAAGCATTTCAGCATTGAATTCCTACTGAAATCAATAGTACTTGGGTACCAGAATGTTTTTAGAAACCTTAACTTCACTTAACACAGAACTTTTCATCTCCCTCTACAGAGGTTCATTTTTGTGTAAGTCCTGATTTCTGCAAAAGGAAGAGTTATTCAACTAATATTTCTTAAAGTGGGAGGATCATGTATTTTAAAAGAAGCATTTAGCAGCAAAGATTGGATTTCAGTTCTTGCAGTCTCTGAAGCCAAAGATAGTTTTGTCTATAATATTGATAGCTAAAGGTCTTTAGGTTCTTATTTTCAGACAAACATGTAGATCCTATTTTCAAAAGTAAATTGGACACTTAGGAATACCTAGCTTTCAAGAGTGATTTACTTTTACCAAGAATATTTGACTATATCTGATGAAATCAGTCTTAGTGACTGCCAGGAAGGTGGTACTTAAAAAAAAATCAATATATAGTAGAATAATATATTTTAAGAAGTTGGCTTCTTTTCAACTTCTGGTTAACTTTATGTATATTTCAAATATACAGTATTTTAATAATTGCCCTTATGGGTTTAAGTAAGGTTATTTACACCTGTAAAATTACTAATATTTTTCCTCATTAACTTCACCCTGGAGATTGCTTTTATCACTATTTTCATTCTCAAAATCCCTTCAAAAAAACCTTTAAATTTTTCTACATTCACAGGTGATGCAGAATATTTAAATGAATAAAGAAATTATACTCAGAAATTAAATAAATATTTAAATAAATCTTCTGTCTCCTTTCAGTATTAGCTGTCTTGTTCACAGTTCTCAAGAGACAGAGGAAGAAAGAACCCTTGATCATCTCAAAGGATGATGTTCGGGACAATATTGTGACCTACAATGATGAAGGAGGTGGGGAAGAAGACACCCAGGCCTTTGACATTGGCACACTGAGAAATCCAGAGGCGAGGGAAGAAAGTAAGATGAGAAGAGATGTCATCCCAGAAACAATATTTCAGATAAGAAAGACTGTACCTCTTTGGGAAAACATTGACGTCAAAGATTTTATTCACAGAAGGTTGAAGGAAAATGATTTAGACCCAGCTGCCCCTCCTTATGATTCCCTAGCAACATACGCCTATGAAGGAAATGATTCCATAGCAAATTCGCTCAGCTCTCTGGAATCTCTTACCACAGAAGGCAACCAGGACTACGATTACCTCAGTGACTGGGGACCTCGGTTTAAGAAGCTAGCAGATATGTATGGTGGAGAAGACAGTGATCGAGACTAAGTAATCTGTCACCCAGTCAGTGTTAGTGGAATTCATGTCGATGTTACTAGACAAAGTAGCCTATTCTTTCTTTCCTGGGAACAAACAAGTTAATGAGAAATAGATGTTGTCTTAGTAAGGGTTTACTTAATCAATAAGTCAACGTGAATGAATATGAATGATTTAGATTTTTAAAAATCTGCAATTCACTTTCTCTGTCTAGAAACCTTTGGTGAAAGATTTTTATTGACAATGAAAAGACAATAAAAGGCTTTTTGTGCCTTTAACATTGAGATGGAAACAGTCTTTTTTAACTGCTTTGCATTACCTTTACTACTAGCTGGGACAGCGTGTGTCTGCATTGTAACATAATCTCAAGAACATACCTAAAAAAAGGTTAATTTTGCTGCCATATTTATTGAGTTAAGAATGTATATGTGTTGATTCATCATGATATTTTTATATATGTATATTTATATTTTTGTATTTTTATTAAATAAACAAGTATTTATAAAAACACTATTTCTATACTTTGTTAATCATAAGGACCTATACAATATTTCTGAACAAAATGAACTGCATATTTCAAAATAACTATTTTTTTTGGTAGTCCTGGTCTAGTCCAATCCCCCTCCACTCTGCTTTGGTAAGGCCCCACCTGGAGTACTGCGTCCAGTTCTGGAGCCCTTATTACAGGAGGGATGTGGACGTGCTGGAGCGAGTGCAGAGGAGGGCCACGAGGATAATCAGAGGGCTGGAGCACCTCTCCTGTGAGCCCAGACTTTGGGGCTGTTCAGTCTGGAGAAGAGGAGGCTCCCAGGTGACCTTATTGTGGCTGGGGGGGACTATTTAGGATGGTGTGTAGTGACAGGACTAAGGGGAATGGAGCAAAACTGGAGATGGGTAGATTTAGAATGGATGTGAGGGGGATGTTCTTCACTATGAGAGTGGTGAAGGCCTGGAATGGGTTGCCCAGGGAGGTGGGGAAGGCCCCATCCCTGGAAGTGTTTAAGGCCAGGTTGGATGAGGCTCTGGCCAGCCTGATCTAGGGTGAGGTGTCCCTGCCCATGGCAGGGGAATTGGAACTGGATGATCCTGTGGTCTCTTCTAACCCTGACTGGTTCTATTACTTTGTCTATGTGATCCTGATGTTGCAGGCGTATTGGACTAGATGATCTTTTGAGTCCCCTTCCAATCCCTTATGATTCTATAACTGTATGATGTGTTCCACCATTACTCTGAAGACTCAGTAGGTTCAGTATTCACAAGACTTAAGAGAGTTTTAGAAATCTGTATCAATTGCAAAGTGTTCTCCATCTCTGGAAACTTAATTTTGCTTTTGTAGTTTAACAGGTACTGATAAAGTTTCAAAGATAAGGAAGCATGCTCCTATTCAACCTGCTGTCTCCAACACCTCTTATCTTCCCTCTCCACCTTGCAATTGTTTTTAGGGTTTTTTATTAAGGCAGAAAGTAAGAATACAAACAAGGATCACTACAGGCAATTCCTGTGATGAGTTTTGTTCATATAATTTAATATATTTAGTACAGTCCACACTTAGGATTTTGTTACCTGTTCTTTAAAAAAAAAATCAAAGCTATGTGACATTAAAACACTCCTGAAAACTATTCAGAGATTAATGTATTTGGTTGGATTTTGTTTATTTTGTTGACTGTGTGGGGGCATTTAGGCTTTTTTCTTTTCTGCAACTGTCAACATGCTGTCTCTCAAAGTGAGATGATAGTGATAAAAACACATTCATATTGCCTTCCAGAAAAACATAATTATGAACATTTTGAATTGTTCCTATGTCAAAAGGAAAAGTTTTGAGTAGTTCTTCAATACATATGGAGGATTGTAATGATATTTAATTATTTATTTCCCCATTTCATTATGTTGTTTCGTTTAATTTGTGGGAGATCTATAAAAGGACTATCACACTATGATCAATGTGAAAGCCGTTTATTAGCTCTCAGGCTGTCCCTTATATACAATCTCTCCCTGCACGCGATCCTGCCAGGTCTCATGAGACAATCACGCCTTCTAGCTGGCTTCCCATTGGTCCTTCCTCAGGTTCAGCTGGTGGGCAGGCAAAATTCCCCTGCTCTTCACCCAGGTGCTGCCATCCTTGTCTCTTGTTGCCTTCTTGGTTATCTCATTTTCATGGCACCTGGCTCTTCTCCACCAGCTAGCAGCATTCCTTAGCGATGATGTCTTAGGTCTGAAACAGCGTATACTACAACATGTTTCTCTTCAAACAACTGTTTCAGTAATGCACTTGTACTTCACAGGTCTCAAAATTAATGTTTAGATCACGAAAAACAGTAACTTGGGAGAGAAAGATATGAGAGCACTCTGATAGGAGTCTTTATTGATAATTAGGACATTCAGCAAGGGAAAGCACTCTACATGAGCATGTATAGAGTGTTGCCTTTGAAAGAGTGATTAAAGGAGCACACCTTGACACTGGGAATGCAATACTTGGCTTCCTTTCTTCAGCTCATCTGTTTATAAAAATGCACCCCTTTTTTTTTCAGGAATGCTCATCCTGTACTCTATTTTGGGGGCTTTGATGAGTGACTTGGCTTGACTATGCAGAGAGATAGTGTTCTATCCTGTATTGCACAACCTTACTCCTTTCCTGCAATACTACTGCTTGGAGACTCAAAACTTTATTGTAATTTCTAATGGCAACATAAAGCCAAGTTTGCTGATGACACAAAGCTGGAACAAGTGGCTGACATCCCAGCAGACCGTGCTGCCAGTCAGGGGGACATGGACAAGCTAGAGTGCTGAGCAGGGAGAAAGTGAATGAAGTGTAACAAGGGCAACTGTAGTATCTTGCATCCGGGCAAGACCAACCCCAGGTACCAGTCTAGGTTGGGGACTGACCTGTTGGAGAGCAGTGTAGGAGAAAGGGACCTGAGGGTTCCTGGTGGACAGCAGGATAACCGTCAGCCAGCATTGTGTCCTTGTGGCCAAGAAAGCCAGTGGTGTCTTGGGGTGGATCAGAACTGGGGTGCTTATCAGATAGAGGATCTTCTCCCCTTCTATCTGTCCTGGTGAGACCACACCTGGAGTATTGTGTCAGTTCAAGAAGGACACAGAAGTGCTGGAGAGAATCCAGTTCATAGTCATGAACCCCTCAGTTCAGAAACGAGACAGAACTTCTGGAAAGGGTCCAGTGCAGAGCAACACAGATGATGAAGGAAGTAGAACACCTCCCTTCTGAGGAAAGGCTGAGGGAGCTGGATGTCTTCAACTTGGACTAAAGAAGACTGACGGGTGACTTCGTTAAGGACAAAGGGCAATGGGTGTAAGCTGAAACATTGGAAGTTCCACATCAATACAAGAAGGAACTTCTTCCCGGTGAGGGTGACAGAGCACTGGAACAGGCTGCCCAAGGAGGTTTTAGAGTCTTCTGCACTAGAGAAATTTAAAACTGCGTGCTATTTGGTCTAGGTGATCCTGCTGTGGCAGGAGGATTGGACTGTATGACCTTTAAAGGTCCCTTCCAATCCCCAATGTTCTTTTAGTCCGTATTATTATTCTTTAAGAATTTGATGTAACATTATATCTTCAAATGGTAGAGGGGTTAAGTTTTAAAAAGGAGAGAACATTGTAAACCTAATAAATAGGTCCTTGAATATTTGTCTAGATGTTTTAATTCTTTAGAGGGAAAGGTACTGGCATCTCAGGTCTGCATGTATTCTCACTGCGGTGACACTGCAGGGACTCTGAAGTGTGGTGTGCCATGCTGTGAGCCTCTTGTAATGTACTGCAGGTGGCATTTATAAGGGCTCTTATGAAAAGGCCTAAATTTCACATGTGGGTTTAACCTAAAGGTGATGGGTATTCTGTTTTTGCTTTTAATGTCACACTATATCTTAAGAAAGTTATAGGTATTTCTCAACATCTTGCATTGTGTAACCCCACCATATTTTACTGAAATGTTAAGCTTTCAGTGCTCTCGCCCACAATATGATAATTACAGCCATTCAAGCACTAAAATTGGCACATTCCTTTTGCACAGAATACCATGTTATTCAGTCTTTTCACACCCCACCTCCTTCTACAGTTTTTGTGAGTAGCACTAAGACAGAAAAAGTGAGCATGGCAGTGTGAGCCAGATAAGACTGAACAGCAGACCTTTATCCTCAGTTCTGTTCTTCAACTGCAACACCAAACCCCAGACACTTGTTTTCTCTTCTCCCTCTCTGCCTCCTTGTCATATGATAATGTAAGATATCCTTCAATCTTTTCACATATATTTTGAATTCTTTTGAAGACTGTGTTTATGCTGTTTTAATAAATAACTGTTAATTTTTTTACAATTTTAAAGTCTTTGTGAAGTGTAATAAGCTTTTAAAATTTAATATTCACATGGTCCATCCTCTTATGTCTGTCTTAAAGAATGTTGTGAGATCCATGCTGTGTTCTCTTACTCTTTGTTTTAACTTCCCAGAAGTTCACTGTTCCCTGCCAGATCAAATTTAGTTAGTAAGAAACTAACCAAGAACCATTAATATTTCCTGCAGAGAGCTATGATGCTGTAATAGATCATCAACAATTTTAGAAAGTAACAGGGAATGGTTTAGTTTATGATCATAATTACATGGTTTTATAAAAATGTGCTTGAAAATAAGTATCACTTTTATTAACGTGTTAGTGAGTAGCTGAAATGTGAAGAAAGATCGTGGAAGTACTAAAAGCTTAGAGAAAATGTTACAAACAATAATGGTGCCCGTCCTGCTTTTAGATTAGTTATCCATTTCAGTTTCAATTGTATTTTAAGTGCTATTATTTGCACAAAAAAGATACTGACATAGAGTAAGAGACACATAGAATTATTTATCTTGGGAAAGGCTTTTAAGCCGACCATGTCCAACTGATCTGATACTAAAGGACAATTTTATTTCACTAAAAAAAAAAAAAAAAGGAGGTTTTTTTGTGTGATCATGTGATATGCATGAATATATAATAATATAGACTATATAATGAAATTATATGTCTTTCAGAATTCAGGAAGATTCACTAACTAAAAACATGCCATTATATTTTGAGATATACATTTGATGTTAGGTCATAGTCTGGACCTAATGATCATAGAGATTTTTTCCAGTCTTAATAATTCTGTGATTCTGTGACGTCCATTTCAGAAGAGCAAGTGTTTGCAGTCTGATATGTACGACACATACAGAACAATATTAGCTCTATGGCTAAGTGGGCAGATGCAAATGAAAGTTGCAATGATTACAACAGAGTTAATTGATTATTTTCTTAAGCAATATTTTCTTTTGCAATATCCTTCCAGTAAATTGATATCAATTTAATTAGTCACATGGATGCAATGGAATGCAGTTCACTGGCTTTGTGTAGCTGCACATGACTGAACCAATGGAAGCTTTCAAGACCCGTGTGTTATTTTCTAATACTCCATTGTTCAGTGAGGAGATTTTGCTATACTTTACAGAACGTTAATTGAAAAGTTAGAAAAAATGATATATGACAAAGACATTTAAAGCTATTACTGCAGCATGAAAGGTTAATTTCTCTTAAGAATATATAACTAGGGTCAGTTAGTTATATAGTAGAAACACATAAAAAGTATACAGAGACTCCACATGAAGAAAACTTTTCCCGAAAAGCATCTCTTCTAGACATAAATCGAATTCATAGAGGTCAAGGGACTTGAAGAGTGTTTCATGTGCTTACACTCAGAGAAAAAGTAATACAATTTAACAGAATTAAAAAAATCTTCTGATACAAATGTAATTTAATATTCAAAAGCAGCACAAGACAAAGTGGTTGGATAGTCCTTTCCAGTTTTAAATGAAACATACGTTTTCAAGGGTGAGCATGAATAACATAAAAGGAGTGACTGGGATGAGATAGCACTCTGTTCTTTGAAGCCACCATTGCCAGGAAATGCTTTTTCCTTCAAACTGCACTTTAGGTCATCTAGTTATTATTAGGCTCATTAGCATCCCATTATGTGCTAAGAATAATGTCAGATGAAGTAGAAACCAACAATTTTATTTTTTTTTCCACATTACACCACGTGTGGAACTAGAATGACATAGCAGCCTGTTTCAGCTACTAAAAGAGAATAAAACTGAAGCCATGGGTGGTTTGCAAGACTTTGCAAGACTTGCAAATATTAATTTTTTGAACTTTCATCACATTTGCTATCAGTATCTGAGCATCATCTTGTTCTCCTAATCCTTTGCTTTGTGACTGCTAATGACTTTATTCCATCTTTTTTCCACTTTCAGCAGAGGGTACCAACTGACCCTTTAACAGAAGCTTCACCCTACTCCTGCCCTACCAGTAGCTTTGAGAAGCTGTATGCAGATATGGTGCTGCAGGATTACAGTCCTATTACCAAAAAAAGATGAACATCTTTGCTTTGTCCTGCTGCCTAGCTGTGCAAGGGCTCTTATTAGCACACTGGCCATGTTGATTTAATGAGTAACAGACCAAATGAATCACCTCTTCACCACCATCCAGCAATTCTGATCCTACTTACTTCTCTTTTTATTACTTAGAAGAAATCCCCATATTCCTCATTTATTTGAGGAAGTACTCCATGTTGAATTAGTAAAAATAGAATCCTCTTGATTCTGTTACCATAGAAGAATGTTAGGTAACAGTCATTTCTTGTTTCCATGGGATTTGTGTGAAACTTTTTATACCATAAAGATTGCTTTTACTTTCCTCTTACAACTTGCTATCTTTATAAGCTGAGTCTTGATTTTTTTACCTCTCTACAGAGATTTGTGATGAATCCATTTCATTACCTACAATCCATACTGACACCAGCAATAAGGAAAGTGGAGGTGGTAGGATTTTCCTTGTCAAGCTTAGTAAGAATTGCAAGTATGAGCTCTGTCTGCCAAAAGACTTCTGTTCTTTTGTGCTGAGGAGCCAGCCAGCATTTATCAGTGAAATAGCATAGAGATGGAAGCTGCTCCTTTGTTGCTTTACATTCAAAGGTATCTATTTTCCACTCAATAGGTCCAGCAGCTCCCACTAAAAATCAATGAGGCTTAAGCCAGCCCCAGGATTTTAAGATCAGTAGTATTTCTTAAGTGGCCCACAGAAGAAATGGTTTGCTTTGTGTCATTTTCTTACAACAGCTCTTCCAAAAGAATTTAGATTGATATTGATCCAAAATACTGAACTTACAAATTAATTAATTTACAAATTAATTTACAGAAATTTAAGTTAATGTTTATTCATTTAGAAGGGGTTTTACACTGGTTTAATTTTGTTTGTTGGTTCTGTAACCCAATTCCTGCATTAATTTATATTTCCTTGTGGCCATTTCAATGAAAAATGAATATGTTTGAGACTGTTTGTATCTGTCTGGCTCAGCAGAGGTGGGAATAATAAGGGAGCAGAGAAGAGTTCAGTAGTGTACAGAAACACAATATAAAGACAGGAGAGAAAAGGATAAACAAAAGTTATTCCAATCATACTGTGAGAGAAAATAGGAGGAATTTCAGACAATAATGTGTAGAAAAGAGTGAAACAGAGATAATATTATTTTATGGAAAGTAAATTATTCTCTTTATCTGTATATTCCTTAAAGGCAACATTTGCCTACTTTGAGAAATATGTAGAATATATTCTGATGTGTTTTTGAAGTTTGTGCGAATATTTTGCAAGCCTGACAGAAACTGTTAATGAGGCCTCAGCTGACTCAATTTTTGGTTGAAAAAATTTCAGCTTGTTCAAAACTTATTGAATTCAGGTTTCCAGGAAAGAAAAAAAATAATCCAATAAAGCCTGTACGCTATCATGAGGTTTTTTCCTAAAAATGCAAGGTGAATATTAAATAGAATTTAGAAATATTTAGGGAAATGATGAATTTACAGGTGAGACTCTAAAGTCAATAGAACTTTTATTTTTACAAATTGAATGAAAAAATACCAGTAAATATATGGAATACTTGTGGAATCTGATGCACAGCTGGCAAAAGTTTAGGCTGGAAATGGAGGGCATTCAGAACTGAACACTATTAAAAAATAAAGATCTAAAGGAAGGAATGAATATAAAATTGCTAGCAAGGAAATATATAAAGAGTGGAAAAGATTGTCAGAAATTACAAAAAAACCCACCCTATTCAGCTGATGAAGTTTGTTTACCCTTAAACATTGCCTTCCTTAGTCTTCCTTCCCACTGCTTTAGCTTTAATTTGTTTTACCCAGAGTCAGGACAGGACATTGCTGCCAGAGGACATTGCTGGACAGACTGGAGGGCTGGGCACAGAGAAACCAGATGAAGTTCAACAAGGACAAGTGCAGAGTCCTGCATCTGGGGAGGAATAACAAATTCCACCAGTACAGGCTGGGAGGTGATCTACTGGAAAGCAGTCCTGTGGAGAGGGACCTGGGGGTCCTGGTGGACAACAGGTTAACCATGGCACAGCAATGTGCCCTGGTGGCCAAGAAGGCCAATGGGATCCTGGGGTGTATTAGGAGGAGTGTGTCCAGCAGATCGAGAGAGGTTCTTCTCCCCCTCTACTCTGCCCTGGTGAGGCCTCATCTTGAGGACTGTGTTCAGTTTTGGGCCCAGCAGAGAGGGTCCAGCGGAGGGCTAAGAGGATGATTAGGGGACAGGAGGGCATGGCTTATGAGGAGAGGCTGAGGGACTTGGGGCTTTTTAGTCTGGAGAAGAGAAGACTTAGGGGAGATTTGATCAATGTTTATAAGTATCTGAAGGCTGGCCAGGAGTGGGGGGGGACAGGCTCTTTTCACTTGCTCCCTGTGATAGGACAAGGAGCAATGGGTGTAAGTTGCAGCAGAGGAGGTTCCGCCTCAACACAAGGGGGAACTTCTTTACTGTCAGGGTCACAGAGCACTGGAACAGGCTCCCCAGGGAGGTCATGGAGTCTCCTTCTCTGGGGACTTTCAAGGCCGCCTGGATGCGTTCCTCTGTGATCTGTGTTAGATAGTTTTGTCCTGCTGCGGCAGGGGGGTTGGACTCAATGATCTCTTGGGTCCCTTCCAACCCCTAACGCCCTATGATCCTATGTAAGAGTTTGTACTCAATGCCATTGGTGTCTTGTAGAAATATAAAACCAACTTTTTTAGAGGTAACTGAAGAAAGAAAACAAATTCAACAATTAAAAAACCCATAATCCATATTCCATGAGAAGGTAGTAGAATATAAACCAAAATACTTGGTTGAAAATGAAGAATACGTGAAGCTGTATGGCAATTATCTTCACAAATTGCTGGTTTCGTTCCTATGTCTTTTTCTCAGTGCTTATAGGGCTGGATGATCTTTTGAGGTCCCTTCCAATCCCTAATGTTCTGTGATTCTGTGATTTACAAAGCAAGGTACCTTCAGCTGTTTTACCTTCAGCTAGAAGCCTTCTAAGTTTCCTTCCAGTAATAATTGGAATAATTAGCCTCTTTCTCCAAAGCAAAACACCACTTGAGAAGTGTTCTGATTCCTTCTGATCCCAAAAAACAGTCCCAAACATGGAAAAAACAAAATATTCCACTCACCTTGCTCACAACATCAGATGTCAGCCAGCACACCACTAGTGACACATTTATCACCCCATAAAATCTACAAAACAGTATTCTGTGGAAAACTTGAATTTCTTTTTGGCATCAGAGATCATCAGGTACATATGTCCAAGCAGCTCTCTCCCTGAAAAAGAGAGCTGCCTTCTATGTGTTGTCTCAGTAAAACAGAAAAAAACCCACACCCTACTGTGGCCAAACAGAACGGGAGGACAGAGATTCCAAATCTCCTTGTGAACAAAACTCAGCAAGGAAATGCACAAGCTTTCCTCAAAATCCCTTTTGTAGTGTGGTTCAGTACTGCTCTTCAATTAGGAACCAATCTGTCACATAAAGTATACTAATTCTGCTGCTTATTCAAGTTGCTCTGGAAAATGTGTCTTTCATCTCCCGGAAATAATAGAATTAAAGGGGTTTTGTTTTGCTTTTCCTTTTCTTGAATTTTAACTGAGCATTGCTGCTGAAGAATTTCTCATTGAGCAGGAATTTTGAAGAGTTTAATTTGGAGCTATAAAAATACATTGATTCAGCTGTGTCAGAAACAAATAACAACAGAACATAAACAGAATAAATAAGTTTAACAAAGTGTTACCATTTCATCTACTGATAGAAGTATTCCCAGGAGAACCATCACATATGCAACCTATCAAAATTCTGATCATCTCAACATCCGAGTTGCAGTGCCTATGAACTGAATCCATGTGACATCGCAAAAGTGATTTTGAGGTTGTGGTTTGTGATATGTTCCATGCCATTTACTCTCAGAAACACAAAGATAAGACCCAGTGTGAGTCAATTTATATGCACAAAGGGAAACTCCAGAGCACACTCTGCATTTTAAAGTGCATTCTGTTGCCTGCTATCTAGGCAGACTTTTCGAATGAATGATCTTGTATCTTTATCTGTTCAAGTCAGCCAAAATGGCCTCACCAAGGGCAAGTCCTTCCTAATCAAACCAGTGTTTTCTTTATGGAGTGACTAGATCAGTGGACAAGGGAAGAGGAATAATGTAATCTGTTCGGGTTTTAGCAAAGCCTTTGAAACGGCCCTCTACAATATCCTTCTCTCTGTATTAGAGAGACATGCATTTGATGACTGAAGTCTTCAATGGATAAGGAATTGGTTGGATTATTTCATCCAGAGGGTGCTGTTCAATTACTTGATGTCCAGATCAAGAATGGTGATAAGTTTTTGGAAGCTCAGAGGTCAACATTGGGAGCAGTGCTGCTTAGTATCTTACAGTATCTTTACATATCAGTGACATAAGCAATGGGGTCAAGGGCACCCTTACCAAGTCGACAGATGGCACTAAGATAAGTGATATAGTTGACACATCTGAGGGACAGGACGTGACTGAGAGCAGCCCTGAAGGAAGGACTTGGTGATATTGGTGGATTAAAGGCTAGATATGAGCCAAAAATATGTGGCCAAAGCCCAGAAGTCAAATCACATCCAGGATTGCTTCAAAATAAGCATGGACAGCTCTACTCCATTCTGCTGATACCTCCACTGGAGTACTGCGTCAACTAGTGGAGTCCTCAACATGGACCTGTTGGAGACAGAAAAATGATCAAAGAGCTATGTTGTAGTTGCTAAACTAGCTGCTCTTAAGATGGCGGTGATGGCGGCAGAGCGTATGCAGGCCCTGCAGCTCCACACATCCAGCAGGAGCTGTTTTGCAGTCCCTTGGGTTCCACAGGTGCAGGAGGTGAAGATACAGGGGCCCTCAGATTCCAAAGGCCTGAGAGAATCGTCCTTGAAGATAGGGAGAAAAGCTAAACAATGCCAAGTAAGGTGAAAAAGAGTGTGTTCTGTGACACCATTGGACAGAGAGAAGAGCAGAGAGTGATAACTGTAGTGAAGAAGATTGGTGGTGGTACGATAAGGGAGACTATATTAAGTGTGTATTTCTTCTAATAAACGCCATTTGCTGCTGACCATATTGGTGTTTGAGTGGTACGCGAATGGTCCGGGTAACGCGGGACCGCAGGAGTCAGGCGTAGAGAAACCTGAAGGCCGTCATGCCAATTCGCTGGATGCGAGCTGCATCTTAGGCTATCCGAGGCACTGCAACAGAGCTAGAGCACTTCTGTTACAACGGCTGACTGAGAAAGTTGTGGTTGTCCAGCCTGCAGAGATTTTATTCTGGCCTTTCAGTGCACAAATGGAGCACAATACTTTTAGCAAGGTCTGTTGTGAAATGACAAGGAATGCTGGTTTTAAACTAAAAGAGGGGAGATTTGGATATAGGGAATACATTTTTCACAGAGAGAATGATGAGACAGAGAGAGGTTGCCCAGAGAGATGACGGATGGTCTATCCCTGTCTTTAATGCAAAGGCACAAATATCATTTGCTGTGAGGTCATCGTCTTACAGCAGTAAAACTTACAGTTTGAGCTGCATCCTGAGAGTAGAGTGGGACTCTCCAGCCCCGAGATATTATAGAAAGAGTCAGTTTATCAGCAAACACTCATTTATGTACAGTAATAGTATGATTTTTAAGCTACTAACAGATACACTTAGCCTCTCTTTCCAGAATGGTGACACTTGAAGCAATGAGGATAACAGCAGAGCAGGCACAAACACAAGCTGCATCTCCATGACTTTTCCAAGTAATATTTCACTGGGTAAACAGAACTCATGGTGTAACTCATGTACAGCTGATTGTTGGACTGTGCAAGTACTGTAAAATTCTGATTTGTTAGTGAGCTGCTTTTCTCAGGTATATCACACACAACCGGCACACAAAGACATGCGGAAATAGCATTTCTGAAGGGAAGGAAGAAAGGATGCCATAATTTTGCACAGTTAAGGTAAAAGTTTTGNTTTGAGTGGTACGCGAATGGTCCGGGTAACGCGGGGTCGAAGGAGTAGTGATTTAGAAGAAAAAAAGTAGAGTTGACTCTTTCACCTTTAGCCTATAGACAACTGCAATAACTGCTGCCATAGATACTGGGCAAAATATTCAGCTTTCATCTTAACTTTACAACTGAATCTTAAAGCACATTATTACCCTTCAAATCAATACTGCACAGCTGGTAATCTTCTGCATGACATAGCTTGAACTAGAGTAAAAAGAGCAGCTTTAACAAGACTGGAAAGGAATTGTGGTTGTGCTTAACAGCATTCTGTGAACTGAACACTCCTGCAGTTGCTCCTTGATGATGAACTGTCATCCTTCAACTTCTTTTCAAGGTCTGATTATGAACCCAGTGCACAGAAAGAGGATGTGTTGCAGGCTGACACACTATACTCACTGAAAGCCACAGGCAGCACAACCCCAGAAGGTTCAAAGGGGAAACGGAAGAACCAGTAAGTGTGATCTCAAATTATCCAAAACAGTAGCCACTAAATCATCGGTGGTGCTTAAACTGTGGTCTCACTTACAGAATGGTGCATACATGTATGACTGAGATGAGTGAACAGCACCAAAAACAAGTAAGAAAAATGGTTCCATTCTCTGTCTTAAATGAGAAGTGGTTTTGTAGAACTGTTTCTTCCTGCAAGTTCTGTGAAGAAGACAGAAAAATGACTAACAGGAAAACTGAAGTTTGATTATGAAAAGATTGTACACCACTTCATATCTTTAATTTTTCTCTTCTTGCAAAACAGCCTTCAGGAAAATCATCAAAACTCCCTCACCAAACACATTTGAAGAGAGCTTTTGGAGTTGTGGACTTGGGTGTTTGGAGTTCTTTTGAATATGGGATGATGTGAGAGTTTTGGTTTTGGGATAGTGGGAATCAGAGAGAAAGTGATAAAAATAAATTAAGAGATAAAACAATCCACCCACAAATTCCTGAAGTGTAGAAGATGCAAACTAAAAGTAAAATTTTTACTCTGGAAAACTCTTTTCTTCTATCCTGCTGCATGACTTAGCCCCCATATTATTGGATTATTACAAGAGAATGAGTGAATCTTTCCACATCCTTTCTGACAATATTTTTATTGTGAATGGCATTGGCACAGATGGTGATATTTCTGTTTATGATCATATTTAACTACAAAGATGGTAATGTTAAAGTTAAAAGGCAAATGTTTGGCACAAAGTCAAAAAAGTAACTCAGACAGAAGTTTCAGGGCATTTGAAATGTGCTAAAGTTAATTAAAATAAGAAACAGGAAAGTAGTGTCTCTTACTGTCACAAGACAATGACTTTGACTCCCAAAATACAGTTTGTTATTCTACCTTCTGCTGTGTCTAACCACACTATTACTACCCTTTTTTTTTCCTCTTTCATCTACATTCTTGTACTAGCTTTTAAATTACAAGTAAGAAGGACATATATGTGCTGCTTCTTTAAATCTGTTACAGATTCTAAATTGAGGACAGTGGAGAGGGACTAGGGAGGAAATTTTATGCAGTAAGCAGTAACTTTTGAAATAATGTGACTGTCACTTGCAGACCTCACTCATTGTTCTTCACCACTGCAGTGCACTGTGAATTGTCACTCAATTAATCTATGTGGTATACATGCTACATACCTGACAACAACCCAGGGCTGCATTTGGAATTGATCACAATATCAACAGTTCTGATAATTGTACTATAAGCTTTAAAATACTTGTTCTTCAAAAAAGCCCAGCTTACTGAAATGAAGCATTTACATGAGAATCTCTTGAATCTGGTCCCTACGTGTTGCAGTTTGAAAATTACCAGAATTTTGAGACATATAGATTTGTCCTTTCATGAAGAAAAAGTTACCTTTTTTTTAAGAGGACCCCCACACCAGTGACCTGTCCAGGGAGGAGGTGACACTGTCCCAAGTGTCTTAAGGGGGTGTCAGGTAGGTGAGAACATAGAAGGACCAACACTCACCCTGAAATGCTTATACACCCTGAAATGCTAGAGGGCATCTCCAGGTACTTGGAAGAGAAGAAGGTTATCAGGAGTAGTCAGCATGGATTTATGAAGGGGAAGTCCTGCTTGACTAACCTGATAGCATTCTATAATACAATAACTGAATGGTTAGATTCAGGGAAACCAGTGGATGTGGTCTACCTTGACCTTAGCAAGGCCTTTGACACTGTCTCCCATGAAATTTTAGTGAGCAAGCTGAGGAAGTGTGGGATGGAAGAGCAGACAGTGATGTGGGTTAGGAACTGGTTGCAGGATAGAGTTCAGAGGGTGGTGATCAATGGTGCCAGGTCCAGCTGGAGAGCTGTGACTAGTGGTGTCCCCCAGGGATCGGTGCTGGGACCGGTCTTGTTCAACATCTTCATCAATGACATTGATGAGGACACAGAGTGTCTGCTCAGCAAGTTTGCCGACGACACCAAGCTGGGAGGCTTGGCTGATACGGCTGAGGGCTGTGCTGCCATCCAGAGAGACCTGGACAGACTGGAGGGCTGGGCACAGAGAAACCAGATGAGGTTCAACAGGGACAAGTGCAGAGTCCTGCATCTGGGGAGGAATAACAAACTCCACCAGTACAGGCTGGGAGGTGATCTACTGGAAAGCAGTCCTGTGGAGAGGGACCTGGGGGTCCTGGTGGACAACAGGTTAACCATGGCACAGCAATGTGCCCTGGTGGCCAAGAAGGCCAATGGGATCCTGGGGTGTATTAGGAGGAGTGTGTCCAGCAGATCGAGGGAAGTTCTTCTCCCCCTCTACTCTGCCCTGGTGAGGCCTCATCTTGAGTACTGTGTTCAGTTTTGGGCCCCCCAGTTTAAGAGGGACAAGGATCTACTGGAGAGGGTCCAGCGGAGGGCTACGAGGATGATTAGGGGACAGGAGGGCATGGCTTATGAGGAGAGGCTGAGGGACTTGGGGCTTTTTAGTCTGGAGAAGAGAAGACTTAGGGGAGATTTGATCAATGTTTATAAGTACCTGAAGGCTGGCCAGGAGGGGGGGGACAGGCTCTTTTCACTTGCTCCCTGTGATAGGACAAGGAGCAATGGGTGTAAGTTGCAGCAGAGGAGGTTCCGCCTCAACACAAGGGGGAACTTCTTTACTGTGAGGGTCACAGAGCACTGGAACAGACTCCCCAGGGAGGTCGTGGAGTCTCCTTCTCTGGGGACTTTCAAGGCCCGCCTGGATGCGTTCCTCTGTGATCTGTGTTAGATAGTTTTGTCCTGCTCCGGCAGGGGGGTTGGACTCGATGATCTCTTGGGTCCCTTCCAACCCCTAACGCCCTATGATCCTATGATCCTATGTAAGAGTTTGTACTCAATGCCATTGGTGTCTTGTAGAAATATAAAACCAACTTTTTTAGAGGTAACTGAAGAAAGAAAACAAATTCAACAATTAAAAAACCCATAATCCATATTCCATGAGAAGGTAGTAGAATATAAACCAAAATACTTGGTTGAAAATGAAGAATACGTGAAGCTGTATGGCATTTGTCTTCATAAATTGCTGGTTTTGTTCCTATATATTTTTNGTTTGAAAACGCTGGCAATTTTCAAACTACAACAGGTGCTCATTTTCAAATCATTATGCACTTTTCTTCACAACATGTCTCATTGTTATTTAGCATACAAGGAAACTGAGGCAGAGTGATCTGAATCCTATGATCCTGTGATCTTAGCCCTGCCTCTTTCTACTGAGGGATTCTAGCCCAGCAAAAGGCTGCTAACCCCCTGCCCACACACACTAACGGGGTGGTGAGGTGGCCTTGCTCCCCCAGCCTGCACTCCAGACCCACTTCGCCATGGGGAGGAATGCAGCAGAGAAGCAAGACCTTAGTGTTATCACCCTCAACACGGAGTAGGTATTTGGCGACTCACAGTGAGTTTTCCCCCTGGAGCTGAGACTGGAGGATAGAGGAGAGAAGATAGTCATGGAACCCTCTCGGCCACGTTTGCAGAGAGTGGGGAGATCCCTGCTGCTGCAGCCATGCAGTCAGTCTCCATCCTGGGTCCTGCACATGGCCAAGGCCATGCCTCCACCATCTTAGAGAGCAATGATCAGCAGGAAGAGACTGTTTGTCATTTCTGCTGCTGAGGAAAACTGGAGGTGCTCAAGTATTGGGAAGAATTTCTCTGTGCTTAGCTGAAGAAAGCAGAAGGTCTAGAGAATCCTTAAACCTTGGGCATGAAAGACAGAGTCTGGGTTTTTCGTTTGAAAGAATTTCTCCTGCATCAAGGTATGCAATTCAGGTGCTGAGGAATCAGGTGCCTGCCCGAGGAGCGTTGAGCTGAAGAAGCTATGCTGAAAAATTTATGAGTTCACCAGTCTGGACAGCCAGGATACTGCTATTCGCAGGCAGGGTTGACACACAAATAATAGAGAGGGTGGTAATACTCGTCTCTACTCAACTGATATGCTGTTTTCCCACGTGTCTAATCTGAAAAAAAACCCAAGGACCAATATGATAGTGATCTCCCATTGTGTTTTTCTCAGAATACATGATGGTGTTTATGACACAGCTTCATTTGTGTGCACTAACTTGCTTAACCTTTTTTTTTTCTGCATACAGTTATAGAGTTAATAAAACCTTTTCCATTTTCCCTAAGCTGTCCATGGTCTGTCAAATTTTATCTGACATCTCATCAACACCTAACTGCTTTGTTTTCTGTTCCTTTATCTTTAATTGTGGCCTTAAGCCTATCACAAAATCGGTGCCAAAAACCCAGGAGTAAAGCAGTTTCTTAGTTTTAAACTGCTTCACTACATCTGCAGAGAAAAGGCATTCACCAGCCATTTAGCATTTATCAGCGTGAACAATAGTGAATAACAAGTAAAATCAGTAGCTTTGCTACTAGTTCACAGTTTCATATTTTATTTATTATAGGGAAGATGAACATTACTGTGACCACTGTCTAGTAATGAGAGCTTGACATTGCAAGAGATGGAGAAAAAGTTTTTGTATACTTCTATTTAAAACCGGCCTGGATATGTTCCTGTGTGACTTGGTCTAAGTGATTCTGCTCCGGTAGGTGAATTGGACTAGATGATCTTTTGAGGTCCCTTCCAATCCCTAATGTTCTGTGATTCTGTGATCCTGTTAGCAAAAGGCACTGATTTTTTAACAGCATGCAAGATGCAATCTGGGAGACTGGACATAGGACCGTTGCATTTACATACAGCAAGAAATACAACAATCTGAAGAAACACCTCCATTTTTTAGGAAGAGACTTCCAAAAATGTGACCTCTGTAGGAATCAAGGGGAAACAAGATATTTTAAATCTTTCAGAATCATATGCTTATGGGATACATGATTTACAAAAGGCTTTAATCAGCAGAGGACTGCCAAGACCTTGAAATACATTAGCTGTCAGAGATTCATTGCTGAGTCTTATCAACCATCTTGGCTCCTTGTCATAATCAACACAAAATGTCTGATGCCATTTTGAATTACAAACCATTTGGTAATGTATTTGCTAATGGAGATTTATTGTGAAAGCAGCATAATAAATTTAACAATTCTGCAGTCAGCTGTGAGCACAAAGGCCAGTAATTAGTGCTTTCAGCATCTGACTCTATGAAATTTGCATAGTCATTGAGCTGGTATTCATGATTCAATTAAACTTCAATATTTATAATGAGGTTGTTTTGAATGTAAGGCAAGAATAATAGTTTCTTATAAAATCTATTTACTGGTAAAATGGAAAAGAACATAGAGCAACTTGTTATAGATGACCACTTCAGATTTTTCTTCAGTCATATTTAGCTGCTTCCCCTCCAGATAAAGGCCTCCCACATTTAAAATTTGCCAGAAAAATACAGTAGTATCTTAACATTCCTAGCAAAGCTGATATGTAAGAGCTACAGTATTAGTTTTCTGAAAAGAAAAACTTTTCAGAATATGTAAATATATATTTTTTGCTGTTATTGCAGCATTTTTTTAGGATTATCATAATAAGTACTATCTTGAAAGATTTCTTGACATCATTTCTATGACAACACAACTAAATGAAAACATACCAGTGCTATTAGAATAGCTTCTGCTGGAAGACACCTTCAAGATTATTGGGTTCAACCTTTTCCTAGCCCTGTCATCACCACTAAACCCTGTCCCCCAGTGCAAGATCTACCCTTCTCTTAAACACCTCTGGGGATGGTGACTCAGCCCCCTCCCTGGGAAGGCTGTTACAATGTCTAACAACACTTTAAGTGAAAAAATTCCTCTTGACATGGAACCTGAACTTTCCCTGGCATAGCTTAAGGCCATTTCCCCTCTTCCTATCACTTGCCACTAGGGAGAACAACCCCCACCTCTCTACAAACTCTTTTCAAGTAGCTGTAGAGAGCAATAAGGTCTCGTCTCAGCCTCCTCCAGGCTGAACAGCCCCAGCTCCCTCAGCTGTTCCTCATACGTCACCTGTTCCAAATACTTTAACAGCTTAGTAACCACCTCTGTCTCCTCTACAGCCTTTCATTGTCCTTCTTGTTGTGAGGGGCCTAAAACTGAACACAGGACTCTTCAAAGCTAAGTAGAGGGGAATGATCATCTCCCTGCTCCTGCTGGCCACACTATTCCTGATACAAGCCAGGATGCCACTTGCCTTCTTGGCCACCTGGGCACACTGCTGTCTCCTGTTCGCCCATCCCTCTATTAGCACTCTCGGGTCCTTCTCCGCTGGGCAGCTCTCCAGCCACTGCTCCCCAAGCCTGTAGCGACACTGGAGGTTGTTGTGGCCTAACAGCATTTGACATTCTGATCAGTAGCAGAACAGGAGAACAACTAAACACTTCCACAATGGACATACTTCTTCTCTATTCTTCTATAGCGATAAAATATATATGCAAAAAACTTTAATCAGAAGAGATTTCTAAAGCTTTTTCTCATGTGTAAAGCTGTCAACAAGACAATTAAGGAAACGGTTGCTCAAGTCAAGAAGCAGCCCCCTGTTATGGAAATTCCTTACAAGTAGTCTCTAGGATGCTTGTGAAATATTCCATTAACATGCAGCCCTCAGCTATTCTAGAATTACAAAAGAGTAGTGTTTGGCTTACTAGACAGTGTATAATGTTCTTGCTTCTCAGTAAAATGAATTGCTTCTTTTTCTAGGGCCACTACGATCCTCAGAGGAGCTGGTGAAGGACAATTCAGTACAAAAAGCACCAAGATGCTTTGAAGGAAGGAGTTTAACATAGGAATGCATGACGCAGATTGCACTAGTGTTGTCTGTATTTTCCCAACTAAGCATTGCTGGATTCAGCCTGACAAAAACCATTTTCAGTCTCAGTAGTGTCGAAGCATGTTAAAGCAACTCCTCATAAATGTTCAGGACAGTTACACAAGTCTCTCCAAGCACTTTTCTGAAGTTAGAAGAGTAACAAAAAGTATATTTATTCAAAAGGCTCCCTTAGCATATAAACAGAGATCTGGACAGGCTGGAGAGCTGGGCTGAGAAAAATTTAATGAGCTGTAACAAGAGTAAGTGCAGAGTCTTACGTCTGGGCAAGAACAACCCTAGGTACCAGTATAGGCTGGGGACTGACCAGTTGGAGTGTAGTGTAGGGGAAAGGGACTTGGGGGTCCTGGTGGACAACAAGATGACTATGAGCCAGCAATGTGCTCTTGTGGCCAAGAGGGCCAACAGCATCCTGGGGTGGATTAGAAGAGGGGTGGTTAGCACTGCTGAGACCACACCTGGAATATTGTGTCCAGTTCTGGGCTCCTCAGTTCAAGAGGGAGGTGGAGCTTCTGAAGAGAGTTCAGCGTAGAGCAACGAAGATGATGAAGGAGGTGGAGATGCTGAGGGAGCTGGGTCTCNCAAGACCAAGTATAAGGTCCTGCATCTTGGTCGAGGCAATCCTAAGCACAAGTACAGGCTGGACAGTGCCTGGCTGCAGAGTAGCCCTGAGGAGAGGAACTTGGGGGTGCTTGTGGACAAGAGTCTCAACATGAGCCAGCAGTGTGCACTTGCAGCCCAGAGGGCAAACAGGATCCTGGGCTGCATCAGGAGAAGTGTGGCCAGCAGGTCGAGAGAGGTGATTCTCCCCCTCTACTCTGCTCTGGTGAGACCCCACGTGGAGTACTGCATCCAGTTCTGGAGCCCTTATTACAAGAGGGATGTGGAGATGCTGGAGCGAGTGCAGAAGAGGGCCATGAGGATGATCAGAGGGCTGGAGCACCTCTCCTATAAGGCCAGACTGAGAGAGTTGGAGTTGCTCAATCTGGAGAAGAGGAGGCTCCCAGGTGACCTTATTGTGGTCTTCCAGTATCTGAAGAGGGCCTACAAAAAGGCTGGGGAGGGACTACTTAGGATGGCATGTAGTGGCAGGACTAGGGGGAATGGAGCAAAGCTGGAGATGGCTAGATTTAGAGTGGATGTGAGGAGAAAGCTCTTCACTATGAGAGTGGTGAAGGCCTGGAATGAGTTGTCCAGGGAGGTGGTTGGGTCCCATCCCTATAGGTGTTTAAGGCCAGGCTGGATGGGGCTCTCGCCAGTCTTGTCTAGGTTGGGGTGTCCCTGCCTGTGTTGGGGGGAATGGAACTGAATGATGGTTCCTTCCTACCCTGAGTGACTCTGATTCCAAGGCTTCTGCAGTCAAGTGAGCCTGCTGTGTCAGAGGGATTGGACTAGATGATCTTTAGAGGTCCCTTCCAATCTCTTATGATTCTATTATTCTATGTATGAAGCTGAAGAAGAAACCAATCTGGCAAGATACTTTTGTGGAAATACTACTTCCTGGCATGTTTGAAATGTTATTAATAGGTGATGTATCTTTTTTTTCATCCAGGAAAACAAATCAACAAGTAATTGACTAGTAAATTGAAATTAAATTTCTTTAGGATTAATATTACTTTGCGATACAATAGCTAGACCTCCAAAAATCTATTATTAATATACATTTTAAAATCTTTTTCTCTGTTTACATTTGTATCGTTTTCTGTCTTCCTTTGCAGCTTTCCCCTACACTGGCAAAATCATAATTTCTTTCAGTAATTTGTTTTGCTGTTAAATACACATATTTATTTTTTCTTAAGGGTGAATTGTAGTATTTGTTAGAGGTGTCAGATGTGTAATAGGCACTGACTCTTTAAGTGATCCTGAGAACTACCTACAACAATTCTCACTGAGCTTAGAACCTGACGTGTCAGATACCACCGACTTTTAACTATGATTGGTAGTATTTTTTACCTTTGTATTTTGCACACTCAGAAATGCAGAGAAACACATGCATATGATACTGGTGAAATAGTATCATGAATAATCTTTTGTATTGCAGAACCTCTTCATCATGAAAAGCCTTCTTGAACTTCACTGTAATAGGCCCATAAACCATTGTAAGAGACAGATAACCTCTTCCATAACACATTATTGTGAAATAAATGCCGATACTCTTCAGGTGAAGCGGCATTCTATCAAAAAGTGGAAAGTCTTAGACCTTTCAAATGATGACCGCTATCATATAAGCCTTAGGTGGTAGGAAAATGTCAAAAGATTTTCAACACTATCATTTTGATTATGTCTGTAAAGTCATTAAATGGTATAAATAAAAAGACTTGCCATCTACCTGCATGCACAAAATTTGGCATGCCAAACAGAAGGCGGCAAAACTGAGTTTGACATTAGAGGAAGTTGAGTGTGACAGATGTGGCAGCTACGTCTTGCAGAAGGATGTGTGCACTTGCAAAGCCTTTGCATCAGATCCTGGTTGTGAGCTGGCATTTTCAAAGGTCATGGAGTACCTTAGCACTATTCAATTACTGCACAAAGGGTACCACTGACACTTTTAACAAGGTGGTTAAATTAGCTGAGAACTAAAAGAAATTATCAAACTTTTGACAGGAATGATTGGGTGATGCCTCTGTACCAAAAATTTCTCAAATATCATATCCATGGTACACTGTCTCCACTTCCTCTTGTGTCTGAAGAAACTTGTTTGGTCTAAACAGTATGAAACTTGAAAAGGTAAATAGCTTTAAACTTTTCCAGTTATGTTGTTGTTATGTAAGTATGAACCAGATGTCACCCAAAGTAAATTGACAAATGCTTTAGGTTTTGGCAATTTTTTTCCCCATAATTTGAAATAGTTATTTTGAAACCATTCAGTGACAAAGAAGTGGGTATGTCTGATGTTTTTCTCATCATGATACATCCAGAATATGATCTTGATAGAAAAAGCAGACACTGCTAAGTCTGTGCCTATTAGGAAGAGACTTCCTTTGAAATTTGTTATATTTGGTATATAATTTTAAATATTTTAAAAGTGTAAATATTAAGGTAGTGAGTCTGAAAAAAACTCATATTGCATTCTGAAGTTCTGTATGTGCTACCCCTCCAGTCTTGGTCCCATGATGCAGAGATTACTGCAAAATATTCCAGCTCCACACCCCTGCTACATGTGGTGGTCAAGAATAAAAAATGTATTGGAGAGCCTCATATCAGGGTGCTTCACCCATTGGGATGATGTTTTGATATTGCATTTGCTGTTTAAATCTTCCAGAGAAAATCTATTCCTTTATTTATCACCATGGTTAACAATACTTCTCTCTGCCTTGAAATAATCTGAATAAAAGAACCACAAAACTGCTAAAATCTGTAAAAGAGAAATAAATTTGTACTGTCCTGTTGGGGCTTATTTTTTACTTTCTTTTTTATTTTTCTCCCCCAGTACTGTGCAGTCAGAAAAGAATATCCAGAAATGACTGACACCAACCTCAGTGTTCTCAGTGTTCTGTCGGTGGCATCCTACACATATTGTATTAACATAGATTTAATTACTTTCTTACCAAATGCTACACCAGATCTTTTCACTCAATAAATGTATGAATGTGATGTGTCATCATTCTATCACTGCCAATGTAACAGGCATTTCTCTTGGAGAGAAGAAAAGGGAAGTCATTTAACTAATTTCTTTGAATTTGCACATTTGGCATTAAACAGCTATGTTTGTTAGAAAACACAATTTTTTAATTAAAAAATTACACAGAATCAAGAGCTACAATGATGATGAATAGGAAAGAAGAACAAGACCCCTGAACCCTAAGAACCTCTAACAGTACTGGGACATTAAATTCAGTTCACTAGGAAAGAGAAGAAAAAACAGTACCACAGATGAGAAGAGCTTTTTGGTTCTCTAACCATCTTTATATCAAAAAAGAAGAAAAATAATTATGTCTCAATTCAGTATTTAATTTTTGTCTGAAATCCCTCCTCAGCTCAATACACTCTGGGTACACTATGTTATTGTGAAATAATGTCAGAAATCTGTGAAGAAAGACAATATTCTAATCTATCATGGAATTATTTTGCTTTGAAAAGACACTAAAGACCAACTACTTACCTATGACTTGGTCTAGGTGATCCTGCTGTGGCAGGGGGATTGGACTAGATGATCTTTCGAGGCCCCTTCCAATTCCTAATGATTTTATGATTCTATGATACTACTGACAAGTTAAAACTAAATCATGTCCCAGAGCACCAGGGATCAGAATGCAGTTGGCCTTCTTGGCCCCCTGGGTACACTTCATATAGTGTTCATATCCATTCAACTATAGATAGTTCATATCCATCTCAGCAGTTCATCTNCGAGGTCCCTTCCGATCCGTAATGATTCTATGATTCTATGATAATATTATACTGTTTCTTTCATAAAGGTCACAGCACACAGTACTGCTGACATTATTATTTGGGCCTGGGTCCTGCGTGAAATGTTCAAAAGCATTAGTGCACTTTAGAGAGAGTAAGACATTGAACAACAGAGATGCTTTATGTCATGGTAGACACATCCACTAGACACATAAAGATTCCAAATGTATTTCTTACACTGACTATAAGAAAACACTATCACAACACAGATTAGCAGGAACATACAACGTTACTTAATATTCCTTTTGACATAGCAGATTCTTGCTTACTCGAAAACTTTCTATTTAAAAAAATAATCTTCTAAAACATCGTAAAAGTTAAGCTAATGATTCTGTATTTCAAAAGACACAATTGTTCTCTCGCATGCAAGACTGTTTCTGAAGCCATTTAAATTAGCAGCTTCTGAAACATCTGCCAGAGATAGATGCTGCTGCCTCTCCTAATTGCTAAGTCTTGTGCAGCTGTACACATTTCTGATTGCCCTTTTAGCTCACAAAACTGCTTTAACAGCCAGAAATCCAAACAATTCCTTCTCTTCCAATCATTTTTATTATCATTTTTATCATGTTTTTATACGCAAAAACAATGCTTGCAGGTTCAGATGCAGAAATTTCAAACAGTTTCTATATTAGATTACATTTATTTTAAGAAACAGTGTAAAATAACATCCTCTTTGCAACCATTTCTGGAATATGCTAAGAAAGACAGCCTGTATCAGGAATGATGCTGCCAGCAAGAGCAGGGAGGTGATCATTCCCCTCTACCCAGCTTTGATGAGGCCACATCTTGTTTCCTGTGTACAATTTTGGACCACTCACTACAAGAGGGACATTGAAGGGCTGGAGAGGGCACAGTAATCCTTTGCCAAGCCAGTAAAGGATTTGGAAATTGTGTTGTGTGAGGAATGTCTGAGGCATCTGGGGCTGTTTAGCCTGGAGAAAAGATTGAGGGGAAACCATATTGCTTTCTACAACTACTTGCAGAGAGTATGAGGATAGGTCTGTTCTCCCTAGTGTTCAATTACAGGATATCAGATTGGATGTCAGGAGGAATTTGTTTAGTGAAAGGGTTGTCAGGCACTGGGACTGCCTGCCCAGGGAGGAGCTTGTGTTACCATCCCTGGAGGTGTTTAAGAGAAAGGTGGATGTTGACTTGCGGGACAGGGTTTCGTGAGCAGGGGGATTGGACTAGATGAACTTTTGAGGTCCCTTCCAATCCTTAATATTCTGTGTGTTTCTGTGTGCTGATAGAGCTAGGAAAAGGTTGGACTTGATGATCCTGAAGATCTATTCCATCAGAAACTGTTCTATGATTCTATGATTCTATCATAGACTGGAGCGATAGGCTGAGCTCAATTGTATGAGGTTTAACAAGGCCAAGTGCCAGGTCATGCACTTTGGTCACAACAACCCCCAGCAACGCTACAGGCTTGGTGAGGAGTGGCTGGAGAGCTGCCTGGTGGAGAAGGACCTGGGGGTGTTGATCAATACCTGGCTGAACATGAGCCAGCAGTGTGCCCAGGTGGCCAAGAAGGCCAATGGCATCCTGGCCTGTATCAGAAACAGCATGACCAGTAGGAGTAGGAAGTTGATTGTGCCCCTGTACTCGGCACTTGTGAGACCACACCTCAAGTACTGTGTCCAGTTTTGGTCACCACAGTACAGGAAGGACACTGAGGTGCTGGAACAAGTCCAGAGAAGGCAACGAAGTTGGTGAAGGGGCTGGAGGACATGCCCTATGAGGAGAGGCTGAGGGAGCTGGGGTTGTTTAGTCTGGAGAAGAGAAGACTGAGAGGGGACCTTATTGCCCTCTACAACTACCTTAAGGGAGGTTGTGGCAAGGCTGGTGTTGGTCTCTTCTCTCCAATTAGCAATGATAGGACGAGAGGAAACGGCCTCAAGTTTCATCAGGGAGGGTTTAGATTGGATGTTAGAAAGAAATTCTTTACTGAGAAGGTGATTAGATAATGGAATGTATTACCCAGGGAGGTGGTGATATCACCATCCCTGGATGTGTTTAAGGAACGAGTGTATGCGGTGCTTAGGGATATGGTCTAGCAGTTAGACACTAGGAGAAAGGGCTGGACTTGATGACCCTGAAGGTCCTTTCCAGCCATGATGATTCTGTGATTCTATGATTCTATCAAATGTCAAAGAACCTGAACTTTTCATATATTGAGAAGGCCTAGTCACTAAATCCATAACAGTTTTCTACTTCTTTTGGACCCCAGTGACAAGGATATGACTCAAACTACGATGAAGTAATAGATTAAATTGGTGGAAGAATTAGAAACACAACAGTTCCTGGACAGGGAGGAACCTAATGGTAGGGCACTCAGTACCCCCAGAGATACATAGCAAGGATATGTTGACCTGATGGTGTTTCTGTAGCTACAGAAGACACAAGGAAGGTCAGGATCTCTATGAGGTGGTCACATGCATGGTCCTTTGCACCTTTGGGATTGCTTGGAAAGCTTTGTAATTTTAGAATTCAGAGTACACATGAAGTTTTTTTAGTTCCTTGATTCACTTGTCACTTCCCTGAATGTAACTGTAGGCTGGTATTGTGTTGTAAATTCCAGTCTGATTTTGTGAATTGGAAGTAATGTACTCAGTGATGACTAAAGACAGTGGAGGGAATTAAGTCGGATCACTGTGTCTCCTTTACTAAGACACTGAAAAACATGAACTATGTGAAGCAAATTAATGAAATAATACTTTCAATATCAAAATTTTTAGAAATGAAAATGGATTAAATCCTTCCTTGTTTAATGTTATTGTGCCAAATTACTAAATCTTTGTGCATGGTTTGATAGCAATATGTTTTTACATTCTGGATGCTCAGCTCACCATACTTAGATGTTGATGTCCTCATTGAACAGAAGCTGGTGCACTTCCCTGAACAACAGCTAACAATATGTTATGAAAGAATGTTAACTTGATGTAACCTGAAACATTTTGGAATAACTAAACAATAGGCTTCTGTCTCTTTGGAGGACCTACTTGATTTGTATTGGCAAGAGAAGTCCTCATTGAAGGAAAGTGGATGGACTGGTGCTGCTCTCTCTCGCTGGTCACCAGTGATAGGACATGAGAAAATGGAAAGAAGACATGTCAGAGGAAGTTCAGATTAGACATCAGGAGAAGTTTCTTCACTGAGAAGTTTATTAGTGACTTGAACAGGGTCTGCAAGGAAGTCTGCCAGAGTTCTAGGAGCATTTGGACAATTATTTGAGTCATTATATAGTTTTAGGCAGCCCTGTGAGTAGCTGGGCGTTGGACTCCATGTTTTTTTTAAGGACTCTTTGAATTTGAGGTCTTACATTGTTGTAATTTGAGAACTGCCAGAATTTGCAGAGGTGCTTTCATGAGGAAGAAAAGTTGTGTTGTTTCCTGGGGGACCTGTCCCTGGTTGCACAGGTCCCAGGACCCTTCCCCGGAAGGGTTTGTCCTGGGACCTGCCCGACTATAAAAAACCAAAGCAAGGTCTTTGTTTGCGCCCTTTTTGGGGGCTGTGGCCCTGAAGGGAGCACCCCCCCCGCTGCCCCGGAAACGAGCAGTGGGGGGTGTAAGGACCGCAGCTTTGAGGGGCCATGGCTCCGAGGGGATTGCGCCCTGGACCCGAGCACTGCCCCCCCCGCCCCCCACCGCCACAGAAGAGCGGCACCGCCGCTGCTGCCACCACACTGCAGCCCCGGACACCAGAGAAAGCCACGGATGGAAACTCATCTGACAACCTAGAAAGTTTAACTAGAANCCCTTCCCCGGAAGGGTTTGTCCTGGGACCTGCCCGCCTATAAAAAACCAAAGCAAGGTCTTCGTTTGCGCCCTTTCTAGTTTAACTGTCTAGTTTATGGAAGCAGACTTCCATACCCTAATACCTGTGGTGCTGCTTCTCTGGAGGAACTTAAAAGAAGTCGATTCCTATGCACATGCCTTACATTGGGAGACCAAAAAAATAGTTGACTTTGACAACAACTGCCTTGAACCTCCAGTTTCCTAACAGTGACTTTGAAATAATAGAACCAAGCGGTATTATGTGGACATTGAAACCGAACCTACATTCATATTCTACAGATTTTCATTAGGGTCATTACAGAAAAACTCCTGGGAGAAAATGAGTATATTTTTATTCATACTGGGTAGTGAGAATTAATTGAAGTTTGACATGACACACTGAAGGAAAAGATTAAAAATAAGAACATCAAGGCAACACTTATATGCTGAGTGAGGTAAGGTACACCGAAAAAGCTATATAGACATTGTTTATATCCCATGGACAGCTGGTCTAAAAATATATTTTTACTTTGATAGAAATATTATTTATAACATGTTTTGGTTTTTCCTAGTTTTTAATTTATTTCCATTTTAAGGAAGACAGAAATTATATTTCAGTGAGCCAGGAAAAACTTTGAGATGGTAAATGTTGAGTGGAATTTAATATTATCACAGTTACATGCCAAAAACATCAGTCATTAGTCTCACAAGGATCCACCAGGACACTACAGGGCCAAAAAATGGTGTCAGAGCGACCACACATAGGGAAGATCCTACTCCATGGTCAGGAATCCTGCAGAATCCAACAAGAGGCAGAACCATGGTGGACATTTTCTCCAGAAAAAAACCTATAGCTTCATGGGTTCTTGACTTAAGGGCAAACCTATACAAAGACTGCATAAGGTTCAGAACTCTTTGTGCTGACTTTTCCTACTTCAATATTTCACAATAGAATCAAAATACAACAGTACAGGAATAAGAATTTTGTAAAATACCTTTGATTATTTACTTCCAGTTTACTTCCATTACGCAGGAAATCGAATATGAGGTGATGAGTTTCGGGAACTAGTTTTGTCCATTACTTTTTTTATTCAATGCTGTGTATTTGAAAAGAATTTTAAGTACCTTTTACTTGAACATATCACAAAGAAAACAATCAAAAGCAGATTCTTTGCTCAGATTCTCAGGAACCTTTTCAGACAACACACATACACAAAACGTTTGCTCTCACACAACAGTGCTCAGAGAAGTGGAATTAAGAAGCCATTCATTTTAAAGGAATGATAGGGTCAAGTCTCTGGCAAGATTATTACAGAGAACAACCACCCTACAGGAGAATCAAAAGACATAATAAGGCATACAAAAGCAGAATGTTCTCTAAGACTTTTTGAAATACTGATTGTCACTGTCCTGTTCTGAAAAGGGTGGTGTTTATCTCCCCTGAACATAAACTACAGAAAAAATAGCATGTAGAAGGGTATACATCACAGCTGAATTTCCTGTTGTGGGACAGACCTTCGCTTTTCTCAGTGAGAGAATTAGATCTATGAAAAAGAGCTTGCAGCAAGATAATGTAAAGTGTTACCTTTGCTTTCAAACACTGTTCTCTGTCATGGCAATACAACTACAGCATCAGATCATTGCCTTATTTTGTCCATATTTTAACAAATCTTCTCCTTCACAATATTCTAAGATGTGCACATGAGATAACAGAGTAATAATTTCTTTTCAACAGGAAGAATTCATGAATTTCAACTGTAAAGACACAATTTTTTTTATTTAAAAAAAATGTGGTTTTTTTCTCCTTACAGAATCACAGAATGTTAGGAGTTGGAAGACATCTCCAAAGATCATTGAGTCCAACTGCCCTGCCAAAGCAAGACCAAAACCAGGGCAGATCACTCATCAGTGCATACAGATGGGTCTGAAAAGTCTCCAGAGAAGGAGACTCCACACCCTCTCAACCTTGAAACCATTACGCCTTGTCCTATCCCAAGGCACTAGTGAAAAGAGGTTGTCCTACCTTCTGTATGGCCAGCCCTCATGTATGTATAAACAAACATTAATTAGATCCTCTCTCAGTCTTGTCATCTCAAGACTAAAAAGTCCAAGGTCTCTCAGCCTTTCCTCATAAGCCAGGTGTTCCTGTCCCTTCATCATCCTCACAGCCCACCATTGGACTCTCTCAAGTAAGATTTTGTCATTCTTGAGCCCAGAACTGGGCATAATATTTCAGGTGAAGTCTCATCAGGACAGAGTAGAGGGGGGGATAACTTCCCTTGATCTGCTGGATATACTCTTCTTAATGCACTCCAGGATAACATTATGCAAGAGCACATTGTTGTTCCATGGAGAACTTGTTATCTATCAGGACTATTTTTTTACTTATTTTACTGGACAATATATGAATAAACGACACTCATACTAAGAATAGTAATTTGCATGTGCTTTGTTCATTGATAGGTTATGACAAAGATACATAGACACCTATTTATAGGATATTGATAGTTAAGGTTATTGGAAAACTAAAAAGACTCAACCAACTAACAAAAAGCTACTTATGGGTAACTCAATGGATAAGCAATTGACTAGATGGTAGCACTTAAAGAATTGTGATCAAAATAAAGATCAGTTACGAGTTGTGTTCCTCATACATCTTGGTTTAGAACCAGTGTTCATTTTTTGCAGTGACCTGGACAGTGGCAAGTTTGCCTGTGAGGAGACAGAGGCCATCCAAATGGTCCTAGACAGACTTGAAAACTGGGCCCATGAAAACTGGGTGAGATTCAACAAGTCTAAGCCAAAGTCCTGCACTTGGGTCAGGGCAATCTCAAGCACAAATCCATGCTGGATGGTGAATGAACTGAGAGCAGTCTCGAGGAGAACCACTTGGGGGTCTTGGTCGAGAAGCTCAACATGACTGATAATGTGCAAGGGCAGCCCAGAAGGCCAACTGTATCCTGGGCTGTATCAACAGAAGTGTCTTAGCAGGTCAAGGGAGGTGATTCTGCCTCTCTACTCTGCTTTTGTGAGACCTCATCTGGAATGCTGTGTCCAGTTCTGTAGTCCCCAATATAAGAAGGATATGAAACTATTTGAGTGAGTCCAGAGGAGGCCTGAGGGATGATCAGAGGGCTAGAGCACCTATCCTGTGAAGACAGACTCAGGGAATTGGGTCCACTCAGCCCAGAGAAGAGAAGGGTCTGGGGGGACCTTCCAATACCTAAAAGTGGCTACAGGAAGAATGGAAAGGGAATTTTTGTGAGAGACTCTAGTGATAGGACAACTGAGATGATTTCAAACTAAAAGAAGGGATATTTATCTTAGATGTTAGGAAGAAATTCCTCATGAGGTTGGTGAGGCAGTGGAATAGATTGCCTAGAGAAGTTGTGGATGCCCCATCTCTGAACTAAGACCAGGTTTGACCATTACCCTCTTAGGTGGGTAAAAATTATATATAAAAAGAAATAAAATGTTAAATCCAAGAAACGTTAGATCAGAAATTTTAGCTTATGCTTCTCCTGCACAAGCATTAAAACACTGTAACAATGTGATTGCATAAAAGAAATAACCCTTTATACTCCCCCAATAATCTTGTGGTGGGTTCAGGACCACAATTCAATATCAAAGAAAGAAAAGCAAAGCAGTGAGGTCTCAGTGGCATCTCGGATAAAATTCACCAGACAATCGATGGCTCAGGGAAACTCCAGAAAGGTTTATTAACACTAACTATATACAGAAAAGGTTATGCAAGTAGGTGCATACAAACTGTGTCATTAATGCCCTCACAGAACCTGAGAAAATAGAATGGGAAACCACTCCAGTTTGGGCCTTGGATCTTCTAATTTAGAGACCTGGGAAGGAAAGCATGTCAGTCCGGGACGGCCTGAGTTTCTCAGCGCCCACAATCTGCATCCCTCGGTGCAGCTGCATGCGTTTCAAAAGACCCAGTCTCTGTCTTCCACATTCAAGGTTTGAGGATTCTCCGGTCCTCCTGCTTTCCTTAGCCAAGCACGAAGGAGCTCTCCCCCAAACCCAAGTGCTGCCAGTCCTTTCTCAGCGGCAGAAACAACAGTGTCTCCTCCTGCTGATCACTATTTCCAAAAACGCGGCAGCCCAGTCACAGGGCCCCAGCCGCATGCGGGGTCCAACATGGAGACCGACCGCATGGCG
>VXBP01008451.1:4637-69494 GCA_013400115.1 Rhinopomastus cyanomelas | reverse complement strand
CCCGGGGCGGTGGGGGGGCGCTCCCTTCAGGGCCACAGCCCGCGAAAAGAGGCGCGAAAAGCCCAAACAAAGACCCTGCTCTGGTTTTATATTGGCTCCCCCAGCCCACCCTTCGGGGCAGGTCACAAGACAGACCCTTCCAGGGAGGGGGAGGGGGGGGAAGGTCCCGTGACCTGTGCAACCGGAGTAGGTCCCCCAGAACACAACAAAACTTTTCTTCCTCATGAAAGCACTTCTACAGGTTCTAGCAGTGCTCAAACTGCAACAAGAGGTTAACATTTTGTCATGAAACCAGCTGACTCTGGTAACAGTAATTACTTTCAGTGAGTCAAAGTTAATGACATTGCAGCTCATTCTACTGTACTTTTTGGATCCTTACCTAAATCTCCATCACAGAATCACCGAATCACTGGATTATTGAGGCTGGAAAAGATCATCCAGCCCAGCCTGTGACCTAACATCACCACATTGGCCAGACCAGGGAAATAAGGGCCATAGTCAGTCTGTCCTTCAATGCTTCCAGGGATGAGGACTCCACTGCCCTCGGCCATCCATTCCAATGCCTGATCATCCTTTCTGTGTAATATACATAGTTCAAATTTCTCCAACACCTTGAATTATTTTCTTCCTCTGTAATGATTTTTATTATCCTTTTTAACTGGCATTACAGCAAATAATTTCTTTCAAGAGCTGTCACTTTAATTTCTAAAAGAAAAATCTTGAAAATTTTACAGTCCTCCTAATTTAAATGTAGCTATGTTGTGAGCACCGGCACCTTACGGGAACAGAAATGCCTTCCCCTTGGCAAAGATGTTATTTTCTACTTACCAATATGGAACTGCAGGGGGCTGGAGAGCATAAGGCAGTGCCTAAAGTAAAGGACAGTACTTCCTCCAGCAACAAGATTGCAGCCTGGAAGTTGGGTGGCATACAGATACCTCTATCTTACTAAGTCTTCTTTGCTTAAGAGGGCAGCAGTCTGCTACTTCTGTTGACTGAGAGTGAGTCTTCACTTTTGGTGATAAGAGTATCACTTTCTTTTGGGGATTCAAGTGTGTGAAGACTCTTTCTGTATGTAGGCTGGGGAAGTTATAACATCTGATCCATGACTGCAATCCTTTTTGACTGAAATATCCAGATATCATACACAAGCTAAAAAAGAACAGGATAAACGTGCGCTGTTCCTGTCTGACTAAGCAAAGCAAAACAGAGGTTTTCAGACAAGAAGTTGCATGGCTTCTTTTTTCATTCATGGGATTATTCTGTGTGTTTGTGTGTGTGATTTTGTTTAATGCTGTTAAATAATTTAAGCTCTGCAATAGTTGAGACAACCAAGTTTCTATTCCTAATTAGTTTTATTTGCCAAGAAGGAAGACAATGATAATTCTTCCTTTTGAGAAAATGGACAGATGCCAGAGAAAGTTATGTTGGCAGGGTATCATTTGTGAATGAACACATATTCCACATTTTTTCCTGCAGGACAAGAAATCCATAGTCTGGATATTTTTGTTTTACATCCAAGCCAAATCCTAGATTTATGGAGGGAACAACATAAAACATGTTATGTTTGAAATAGCCAATTGACTTTTATTCCTGCAGATTAGATAAATGACCTTAATTAACATTTATGAATTAAAATAAATAATTTTTACAAATAAACATTAATTAAAGCTTGTATTACTGCGCTAGACTTCATGCTAATATCCCAGAGTACTTTTGTGAAGTAGTTTTCAAGATCCCTATACTACTTCTGTAAAAACAAAGTTCAGATAATCCAGTTCTATGAATGTAATTGTTTCACATCATACTCAGTGGCTCTGTTTCATTTTAAATAACACAAATATTACAAAGAAAGGGATATAAAGTTATCAATGAACACTTCAGTCATCAACAGACTGTTCTTAGACCTGCTTGACTCAAACCAAGATATTAACATATCTGAAAAAGTGTTGCAGAGGAGCAAGGACTAGTCACTGGAGTAGTATTAAAATAGCAGGGTCTACTACCTGCTCAGTTGCCTGGTTATCACCATTAGCACTTAACTTATTTAGTGATGCTAGCTCATTGCAGCTCTTAAGATACATGAAGGCAAACAAGTTAGACTGAATCAGGAAGACAGATGTATCTGGAAGTTCATCTGTTGTTTGGCAATCTTTTTCCCAAACAAGTGTATGAGCAAATGAAGATGATGCTGTGCAGAGCCTTCGTAGTCTTCCCACTTCATTCACACATGAGATAATGTTGAAGACAGGACATATTACTTCCTTTCTCTTTTCCTTCTTCTTTCTAGCTACATACAAGGTAGACAGCACTTGAAGCAGAACAAGTTCCTTTGTTTTAGGAGACAGACAGTTTTAATTCAGGAAGAAAGGCAAAATCTGACTATGTTATGGCTACTCAAGCTTCAGTAAGGCAGTCTTGAAATCAAATAAGCTACAGAATTACTGCTATTTTTGAAGACAAACCTCTTCAGATTCTTTGTCCTTATTTCTCCTCCAGTGTAACCATCATCAGAACAATAAAAAAAGTCCTCCTTGCTTTGAAAGGAAGGGATCTTATCAGTGCTTACCTTTCCTTATGAATGCTTTAAATTTCAAAGACTGTCCAATTTTTTTTTTCTGGTACTGACTTGTATTTTTGGCAAGTGCACAGTGCAGAAAAGTGACTGGACACACGATGGAGGATAGTATTGAAATAACAAAGAGTACTTCTTGTGCAATGCAAATGGAAACTCACTTCACTCTGAGCTATGTCCAGACTGTGATTGAGAACCCGTCTTCCTCTTTTCCTCCTAGAGAAGAATAACTACAATTGCTACAATTGCGAGGATGTTAGATCATGGGCTGGACTTGATGATCATAGAGGTCTTTTCCAGCCTCAATAATTCTGTGATTCTGTGAATAGAGGCCATTAAAGCTTGTATAGCTGAGATATTGTTAGTGTATTTCTTGATTATTTTTGTTCTGGTATAATGGTTATTTTTACAGAATTAAAGAATCCTAGAACATCAGGGGTTGGAAGGGACCTCGAAAGATCATCTTGTCCAATTCCACTGCTAGAGCAGGATCACCTAGACCATGTCACATAGGAAAAAATCCAGACAGGTTTTGAACATCTCCAGAGAAGGACAGTCCACCCACCTCGTTCAGCAGGAGGTCTGCATTGCCTCTAGTTTTAGTTTTACCTGCAATGTATTTGAAAAAAACCCTTTTTGGTGCCCTTGACCTCTCTTGCAAAGTTTAATTCCAAGGAGGCCTTGGCCTTTCCTATTTGCATCCCTACATTCTCTCACCAGAGCCTTATAAACACCCCAAGTGTCCATCCCCCTCCTTCCATGACCTATGGACTTTCTTCTGCCTATTGAGTTTGCTCAGCAGCTCCCTGTTTAACCACGCAGAACTTCTGGCTCCCTTTGTTGACTTCCTACTTGTTGGAATGGTCTGATCTTGGGCTTTAGAGAAGTGGTCTTTGAACCAGCTATCTTGGGCCCCTTTACCTGCCAGTAGCCTGTCCCATGGAATTTCCATTAGCAATTGCTTGGAAAAGGCCAAATTTGGTCCTCCTGAAGTCCACGGTTGTGATTCTGATAGGTGTTGTCTTCCTGTCACATAAGATCCTGAACTCCACCATCTCATGGTCCCTGTAACTGAGGCTGCCTTCAGCCTTCACTACTTCAACCAGACCCTCCTTGTTGGTGAGTACAAGATCCAGCAGCGCTCCTCTCCTAGTGGGCTCCTCCACCATTTGCATCAGGAAGTTGTCACAAATGCACTGGAGGATCCTCCTGGGCTGTGGGTGGCTGACTCAGTAGGTCTTCCAATAAATATCCAGGTAGTTAAAATCCCACATGAGAACAAGGGCCTGTAGCTGTGAGGCTGCTTGCGATCACTTCTATACGCCCATGTTTGCCAGCAAAAGCATTTAATAAAAATGGTACACACAGAAGAGTGCAGAGTGAAGTTTTGCTCTTCTTGTTTCTTTATTACAAAGTAACTTGAAATAGATATGGCCTTTCTGTTGAGAAGAATATGTTCTGTGTCCCTGGGGAAAATAAAACCCCTGTTTTAATTAATTTGCTGTTTTCTTACACCTTGAAAAGCATTTTCTGTAATTTGAACGTATTCTAGAGGATCTAGAAATAAGAGTGTTTTTTTCTTGAAATTTTGCTTTTGTTTTCTTTTTCTCTAAATTTGTGTAAAAGGAACATCAACAGAATAAATTATCTTGAGACAGATAATCTTTAAAGGAGACTTCTCACACTCTTTTCTGAATGCTTTGCAATATTAGCAACTAAGAGCTTATATATTAATATGCTTTTCTGTTTAGTAGTATGCACATAATTTGTTAGATTTCCACATGTCCTGGCTTCTGTTTGATATTTTTTTTAAGAAATTTGACATGGCCAGTACAAAAATTATATTATTAGTAAAAGGCTGTGAATAACTCTCTTCCTGTTGTAATATTAAACCTCACACCAAGATGTTAAGGACAGAACTTAAATACAAACGTGTGGCACTTCCTCCTCCAGCATGGACGTGCCCAATTACAGGATAACTGTTGTGCTTTGGTGAAGTTAATGGAAAGCTGGGAGCTTTTTAATGTTTCTATTGGTCTCTTACACATCTAAGCCTCCAGTAGCCTATTGGTCCAGCATCACTAGACAATACCTGAGCTCATTCATTCTCTGCTTATCATAATTTCCAAGTGTAGGAGTCAGAAGAATCTGCCAAAGGGTTCATGAAACAAAATGTCTTAGCTGCTGAAACTGTACGTTCTACAGTATTTGCATGTCCAGGGGCAGATGTTCCTACATACTGTCATGAGATTGCAGACGATGCCTCTATTCACAGGTCTGTCACTTCTGTTCACAAAGGAACAGAAACATTTCTTTTATGTTATTTTATTAGCCTGAAGGTGAGGTGAAACAGTAGTTTTAGATTGAAAGAGGATGGATTTAGATTGGATGTAAGGAGGACAGTAGTGACCCATTGAATCAGGTTGACAAGAGAGCTATGGATAGCGAGGTTGGATGGGGCTTTGAGCAACCTGATGTAGTGGGAGGCATTCCTGCACATGGCAAAGGGATTGGAACTAGATGATCTTTAAGGCCTTTTCCAATCCAAACCACTCTACGATTCTGTGGTCTTATAAGATACGATTTGTGAAGGAAAATTATTTTTTTCAAGACTGCAGACTTTACAAATGAGCCCCTAGTAAGACCTGTGTAATGCGTAGCACTGGTCTGGTTAAGTAGAACTTAAGTGACATCTATTTAATGCTTTGTTTTGTGGCGTAGGGATGAACTCTATTCTAACTTGAACTTTGTAAAGCAAGTTAAAAAACAGTATTATTACCCTCACTTCCCCATTGTGCTGTCTGATCTGTGTTTCAGTAAGACTGAATTCAAAGTAAAATAAAAAGGTCTGAGAAGCAGAAACAAGTCTCAGTCATGGAAAGAAAGAGAATTACAAAGAAGTAGCAGAGTTTAGAAAACTGTTTGAATCATTACTTTAATGGTTTTTAGACACTCTTGGGAAACTATTGAGCTGCTGCTCATGGTTTTGTTGTGGGTTTCATTTTTGCACAGTAACGTAGCACTTAATTGGAGCTCAAGCTGTGCATTCATTAAGACCTCAGAGTAGTACTGCTTTAGGTTTTCCACTGTGGTTGTCATAATTTTTTACTTGTGGCTCATAGCAATTTGTTTTGTAAGCTATAAACCAATTGTATATTTTGTGATTGTGCTTAATAACTCTGGAAACAATTTCCATCTCTGTTCCTAGTAGTAATGCTGATTTTTGCACAGTTTGGTGAACTGTAATCTCTTAAAATGCTTTTGTGTCTGTTATGGTTTGAAAACTGGCCAGATTTTCAGATGTCTGTTTGATGCTTTCATGAAGAAAATACACTTAGCTTTAAGAGATAGTTCTCCCATTAAATGACGAGAGCTGATCAGCGCATGTTCTTGCATCAAGGATACTGTTGCTGCCTGAGGATCAGGCCTGTCCAAGCAGTGTTTTGCTGGCCAGGCTATGCTAGAGAATTCACCAGTATGGGATTGTTGGGGGAATCAAGGTCGGCAGGCCGTGTTTCCCTCTGAAGAGTTTGCCAGTCTCGGACAGCCAAGCGTCTAGCATCTGCAGCCACATCGTGTGACTTGTGAGGAGACTGATGTATTTCTAGGATGGGGTGGGTGGTGGCACCTCTGTCTGCTTGAAGCATATGCCTTTTCCCAGGACTCTAGTTCTAGAACCATAGACCTATACATTAGCTGTCTCCCATTTTCCACAGGATATGTGCAATGGCATTCTGGTACAGCTTCTGTCTGTTTATTTTTACCTTTTTTAGGGGTATTTTCCTTTCTTCTTCTTGGTTATGGGTTAAATTATTTACCTCTTTCTAGCAAGATTGTTTCATTGCCTGTTGAATTCCCCTTGAAAGCTTGAATTGCTGGCACTAATCTAGACTAATCCAGTGTTTCTTTTCAAACCCAGGACAGTTTCCTAGGATATTTGAGTATATCTATATAAAGCTCCTGTAGAACTATAAATAAGTAGTGCCGCTTGATCCTACATGAATAACAGAATGTGCTGTTTATTTAGATCTGAAAATATAGCTAGTATTGTGCTAGAAATACTAGATTCTGTGTTCTGATTTCCAGCAGGCAACAATTAATGAGCCAAACGCGCAGGAGTGCAATGTCAATCCACATTTGTAAAGGTTAGAAAAATAGTGGTAAAATGGGGAAACCAATATTAGGCACTAGATGTGTTATTAGGATTTTTGGGGGTATTTTATATGCAGTAAAACATCGTTATTTATTGATGCAGACAGTTTTATTATTATAAAGATACTACAATCAAAATTAAGTTGTTAATTTGGTCCTCTCATAAATTCACTATAATTGCAGAAAGAGCAAGAAACAGACTTTACATTTGGAAACTAAAAGGATTTATTTTCTTGGACAGTAAACTTTCACAAAAATAATTACACACTGTAGAATTCATAAACTTGTAATCACGTTGCTGTAAACACTGGTTTTGATAATCAAGAGGAAAGGACTTCTGACAGCAACGGTATACATGAATATATGTTTCTGTGTGTATATTCAGTTGATGCATTGCATGGTCAGAAGCATACTAAAATGTTTTGCACTGCATTTGAGTTGCTTATTTGCTATATGTCTTTCAGAAACAGGAAAATTAGAGCCATCATTATCAGTGCATCTAGTATTTCTCCCTCTCTACAGCTCCCTGAAGAGATGTTGTAGTCTGGTGGGGCTCAGGCTCTTCTCTGAGGCAATTAGTGACAGAATGAGAGGGCAGGGCCTGAAGCTCCCAGGGGAGGGTTAGGCTGGATGTTAGGAAGCCCTTCCTCATAGAAAAGGTGATCAGACATTGGAATGATCAGCCCAGGGCAGTGGTGGAATCTCCATCCCCGGAGGTGTTTAAGAGTGGACGTAGCATTTAGTGCCATGTTTTAGGCTGTGGTGATGCCAGGTTGTAGGCTGGCCTTTTCCAGCCTCAGTAGTTCTGAGATTCTGTGAAAGGGAACATGACAGTTGGAGGTCTGATATTAAATGAGCTGATGTATTATAACTTATATTTTCAAAACAATTATCATATTAAATTACAATTTCATTAAGCTCTTCACATAACAGCATGCAATGTGAGACACACTCACCAGTCCTAATTCTGCCTCCAGTGTTTAGGAATTAAAAAAAATAAAACAGTAAAAAGAACTCATCTCCTATTATAGAGATACAATCAGTTCTTAAATGCAAATTCCTAGGCCCAGCTCTGCTACCTTCATCCCTTCAGGGGGAAGACCCTTCTCAATCCTTCCTTGTGGCAATGTGGTGTCCCCTCTCATGGGACTTCTTTGACTGATACTGGGGTCTTCCAGCAGTGAACTGCTCCAATATGGATCACCTTCAAAGCCACAGCTTTTTAAAGGATTATTCCCCTGTTCCATCATGATGTCTTCCCTAGGTTGTAAATGGGACTATTCTTTATTATTTCTCTCCAACACTGGCCAAAGGAAAAGGCTGTTCAGGTGTGCTCCTCCCCATTTGACCTTTTCTGCATAAAGCTGTGTGACCACATGGTTGTATCTCTGCCTCTTCCTTTTCCAAGCAAAGGGAATGCTCCCAGAAAACAAAGCCCAAATCAAAAATACCAGGAAACAGTAATACAAGTCTTCTGCTGCTCACAGGTTAATTTGCAGAGGCACTAATTGGCTCAAACTGGGCCAGAGGTGGATTCAACCCAGAAATAGGGGGAGTTTTCATGAAACTTTTTACAGGAGCCATGACAGCAGTTCCCTCCTCAGTACCAAAGCCCAGCCAGGCTCAAATCACTTTCCTGTAATACAAAAACTTTACGAAATCAACAGAAAATATGACAAAATTTCAGCTTTGCTTCTTAAGAGGTCAAACATCTCTATGCAGGACAGCATCTCTTTATCATAGAGTGCATGCTTGATCACTACCCACCCTGCTTATTTCCCTGTTCTCATGAAATATCTTATAAAGTTTTGTTATACCTGCAGCATCTGCAACAGGATGTTGTGCATTTTAGGGAAAATCTTTCTACAGATTAATATGAAGAGGACTGAAATATTGAAACAGCGTCTCAGATGCACCAAAGCATGCATACTGTGTCAACTCCTAGGTGGTAAAAGTATAGTTAATAGTGTGTTGCATAATTCCATCTGCAGTCCATATTCTCGCTTGTTTTTTTTAACTGGGGTAAGGGAGACAGGAACACTTTTCATCCTAATTGGTGCTTCTACAGGTTTGCCTCAGCTTGCTTGTATAAACCAAGCATGGCTATGCTTATGAGTTTAAAAAATTAAACACCTCTTGCTTTAAAAGTATGCCAGGTTCAAAACATCAGTAAAAAGATCAGAGTCTGTATACATGGTCAGAATGGGGAGCTGGGTATAGCAGAACCTGATTTGTGCTCTGTTATGAATTTGGTGAAATCATATTTCCTTCATCAAATTGTCTTCCAGCATATAAGTAGTTAACTTTCTGTCTGAGCTATGAGACTTTCTTTTCCCCCCTCTGATGCATGGGAATACAGAGGTGGCAGGAGAGACAGTCTGAGCAGGTGGAGTAGGCCAGACACATTTTCAAGTCCTTATTTACAGATAAGGTAAGGTCTTCCTCTTCCCCTCTTCTTGGTACCCCCTCCCTGTTTATGTGTCTTGGAAGCTTGGTTTCACTTTTGTTTTGTCCTGTAGCATACTGCACCATCTCTGTCCCTCTGCAGCTCTCTGTCCCTCTTCCACCCCACAGCCCCCCTGCTCTCTCCTTTTCCCCCTTCTCTCTCCTGAATCTTTCTCTCTCCCTCTAATCCTGGACCAGGCATAGGGAAATGCTTAAAATAAGCACTGCCTAATACACCTCTTTTATTTCTGATTTTTACCCCCCTCATCCACGGCTTTTAGTGTTTGTTTGAGTTAGGGCTAGCAGGTCTGCGAGGAAAACAATTTATTTTTTTAGGGGTATTTTTCCTTCCTCCCCCCCCAGCCCTTTTGGTTCTTCTTTTCACCTAATGAAGTCTCTAATAAAGTTCAATAAAGTTTAATATTTTTAGTTCCCGTTTTTGTAAAAGTTTTTACTTTATCTCTTTTCCCCGTCATGGGGTGAGAGGAAAGAGACTTTCTTCTGCATAGTTAGGCAGAATGCAACTTCTGTGAGCTACCTTGGTGCTAAATGATGACAGTGCTCAAAACCACCAAACTCACTTCTTGGGTCACTGCATGCACATTCTTTGTCTATGAAACCAGCAGGAGAAGGTTTTTGCTGTTTTAACATTTTCTTCTCTTTTTTTATGAACTTATTTTGTCTAGTTTGAATAAATAAGCTGTCTGAGGTAGCAACTTGCAGTATGGATCAGACACGTAGTGAGATTTTCATGCAACTGGTGAGATATCCATGCACCACACAAACCAAAATAACTTCATTGTGATCTACTAACACTACAGAAATAAATAAAGCTGTTACTTTAATTTCAAAGACAAGCAGTGCCATAGAACACTCATCTTGGAAAAACAATGAAAGTAAATAAAGAGGACATTGTGAATGAAAGTTCTAACGAGGGCATTTTAATGTTTGTCAGTAACATTCCTCCATCTGCCCAATAGCTGGAGCAAACTTTGTCATTGTAGATGTGCAATGAAACTTAATTGACTAAAACACTGTAGACAGCTTCAGATGGGGAGCGACAGATATAATAGAGAGGTGATGCTGTTATATCTGATTCCCATGAAAAGCAATAATTAAACTGTAGCACTTCAAATCTTTAAATACTACGTCGTGATTTTGATGAGATCAGATTTCTGACAAGTCATTCTATCTCCTTAACTTATAGAAGAAATTCCCTCAAGTAAATATGCCTGGCAATCAGTAAAATAAAACATTTCATTTGCATCATGTTTATCTTGTCTGATTCCTATTTTTGCATTTTCTATAAGCAGAAACATTTTGCTGTATGGTACTTTGCTTTGTAACATCACAGCTGTAACAACCAAATATATAGAAACAGTGAAGCCTCTTTTTCAAAGAATACAGGAAATATCAGGATAGATCTATAGTTCCACCCTAATGAACCAATTCATGGCATGTTTATTCATCATGCTAACAGCTCACGTGAGATTGCCAGAAGCACTAGCAGTGAGAAGAAAATTGAGTCTCTGATTCTTCATTTCACTTTGTGTCATTGCTGATTTCAGATTTTAGTAGATAATGGGTACTTAAATCTGATTATTTTATGCTGTGTCAATAAAAATGAAATGAGAAGAAGACTGAAGATAATAACATGGAGAAAGATGATTTGGCATGAAGAGGAAAAATTCACAGAATTGTGTGCTGCAAAAAATTAAGAAAAAGAGATTGTTTTGTTTTGGCGGAAGTTTGAGTAGGAAGATTGAGTAGGCCTAATTTTCAGTGAGTCTGGTCACTTTTCTACTGTTAAAAGAAGCAAATTCCATACTCATAATAGAGCAGAGGCTATGGAGGCATTCTGCAGTGCACCATCTGGTGTACTGCAAAGATTCCCATCTCATCTTTGGAAAGTGCAGTGAATGTCAAACATATCCAAAAGATCCTGTAATATGTCCCTGCACCCTACAGCATAGATGGCTTTAAAGTCCTAAAGGCAGTTCAGTGAGAATGAAAGCCTCAAGCTGATGTCATTAACACATGGATATTTCTTATTCATTTCAGACTCTGTCATGCTTCCGAAGCATTGTTGATTGTCTGATATTATTTAGGACTACACAGATTCCTTCCCGTTATACAGTCATTATTCAGGATTGTTCTCCATCAATTGCAGCCTGCTATTACCAGCAGCATTAGTCTAAGATTCAGTTCCATGAGGGAACATTGCTTGAAAGTATCCAACTTAGCTCAGATCCAAAGCATTGGTTTCCCACCATCAGTGCTCTCTACATTCCTCCTCAAAACAGAATTTCCATCAGCTGCTGGAATACCATGAGTATTTTCCTGATGCACCAGGTACCACAAAGTAGGAGACATATAGGGAGGAAAATATCCATAATTGACACTGTAAGTATAAGGAGGATGAAATCAATGAAGTTTTAGTATTTTTCAAAAAAAATTCCCTGAATTCTGTGTCACATTGCTGCAACTGCCTCAAGCAAACAGCATTAAGAGACCACTTGTAATTGCTAATGCAAGTGCCAAGGTTTCTACTGCTACCACGTGGCACCTCTAGATCAGAAGGTTCAGAAAGATCAGAGGGTTCTGTGGGATCCCTACTATCACAAAGACGAATGAGGTAGAACCCATTTCCCCTTATTCCCACCAATGCACAAGTGCAACAATCATCTCTACTTTGTTTCTTGACTATGACAGTGGGCTAGGAACAAATAAAACTCTTGCTCAATGTTTTTTTAGGATCCCATCGATGATTTAACACTATAAGCAACCTCTCACTTATACAACATTAAGGATCTTTCCTAGGAGACAGAGCAGTGACATACACTGACTATTACCTCATACACATTTTAAAAGATTCTTTATAGCCTGACTTCCTTTGGTATCCTTCGTGCTGAAGAATGTCATCCTAAAGCATCCTCTCCCGGCTTCACCTTGGATGCTCAGTGAAGGGATGTGTATGAGCAAAGAGTACTGCAAACTGTGAATGTGCTGAAACACAAAATGGCCTCTTTCAGATTCTAGATGGTTTGTGATTATGATTCCCAAACAAAAGGCAGATAAGTGAGATGGAAGCAATTGATCAAAAATGTAGTTTCAAATACTTTATTTTTCTCCTTTTTTTGTTTTGAGTACCAGTCACTTTTGAAGAGCCCTATGCGAGAAGCCGATTACTGATCATGGAGTAGCTTACATGAAACAACCTTGCAGGTTGCAGGACAGTGGATAAAGTATGTGCCTTGCTGTCAGAGAAGAGAGCATAAAAATTTGTCTTGTTTTGATAAAATAACTATCCAAAAAGAAACACAATTTTATAAATGTGTCATAGGAGAATATTTAAAGACATTTTTTCCATCTTTGTCTCCTTTGAGATGGACTGACAGGCAAATTTGAAAGTGAATCTTTTCCTCTGAGTTCTGAAAGGTTATTCTTTAGGTTGCTTTTAGCTTCTGTGAAACATTGATAGAAACTTGCCAGAGGTGATGTATTTGCATGGGTATTTTGGAGGTAGGTAGCATACATATTTATGAATTGAATAGGTCTTAAAGTGAAACTGGTAGTAAAAATCCCTTTATTACAAACAATCAGAGCTAAAATGTTACAAGAAGTGGGATTCTGAAAATTTTATCAACTTAGAAAGTCCTCACACTTCCATCTTACTTATGAATTTTGATGTTTAATTAAAAATTAAAACAATAAAGACTGGGTAAATGTTCTTCAGTTTTCTAGGTATTTTGTCTTTTGTAAAGGAGTCAATGCCCTGCATATAGAGTGAATAAAGGAACAGAGAAAGAGAACATAAAATAAGGAACAATGAGCTTACCTTTTTTGATTTTTGCTGAAAACACCCAACAATGAACTGAACCATAAAGCTGCAAAAAAACTTTTACTTCCAGTTATATATTGTATGTATAATCTTTTCTCAAGAAGATCTAATAACTGAATATTTACAACCCTTTCTTAAAATAGGAAATGACATATCTGACCCTTGCAATGCATGGCCATGCAGGTATTCAGTAAACAATCACCTCAAATGTAAAACTGGATGCAGAGGAGATTCCAAATGCCTCTGGAGAAGGTTCCGTGCTAGTCTAAGTGGAACTAAAACAAGTAAAAGGAAATAAAACTGACTAAATATCAAACCACATTTGTACTTCTAATCTGCCTAGTCTGCTTCCCACTTGACAACACATCTTCAGCAATCTTGACAGACCACCCACGCTCTGCAGGCCTTTCCAGGGCGTTAAGGGCTGTGAAATAAAACTTGGCCTCTCCATAAATAATCAATTATGACTGGACATTCCTTCCAAAAGCCCTGATACTCCATGTTGGAGGTACTCGGTGAAATGTTAGGAAGCAACTTAATTGTGGTTTTCACATGCAGTTTATACTCCTGAAGTACAGAGTGTGAAAGCTTCCTTTCCCCTTCCTGTTCTTTTCACTAATATATGTGGTATTGGTATTTGATCCAGAAATATTCATTAGAGGCTTTCTATGCATATGTATAACTTAAAATTATTATGAATGTCACTGCAAAGACTGCAGTTTGTGGAATGAAGAGACAAAGGACATCTCCTCTTCAAGCAGGTTTGTTGTATTCACAGTACGTGCCGGACAAACTTATCACAGAGTTGTTCAGAGAGTAATTTCTAAGTGAGACTCTATAGGGACATGTTAAATAAGGACAAAGTGTACAAAAGATCCCTTTTCATTTTCAAAAATCCATAGAGAGATCAGTGGCAAAAAGAAAATCAAAGTACTAAAATAAGCACTTGAAAGGTCACGGATCAGGTGTACACTAAGTCTTTCTTTTACAAGTGATTGTAATAGCTTTGAAATAAGATTGTTTTATAAGGGTGCCAGTGTAAAGAGTCACTCGATGCTGCTTGAACATGTTTACCTATTACTCTATCTTTTTTCCTAGTATCTCTGCCATCATTCAGATGATCCTCTGAACTCCCTTCAAAGTGTCATCCTCATAGGTTCACTAATTCCTTTCCTTTTTTACTCTCAGTTGGATGGTGTCTTCAGTTTTGTCACTTTGTATCTTTACAAGTCACATTTTATTTTTAATACTGTGTTATGAATGAGCCTTGCAAGCCTGCTCATGTAACATTTCTAGCCTATTTCACAGGTCTAAGCTTCGTATGCAAGTCTTGGCTTAGGCATTTGAACTTAACCTAAACTGACTCTCCAAAAGTGTCCATCACTTCCTACAACAAAATTCCATGGCTAGCCAGCATCGGTGCTTAACCAACTCTTCTAAAGGACAACAGAGCATAATAGAATAATTTTGAAATCACTTGAAAATGAGGTTTTATGAACAAATTCTATAGAGCTACTCCTCAATTCTGACAGCAGTGCTAATTCGTCTCTAGATACTCAAAGAAATATTTTCAAAGTGTTCTCCAGCTTAACAACTCCATACATTTCAAGTAAAGCATGTAGAAATAGGCTGTCTCAATTTGCCATTGTACTTTTTCATCCCTGTCACACTGTGTTGGGTTTGGTTAGCACGGGATTAATTTCCACAGTCAGACTAGCAGTGTTCCCACAATTTGTTTTAGTGAAATGGCACATTCCAACAAGAAAACAGAAACACAGCACTGATTCTGCTGCTTTATTTTTCTCAGATAACCCTACTGTTCCTTCTCCTGTACACTCTGGGAAGTGAAAATAATTGCTTTCTTATTAAAGATTTGCTGCCTCTATTGGATGCCTTTACTCATCATACTGCAGTTATGAACCTGAAGTTCATAGGATCATAGGATCATAGGATGTTAGGGGTTGGAAGGGACCCAAGAGATCATCGAGTCCAACCCCCCTGCCGGAGCAGGACAAGTTACCAGAGTAGAGTGTGGAAGGAAATGCTGCATAAGAGATGTCTCCTCAGATTCTTGCTCTGTGTTGAGGAGTTACTCACCTTGAACAGACCTTGCTGTCTTGGTTGTTCTCTGTACTACAGTCTTAAGCAACCTGTGTGATAACATGAGCAGCTGCTGCACGGGCAACACACTGACACACTTCATGTCAGCCTGTGCTGCTCCAGTGGGTGCTATGAGAGAGGTGACATCCCAGCCTGTCAGGAAACTTTCCTTTCATGGAACAGCTTACCGCTATAATCTGTAATTGTTAATATTTTGTGGAAGAGGCGATTCTGAGTGGAGAAAGAGGTGCAATATCTAGATCATCCTGATCTAGAGACTGTTGTACATGGAGGAATCAATAATACACTTTACACTTAACCTGAGCAGGAACTAGGCTGGGCTGCATGTCCAGCAAGGCCTTCAGTCTGTGCTGTGTTGAACAAATTAATGCCTTTAGGACAAACTCAGACAGCTGGTTCTGACTGAGGAGCCTGCAGGAGTTCCCTCACGCTCAGTGTGACTTATTATGCACAGTCTCACCTTTTTGTACCTGTGTAGCAAGAATCCCCTATGTAAAGATCTATTCTGCTTGAGAGTACAAATGATGAATAGAGTTGTTTTATTTAAGAGGATTGTACATAACAGCTTGAATAAACAAGAAGTAGGACAATTCTCTGAGGATGGAAGCTGTGTATAACACTGTAGGGAGATCCATCTGCAGTCTGTCTGTTTTCCTTGCTATCTATAGACCAAATTTTATTCTACCTTCTTTAAAAAGCTACTTTATTAAACCATTTGTTGGCGGGCCTTTCTTTCTGAGATACAGAATGAATCCTGCATCTGAAACTTAGTAGATAATCACATTTACAGGAGATAGCACAAATGAATAAAGTTAATTCATTTATGATATTTATGATAAAGTATTAAAACCTCTCACTGTCCAGCAATTAATTCCTCCAAATAAATATATTAACAGTTGTGCCTCCTGACTTAGGATATATTCTTACATCAGTTCCAGGCAAAGTTATGGAACAGATAGTGCTGAGTGCTGTCATACAACATCTGTGTGACGGCCAAGAGATTAAGCCCAGTCAACACGGATTTAGGAAGGGTAGGACTTGCTTGACCAAAAAATACTCAGACAGTCATCTACAGTTCAGAAGGTTCCTCCAGAGCATTGTTGACAACTTCCTGATGCAAATGGTAGAGCAGCCCACTAGGAGAGCAGCACTGCTGGATATTATACTCACCAACAAGGAGTGTCTGACTGAAGCTGTGAAGGTTGAGGGCAACCTTGGGTGCAGTGACCATGAGATGGTGGACCTCAGGGTCTCGTGTGGTAGGAACAAAATACCGAGCAGAATAACAACCCTGGACTTCAGGAGAGCCAACTGTGGCCATTTCAAGCAATTGCTAGAGGAAATCCCACGGGAGGGGGTACTGGCAGGTAAAGAGGCTCAGGGTAGCTGGTTAAAGACCAGTTTTTGAAGCACAAGAAAAGAGCATTCCAACAGGAAAGAAATCAAGGAAGGGAGGCAGGAGACCTGTGTGGTTAAACAGGTTGCTGCTGAGCAAACTGAAGAAGAAGAGGAAAGCCTATAGATCATGGAATGAGGGGATGGACACTTGGGGTGATTATAAGGCTCTGATGAGAGAATGTAAGGATGTAACTAGAAAGGCCAAGGCCTCCTTGGAATTAGACCTTACAAGAGAGGTCAAGGGCAACAGAAATGTATTCTTCAAATACAGTGCAGGTAAAACTAAAATTAGAGGCAAAGTAGGCCTCCTGCAGAATGAGGTGGGTACCCTGGAGACAGAGGATACAGAGAAAGCAGAGATACTGAACAACTTCTTTGCCTCTGTCTACACTTCTGGGGCTGCCCTGATATCAAGCCCCATACTGTGGAGGCTCCAGAGTAAGTTGAGGCAAGAGAGGAGTCTGCCTTGGTTGATGAGGACTGGGTTGGGGATAAGTTGAGGAAACTGGACATACACAAATCCATGGGCCCAGATGGAATGCACCCATGAGTGCTAAGGGTGACAACCAAAGTCATTGCTAAGCCACTCTCTATCATCTTTGCTAGGTCCTGGGGACTGGAGAATAGCAAATGTCACTCCAGTCTTCAAAAGGCATAAGATGGAAGACCCAGGTAACTATAGAATGGTCGACCTCATCTCCATCCAAGGAGTGGTGATGGAACAATTTGTCCTTAAAGCGGTCTCTAGGCACATCAAGGTCATTAGGGACAGTCAGGATGGCTTCACCAAGTAAAAGTTGTGCTTGACAAACCTAATAGCCTTTGATGAGGGCATAACCAGGAGGATAGATGATGGCAGAGTGGTGGATGTTGTCTATCTTGCCTTAAGTAAGGCATTTGACAGTCTCACATAGTATCCTTGCAGCCAAACTGAGCCAGTGTGGTCTGGATGAAAGAGTGCTGAGGTGGATTGTGAACTGGCTGCAGCATAGAAGCCAGAGAGTGGTGGTCAATGGCACGGAGTCTACTTGGAGGCCTGTTTCTAGTGTAGTCCTCCAAGAGTTGGTACTGGGACCAGTACTTTTCAATCTATTGATGAATTACTAGAATGAGGGATTGGCATGCACTGTCAGCAAGTTTGCTGATGACACAAAGCTGTGTGGTGTCACTGACACCCCTGCAGACTGTGCTGCCATTCAGCGAGATCTGGACAGGCTGGAGAACTGGGCAGGGAGAAACAGAATGAAGTAGCACAAGGGTAAGTCTTGCATCTGGACAAGAACAATCCCAGGTACCAGTACAGGTTGGGGACTGACCTGTTGGAGAGCAGCATAGGAGAAAGGGACCTTGGGTTCTGAGTGGACAACAGGATGACTATGATCCACCAATGTGCTCTTGTGGCCAAGAGGGCTAACAGCATCCTGGGGTGAATCAGAAGAGGGGTGGTTAGCAGATTGAGAGAGCTTCTTCTCCTTCTCTGGAGACACTTAAAACCCACCAGGATGTGTTCCTGTGTGATTTGGTCTTGTTGATCATCGAGACATTGGACTAGATGATCTTTCGAGGTCCCTTCCAATCCGTAGTGATTCTATGATTCTGTGATTCTGTGATTTTGTAAATCATATGTGACCCTGCTAGCCATGTAGCCCCAGCACTGTTTCTGTGATTCTCCTTGTTTCTAAAGCCAACTCTCTGTTCTTACTAGATTACCATCAGTGACTTTCCCAAGAACAATAAAGGAAGGAAACAATGAGTATGGAATGTGACAAAATTAATTCCTTCTCCTTTCCGTCTCAGTACGTTGCACACTGTAGTAATCTTTACAGTCGGCAGATACAGTTCAGGTGTCACATGAGGATTTCTTTTAAAGACTTCATCTCATGGCAATGTCACAGACTTTGAAGTTTCCTTTAACAATATTCTTGTTTCATCTGCCTCTGGTTAATGAAACAGTGTCAGAATTCAAGTTGGAATTTCATTAAAAACTTATTGAAAGAAAAAAGAGAGGAGTAGCAAGTATGGAGAGAGAACTAAAAGTTTGTTGAAAACAAATAAATGAAGGCTTTTTTTAAAATAATTTATGTTTGGCTTTGCAACAGTCAGCAAAAAATCAGATAAAAGGATGTATTCAAGCAATAAAACTGAAATATGCTGGTTCTTTAAAGACATTGTGCTCAACATAACTTCCTCAGTCTTATTCACTAGAACCATGCACGAACACTAAAAACCATGTTTATAAATCCTTACACATGAATAGACTTTACATTATTTTGGAAATAAAGATGAAATTTCCATGAAAAAATGCTGCCTTTTATTAATATTTTTCAAGTTAGGGAAGGTATGAATGAAACTGCAGTTACCTTCTTTGTGTTATTGCAGACATACTTAGCGTGACTGATTTCTTAATTTTATGAATAAAGACTATAATGAGAATATATTTATATGGAAGGATTCATTTTAGATTAACATTGAAATTGTTCACTCTTGCTTATTGCAAAATCAACATAAACATTAATTATACTTAAAATATTGTCATAGAGCATACACATTTCCTGTGTTTTAACAATACTTGTTTGAGAATAAGCTATGCAAAAAAGACATAGATAAAATTAATATGAAATTATGCATTAAAAAAGAAATGAGAAAAATCTATTCAATAAATATGGATCAGTTTTTAAAGCAGTCTTAATCTATATCTTTCTGTGAGAGCTAGCAGATTTTAAAGTGAACTGGATAAAACCCATCTATCCAGTGAGATAATAAACATTTCATTGAGCTTAAAATGTATTTAAAGCATGCAGCTTTAACAATTTTCTGCTTATTGAGCAGTAATTTCGTATCGCAAATCTGAAATAGATTAATTGCTGTCAAGTGGTGTTATATGTAGGCTTCATACCATTTTGAAGGGTGACAGAATCAATCCATGAACTTGCTTTAATTCTTTTTCACGATTAGTATGTTTTGTGTTGGAGTTAAAGACAATTTATTATCGAAAAGCAGACAATTTGAATTACAATGTGTTCATTTTCACAGCACTATTTTCATCTGCCTAGCTTCTCTGAAGGGTTACTTCTGTTTGACACATCATTATATTTTTAGTTATAATCTTTTATTAACAACAAACAAATATGTTGAGAGTGCAAAACATTTTCTTTCATGAACAGTAAAAGATAGGCAAACACTATCTAAGAAATAGCAAAGGTATGTGACAGAGTTGAGGTAATACAAATTATAGGTTACACTGAACATAAGTACTGTCATAGGCATTAGATCAAAGTCTTGTTTCTAATTAATTCATCCCTTTTGAATGTTTCCCTAAGAAACATTGTTCTGTAGTTACGTGTTGTTAGCTGTATTTTTGTTCCATCTCTCTTGTGATATTTACTGCAGTAAGCTATATTCCTTTAGGGCTCAATTTTGTGGTCTTCACTCAATCTAAATTCCCAGCTCAGTCTAGGGACAGGATTTGCTGGAACAAGGATAGAAGAATTTAGTCTCTAGTGCGTAGTTATATCTGTAGTCTCAAAGCCTAAATGCATTTTATTTTAGCAAAGACTAGAATTTAACATGGAACAGAAGAGTCTTAAATTCTACTCCACTTTCTGGTTCTGAATTTTGAATGATAAGTTTCATTAGCTTCCTTTCTCCTTAAAAATGGACACCAATAAGATCCGTATAATAATGAGCATTAAGTTCCTCTGACAGATAATTTGATGAAGGGCTTTCTGTACTTACAGTAGGTCAGATGCTGAGAAAGAAATGTCTCATACAGGATAAAGCTAAGATCACTCACTTAACATTTTCCTTTTAATGTGATTAGGAGGGGATTCCTCTGGGAATCTGCCTAGGTAATTTAGAGACAGCCACAAAGTTTAAAAGACCAGCATTAAATAGCAGCTGAAGCGCAAGTTAGTCCCCAGGAATCCATGACATTGGCAGTGTGAAAGAGCGGCATGCGGCTGTCTTTGCTTCCCATTCTTCATCCGTATCAGGAAGCAAGAGTGATGCTCTGTATGCAAAGAAATGTTATTCATTTGTTTTTCCCAAGGTTTTGAATATATTTCAAACTACTCTTGGCACATATACAAGTTAAATCTCTCAGAAATGGGCCATATTTCTCCAAGTCAAAACGGATGTGGCACAACTCACATTGTTCAGTCCCAAGCACTTAACAGAGGGGAGAAATTAGCCATTTATAAGATTACATATTTACTATCCCAACAGGATTTTGCCTTGTACTTTGAATTCTTACAGAAAATGTCCTCTAAATCAGTTGCCTTTTTGTAATAATATTTGAAGGTCTAAAGCAGAAATTGATGTTTGCTGACTCACACAATGACTGTGACTTTATATAATGAACCCCAAATACAAATTTTAGACTGCTCCAAAGCACAAATGTAAATTCACTGAGAAAGTATAAAAGATTTTCTGAAGTACAGAAAAATGTCAAAGTCTATCCCAATTTACACCATCTTGCTGGTCTATAACATCCATGTTTACATAACATACCTTAGCAAAATGTTCCTGAATTTAATGTACATTTATTGAGAGGAATGAGATGAAGTCTGGCCTGAATTTTGGATCACATATACCATAATCCTAAGTCTGGGTCACCAATGACTTTAAAAGCCACTGTTAGAATCCCTTTTTTATCCTACATCTGCTTTTATATAACTGTATGCTATTTCCTTTATGACTCAGAATAATTAGAAAAAAACAATTCTCACATATCCATATAATTAACATTTTCTCTTTTTCTATCCTACTTTCCCTAAATATTTTCCTTCACATGCAACCCGTTTTTCAACACTTCCATTCTGCTGTCCTCCATAATGTTCGATTTGCTTTAATCTCTCTGTTATACAATCTCATTATTATAACTTTTTCTCCTAGTCAAATTCTTTCACTTCAGTGAAGTTAGGCTCACAAGTTATGACAGAGTAAAACTTACTCAAAGTAGTTAACGTAATATGTTATCCTACCAAAAACATTAGCCATGTTCTGGCTTACTCACTTTTCAAGAACACTATTATGATGATTCTAAAGTGATTTTCTTTCCCTACACCCAAATGTAAAATAATTTTATTAAAAGAGGATAAAAAACTTTAATCAAGCAAAATAAATTTGATCTAAACTGACTTAATTAGATGAGGATTACTATAATCTTTTTGATCTCTAATTTCTGTAATGGTTTAATGCCTCTGAAACTGTTGATTAATTTATGGAAACTAACACCCCACGAATTACAGTGCTCAGAATTCAAGCACAGGAATTTATTTTTTGGAAATGAAAACTTACATTTCTTCCCTTTAATCCTTCTTGCAAGAAAAAAATATATGAAAATCAGGCTGGACTATCCCTATGTGATGTGTATGTATCTTATGTTTCATTAACAAAAGCTTCTAGACCAGCATTGGGGGTGCTAATGAATAGGAAACGACCTCTCAGATTTTCTAATGGGTATGTTTTCACAGTCTGATCACTCCTTATGTGTTTTTAATATTGACTTATTTTTCAAGATTCCAGTAGTGACATCACTATCTGTATCTGAGCCCTAAAAGAGCTGTTTTGAGTACTTGAATTCCTATGTGAACTCCTACTTTCAGCTTAATTATTGTAAACTACCCCCAACCCACCAAAACTTGATTAAGAGGCAGCATGAGTAATATTTAATATGAATAATGTCAATGGATCACATTGCCTCTGCATGACTCAGTTTAAGTACTTAAACTGTGGATAACCATAGAAAATTTTTGCAACGCTCTTGAGGTAGAATAAAGTTTGACTTCTTGAAACTATAAAAATTTATATTTATATTCTAAGCCACAGGTAAGCTCAGAGAACTGAGCTAGGATTATCTGCCTAGACACCTAGCTCCAGTTATTCTGCTCACTAGGAACAGCACCTTAAAATATTTAAATCAAAACACACACGCTTTCAAAAGCCACCATTTCCAAAGGTATGGTGAATGATCACCACGATCATGAAGTAAAATCATGAAGTAAAAGCAGTCCAAGGACTTTGCCTCTGCAAAACCAGTCCTTTCAAATGCACCAAAGAGCTGTCAAACCCACAGGATAAGCAAAAGTGATTTGCCAAGGAGCAAGGGAGGAACTGATGGTGATGAATGTAGGTTTGTACTGTGCTTAACATGCTTTTCATGTCCTCCTTAACTCAAAAGGTGTCTTCTCCTCTGCTGGCTCAGAGAACCTTGCACAAACAAAGCTGTTCATCTACTGGCACAGACATGCTCTGTCCACAGCAGTAGTGATGCTGCTGGGAAAAAGCAGATAAAATTATAATGTGCTCATATTTTACTAGAGACATCTGATGTAGCTAAATAACACTGATAGACTGGAAAGGCTGCGTCGAGCAGCTACCTGGTACTTGAGTTCTGGCTTTCTAAACCATCGAATTTTTTTCTTTAGAAATTATTGCATCTGTATTTACACAGGAAAAACATTTGCTGGCTTATTATCTTTCCCTTTATAAGAGCTATAAGAAGGTGACATAAAGCTCTGTGGTCTTTGTATGTCCTTGTGATTTAAGGAGCAGATCCAATGTAAAACGAAGTATTTTATATTTCTCTAAAGTAGATTGCTTGATCAAGGATTCTCTTGGTAAATGTTGCAACAAAAATTGTAATTAAAATGGATCCTGGAACGGCGCTGCTGCTATGATGGGAATTAAGATCTATTTCAGGCAAATTAACTCTTAGGTTTTAATTTGTTCATGTTTCCCTTAAAGTCTTTACTACATAAGGAAAGAGTAGTTTTCTAAAAGTTTTCAACTTAGTAGACTAGAGGCTTCATTCCTAAAAATAAAGTTGCTTTTGATTTCCGGTATCTTCAATGTAAAAATACAAGCTACTTTTTTAAGAGATTATATCCTGGTTTGAGTTGGAGCAGCAGTCCAGTCTGGGAATTTGACTGTGAGGTGACAAGATTGCCATTAAGAGGGGTGGGTTAAACACAACAGTTAAAGCTGGTTTCATTTTGTTTGGAATTCACTTGTCTCTCTCCCTTTGTTCTTTTCTCTTCACTATCCTCTTCCCCTTTGGAAGAGGAGGGGTTAAAAGACCTCCTGTTATTCATCTGGTGGCTAGCCTAGTCCTAACCCTTGACAGATGAATATCAACCAAACCTTTATAGATGTGATTGTGTATGCACAGACATATTCCTCCCTTGTGCCCCAAATTCAGTTGCTGTTGACTCAATGTATTTTGACCAGTCAAATCAGATATGGGTGATTTATTTTAAACAAGAGCTAGGACCACTTCATACCATAACACAAAGTACGACAAGACCATCCTATGAGAACTCTGAATCACAGCAACACCTAGTTGTATTTGAGACGTTGGGAAATACTACAATGAGAAAAATGATGTAAAATAGCTTGTGGCTTCTGCTTAATATGTAAAGCTATCTTGTAGTTCTGAAGATGTAACTAATCTCAGAGGATGTTTATAATCCACTGTGCATTATTCCTAATACATTTCTTAATTCTGTTCTTTTTCTTAATTTTCATTCTGGTCTACCTATCATAACTAGTCTGTCATTTAACTAGTCAAAAACACTTGGCAGCTGTCAAAGTTCCTATTTGAAATTCCTTCTTAAGAGAAATTTGTAAGAGTCACTGACTAACCCAAGTGAGCAATATGTGCATCAAAATAAATTGAATCAATTTGAAAATGACTGGCACATAAGACGAAAATAACAACAAACCAGAAACAAATGACAAAGAACAAAAGAAAATCTAATCAGATTTACATCTGAAATAAGTGACATATTAATATCACTATGGCTTTGTCTTCTTTCAACAACCAGTTGCTGAACCTTAGGGGAGATAAAGAACCAAATTGAGAATGACTCAATGCTTGATGTTTTGCATATATAAATATTTGATAAAAGGCCATTAATCTTCTGGCATCATATTTGACACATCAAATGCTCCTGGATTGTGATTATTGCTTTTTGTGGTAGCAGGGCACATGAGGACGGTGAGATTTCAAAGGAAAATCATGACATTGGACACTAGGATCAGTAAGGAACAGAAACAATGTACATACAGTAGTAATTTAACATCGCGTTTAGAAAGTGTGGAAATAAATGCCTTTTTTTGTCTAAAAAGGCACAAGAAATATAAATCCATCAATAATTTTTTTTTTTTTTTAAATCAAGTTCTGTTCTTTAAAGGGCCCATGGCTCCTTATTTAAGAGAGCTGGTCACAAGAGGGCATCATAGTTACATTCTTATGGAACAGTTGTGGCATTCCATCCAATGAAAGTGAGGAGTATATAAAAGCCTCAACAAGAAGGTATGAGAGTTGCTAATTGAACAGTTTTTCTGCTAAATTAAATAGCAGATTTAAATTACAACAATGAACCTTAAGCCTGCCCCTATGTACAGGTTCCATTGTATAATTTGGTCACAGCATAACAGAGTATTTTCAAATAATATGTGAATGGCTCATACAATTTTCATTACATCCTTAAAGGCTGTGCCTACTGTCACTGGAAACACATACAACATGTTCCTGAGCTGTGCATGCGTCTCTTGATGTTGCATAGGAAAAAATTCAACTAGACAAGTAAACCAGAGAACAGTCACAATATTCCATTCTCATTCTGACTTCATCTCCTACAAGAATCTGAAATTACATTCTGGTTTTATCTATAGATGCTTTGTCTCATTCATGAGGAAAAAACTATACAACATATCTGGGTGGAATCTGAGTATGCATTTACCCTAATTCCCTCATTATTGCTTCCTTAGTAAAGTCATCACCATCAACACAAGTACTTGAATGAAACAATCCTTAAAGGAGTAGTTTAGTTTTTGCTTCAATGTGAAGATTCTCATTGATGAAAGCAGAGAAAAGACTTCCAATAAGATTTCAAAATCAGTTCTTACGCAGATCTAGCTCTACAGACATTCTGATAGAGAAAGCTTTGCAGGTCTGTTTCTCTGAAAAGACAGATACACTGTTTTAGTGCTGGTTATCATTTTCAAGGGTATTCACTATGTTTATATTGGATTTAAGTCACACAACACAGAAAAGAGCTAAGAGAATTCCCATTATAGGTGCAGTGCTGATCAGCACTATTGTTGTTATTAATTACCACAAGAACATCACAAATTGTTTACAGGAAATCAAGTGGAACGAGACTTCCAAGGACTCTCTGACAATGTCAGACAAAAATAAGTTCCAATCACTATAGTAACAGTTGTGAGCAACCTTCCACTTGTCAGTGGCAAAATTCCCACAAATATCAGAAAGTCCCTGAGTTCATTTTGTGACATCTATAAGCTACACAACCAGCACTGACACTTTCAGTATAAAATAAAACCAATTAATTTCTCTACAGCTTACTTGTTTCATGAATACATTATGTGTCCACAGTGCTTGAATGCCTAGCCTAGATAGTCCAGTCTTCTTTGAGGACAGACTGTAAGATGCACATATGTTACTTGCTAAATACATTCCTGAGAAAGACCTGTAGAACTTTCTGCTTTGCTTCCTTGTCATAGTCAGTCCTCCACTTTTCACTTACACATTTCAGATTTTTGACATTGTTCTTTCTTCTGGGGTGAAAGATGGGAGGAGAGAAAGAACATAAATGAAAAAAACAAAATTCAGAAAACAACTTCTGGAAAAAAACCCTTAATTGTATTTATGAAAAAATGAGACATTTTATTTAAGATCAGCAGTTAGAATATCTGGTTTGATTATTTTTATTTTGAGAAAAAAAATCATGTTTTTGTTTCTTTAATTTCTAAACACTGGAGGCAGAATTAGGACTGGTGAGTGCCTCTCTCACATTACATGTTGTTGTGTGAGGAGCTTGATGAAATTGTAATTTAATATGAAAATTGTTTTGGAAATATAAGTTATAATACATCAGTTCATTTAATACCAGACCTCCAACTGTCACGTTCCCTTTCACAGAACTATAGAATTATTGAGGCTGGAAAAAGCCAGCCTACAACCTAGCATCATCATAACCTAAGCCATGGCACTAAGTGTTGTGTCCACTCTTTTCTGAAAAACCTCCAGGGATGGAGACTCCACCACTGCCCTGGGCTGATCATTCCAGTGTCTGATCACCCTTTCTGTGAGGGCTTCCTAACATCCAGCCTAACCCTCCCCTGGGAGCTTCAGGCCCTGCCCTCTCATTCTGTCACTAATTGCCTCAGAGAAGAGCCTGAGCCCCACCTGACTACAACCTCCCTTCTCTTCAGGGAGCTGTGGAAGAGAAGGTTCCCCCTTTAGGCTCAACAACCTCATCTCCCTTAGTCTCTCCTCATCAGACTTTCCCTCCAGTCTCTTCCCCAGCCTAATTGCCCTGGACCTGTTCCAGCACCAAAACCTCTTTCTTGAAGTGAGGTGCCCAGAACTTCCCACAGTACTTAAAGGGAGGCCTCCACAGTGCCCAGTACAGAGAGAGAATTACATCCCTAGTCCTGCTTGACACAATATTTCTGGTTCAAGACAGGATGCTTTCCATATAAAAATCTAATAGTGGGAAGACAAAGATGAGGTGCTAGTCATTTCTATTGCTTTTGTCCTCACAGTCTTATTGCCTTTCATCTTCATACCTTAAATTTCACATCACGGAAGGTCCATGAGCTGACTCCCTTGCCTCTCTTTTGAATGAGAGCATCTTATTTGTTAACAGCTCACTCTCACAATATTCAACATCTTATTTCTTGCTCATCATATAGATCATCATGATCTTGTTCCTTCTGACACTCCTCTAGTCATATTTCATTCTAAATCTTCGTCATCCACAAGTATGCACATCTATGTCTAAAACCTTGAGACACCAGAGGCTCTGTAGCACAGCATAAATTATCTATTCTCAAGGGAACTCATGAAGACTTAGTCGAGACTTTGAGAAGCCAAGCTGAGCAGTTACTGAAATAATGCATAAAATAATGAACAGCTGAACAGGTGTTAGACGATGCTCTCATGATAGACATGAGTGTTAGACCACCCATGGTGAGACAAAATGCAGTCACATTAGAACTAACTCAGGGAAAATAAAAAAGATGTCATACATATGGTCAGTTATACTGGTCGAAGTAAAACTGTGCTATCAATACTGAAGATTAGTAAGTCACATGGAAAAATAAAGATGATGCAAAGAGACAAACACAGCTAAACCAAAATGCATGCCCTGATGACTACAGCGTAAAAGAACAGAAGAATGTGCTGAAGTCCTTTTGAAAGAAAAACTCTATATCAAGCTGTGAGACAGAGAAAATTCAATCCCAAAACTATGCAGAATGATTTCTGCATAAAATTGTATGAACACCAAATCTATCCATCACTGTACAGTAGGAAAGAGGGCTAATCTTTCTTAGTAATTATAGTTAATACTAATTTCAAAGACTGTAAGAGTGCACTATTCAGGCCAGCCTTCACTGCTTGAACCCTTCTAACCTGCAAGAAAACTCGTAAATTATTCCAAATAAATAATTTCTGAAGTTCTTCGTATAATTTTTTCTTACTGCACACCTAAGTTAAAAAAAAAGAACATTACAGCAAAATATACAATAAGTTTTAAGAATAGTAGAGGTTTGTGAAAAGTAAGAAATGCATGAAAGAGTTGGTTTTCCATGTACTGCAGAGATTTGTTTTCATCTTTATGTATTCACTCACACTGCCCCTGAGACAATGCTCTGTGCACTCCCCTGTGAAAGACAGACCATTCTCCAAAGAGAGGTCAGTTACCTCAAAACTCTCTCCGCTTCTTCCTACAAGGAACCCAACATGAGTGAGTAATTACAGAAATTTCAGCAAGCAAACCTCTCCTGTCTGCCACTGGTCATATCGTTTAAAGGTCTATGATTCTACTATTATCACCTAATGACCTGTAAAATCTCAAGAAATAAAGGGAACACTTAAAAGTCCAGCTGCTTTCTTTCTCTGCCTTAGCTTCAGCATGATGGAAATCAGGAACCCCATGGCAGCAATCTTTTCATGACAGGTTCCTCCTTGTTGGCTTTTGCTTTCCAACCACTGGTGAAATCGCACACTCATTCTGTTGTGCAGCTGTTTTTTAGGCTGTCTCTTATCTAAGACTCAAGACTTCATCCAGGGACTCTTTCAAAATGTTAAGATTATTAAGATCTGATCTATCATCTGCAAAATACAAATGGATCTTGTTGACTGGTGTTTTGTTTTTGCTGCTTTTACCATATGTAACACAATTTTGTCAAAAAGAAAAGGAACTGATGATGACAGCTACCTGTTACTAACGTGACACATTCTCAAAAAAGAATTCTTTCCTTGCAACAGAAGAAACACAGCCGTGATTTTGCTGTGGGAGGACTGTGGGGGACAAATAAGATTAATGGGCTGCACTAATCCTGTTGGAATTTATAAAGCGTTGTCTGGTTAGAATTTTCCCATTAAAACACTCAGTCTCTGAATAACAAAGATAAACATGAAATAGTAAGAAGAAAAGTCATAAATAAGTTTCTAGACTATGTCCAGTAACAGTTAGTAACAATTTGGTGACAATCACTAACAGCTAACTGTTCTAACATTCGCACACACACCTACAAAACCTTGAGTCCTTTCAAACAAAGAGTTCCTTTCTTCCTAAGCATTTAGCTTCTGCATCTTATGGAATCCAATAGGCATCCGAGGCACCACTCATAATCATTAACACCGGGACGTTTTCACACGTATAAGTCAGACATTTTGCAGTTTGTTACTGGAATGACAGCTCAGGGTTTAGTTCAAATGAGTTCACAGAATCATAGATTCATGGAATGGATCGAACTGGAAGGGACCTCAGTGATCATTTAGTTCCAAATCTCCTGCTATGGACAGAGACAATACTCCTAGCCTAGGCTGCCCAGAGCTCCATCCAATCCAGTACTTTAACACTTCCAGGGAGAAGCCATTTACAACCTCCTGGGGCAACCTGTTTCAGTTCCTCAGCACCCTGACAGGGAGGGATATCTTTTGCAGTCTAATCTAAATCTCTCATATTTCAGATTGAAACCATTTCCCTTGTCCTACCACTAGAGTCCCACATGAAAAGTGTCCCTTCAGCTTTCCTGTAGCCCCTTTAGTTACTGGAAGGCTGTTTGCTAAAAGATCCTTCTGAAGCTTTCTCTTCTCCAGGCTGAGCAGCCCACATTCCATCAGCCGGTCCTCATAGGAAAGGTGCTCCAGCAGCCTGATCATTCCTGTGGACATCCTCATGTCCTGCTTTTATTGAGAACTCCAGAACTGAATGCAGCTCTTCAGGTGAAGTCTAACAAGATCAGAACATTGGGGCAGAATCACCTGCTGGTGCCAGTTCTTTTGATCCAGCCCAGCACATGATTGGTCTTTCTGGGCTGTTCTCACACATTACCAGCTCCTGCTGAGCTTCTTATCTGCCTGCAAGCCCTTCTTGGGGCCTCTCTCAGTCCATTCACAGCCCAGCAGATGTTTTTGCTTGGGATTACCCCAACCGAGATGCAGTACCCAGTACTTGGACACACTGAACCTCATACAGTTTGCAGGGTACCAGTTATCCAGGCTATCCAGGTCCCTCTGGATGCCCTCCTTTCCCTCTAGCATGTCAACCACCCCACACAGCTTGTTGTCACCAGCAAACTTGCTGAGAGGGCATTAAGTGCCACTGTCACAGAATCACAGAATCACTCTGGTTGGAAAAGACGCCTGGGATCATCAAGTCCAACCATCTACCTAACTTACAAGTTAACCCCTAAACCATGTTCCTCAACACCTCATCCAAACGATCTTTAAACACATCCAGGGATGGCGACTCAATCACCTCCCTGGGAAGCCTATTTCAGTGCTCGACCACCCTTTCTGTGAAAAAATTCTTCCTAATATCAAGTCTAATATGTCCATTTACTCAACGAAGATGTTAAACCGCACTGGACCTAAACCAGACCCCTGAGGAGCTACATTCCTACCTGATCTCCACTTGGACGTGGAACAGTTGCTCACAACACTTTAGGTGTGACCATCCAGTCAATTTCTTACCCACTTAGTTTTCCATCTGTCAAATTAATCTCTTTCAATCACTTCCTTATTTTCAATGTTCCTTATCATAATTTCCAGGAGGATCTGCATCTTGATCTTGTCAACCACAGAGGGGAGACTAACTGGCCTGCAGTTCCTCTTTAAAATAATAAGATCGATATGTGATTATTTTGGACTTGTGCTTTGGATAGGTTGGAATAATAGAAGGAAAAAATACATTTTCTTTCAATAGCTGTGAAAGGCACAGAGAGCAGGCAGATGGCTCTTCTACCGGCACCATTCTCTATCATTGCACTGGTAATGACTACTGCACTGCAGCACAAAATCTTCTTGAGTTCAGAAATAGACAGCAATAGTCTCATAAGAAGCGGAGGAGATGAGCAGTGCCCATCAAAAACTCCTCTGTCTCTAAGAGACTTTAAATCTATTAATTATCAGACCAACTATATTCTGCATTTTTGTCAACAAAAAGAATAGTACACATTGTCAGAGGCACTGCCTTTCCACAAGTATGCTTTTTGACAGAAAAGACAAGTAAATAACCCCCAATCTCCCTCTACTTTCCTTAATTTGTTTCTGCTGTCTCAAAAGAGACTATTACTATGTTTATAAATCAAAGCATAATGCTTCCTGAGTGTGTGGCAATCTCAAATGGGCTGAGCAATTTGGGAGACTACAAACTGTTCACACATCTGTCTGTGAGACAAAGAGATCTGGGAGTGCACAAAACTGACAGTCTTGAGCATCCCACATGCTTCCCTATCATAAACACTGTAGTCAGTGCTATGTGGAGACAATGATAAAAGACAATATCAGTGCTAAGAAGCAATCTGACACCAAAACCTATGACTTTCCTAAAGAGGATTAGATAATTCAACCTGAACAACAAGGCTGCAGTACCAAAGAGATCCTGAAATCATTCAAGTGAAAGAAGACACATCTGAAGTCACTGAGGATGCTGTCAATTAAGAAGTTCTCTAAGGGTAGATTGTATCCCTTAGAAGGTTTATTGTTGGAGACACTGGGTTCTGTGGAATCATTGTTGTGAGAGCAGGGACAGTTGGAGCATTTTGACATGTGAATTGATGTTGATGGTTGGTTTAAGTGTGGTGATTAGCGCGGGTCGAAGCCTTAGTCTAGGGCTATCTACCGGTGGAAGACATGGGAGGTAGCAATAACATTGCCGTGGATACTGGAATGCTGTGATACTGGAATGCTGCACGGACAGCTGTGGTGGCCAATGGGATTGCGGCACGAGTTGTTTTGGTGTTTAAATGAGCCAGTCAATGTTGAGCAGGAGAGTATATATTTCTTGGGTTTTGGCAATAAAACGGCTTCTACTTGAAAATCATATTGATTTGTGTGGAGTCCATTTGGTATTTCTCTGCAGTTTATACCCTTCCTGAAAGCAGGTCTAGAGTATTCCAGTGTTGGGTAAACACAGATAAACCTAGGAAAACATTAGTCAAGGCTTTGCTCTTTTCTCATTGAGCCTTGTAACATTTGATGGACAGTCTAAAAACCAGTTCAGATCCTTTCAGCAGCTGTGGTTGTTATTATGACTGCAGAAGTCCACTGTCTTTAGTGGCAAGACTTTAGGAAGTAATAACCACAGAGACAAAAGCTTTCTCAGACTTCATATCAACATTCAGTATTTGAATAGAGCCTTCTCTCTTTCTATGCATCTATTGCTCAACATGTGTCTTTTCACAGAATCACAGAACAACAGAGATTGGAAGGGACTTCGAAAGATCATCTTGTCCAATCCCCCCACCACAGCATGAACACCTAGGCCAAGTTGCACAGTAACATATTCAGGTGGGTTTTAAACTCCTCCGAAGAAGGAGACCCCACAACCCTGCTGGGCAGCCTGTTCCAGTGCAGCAGGACCTGGAGAGGCTGGAGAGAAATTTAATGAAATGTAACAAGTGAAAGTGCAGTCTTGCATCTGGGCAGGAATAATCCCAGGTACCAATATAGGCTGGGGACTGACCTGCTAGAAGGCAGTGTAGGAGAAAGGGACCCGGGGGTCCTGGTGGACAGCAGGATGACCATGATCCACCAACGTGCCCTTGTGGCCAAGAAAGCCAATGGCATCCTGGGGTGGATCAGAATGCGGGTGGTTAGCAGATTGAGAGAGGTCCTTCTTCCCCTCTACCCTGACCTGGTGAAATCACATTTGGAGTATTGTGTCCATTTCAGGACCCCTCAGTTTAAGGACACAGAGCTGCTAGTCCTTTAAATCTTGCATTAAAATCTGCTTTCAGTTTGTTAGGCAAAATTGGCAAATTACAACAGAAATAAGAAAATTCAGTAGTGATGAAGACAGTTGCTGATATCAAGAAGAGGTTTAATGGGTTTACTGGTTTTCTGCCAGTCTGTATACAAGAATTATCTACAGCACAATATTAATTCAGGCCTTCCAAATTTTGTTTAAGAAAAACAGCCTTTGGATTCAGCCAGCAAAAATTATTCCAGGCAATTTTGCAGTCAATTGAAGAATGAAGCCACTTCACAAATTGAAAAGAGTTATTTGAAAACATATTCTTCTTTACATAAGAGGCATTTCCTTTGCCTTACACTTGCAGAATGAGGTGACATTTCTCCTATTCATCTTCCCACCACCTTCTCAAAAAAAAAAATAATATAGCATTAGGAAATTCAAGATTGGCATGAATCCCAATTCTGTGGTATGACTTCATAATCACAGAATCACATAACATTAGGGATTGGAAGGGACCTCGAAAGATCATCTAATACAATGCCCTAATGGTGCAGGACCACTTAGATCAAGTCACACAAGAACATATCCAGATGTGTTTTAAACATCTCCAGAGAAGAGGACTCCACAACCTCCCTGGGCAGCTTGTTCCAGTGCTCTGTCATCCTCACCATGAAGAAGTTCTCCCATGTTCCAGCTTACACTCATTGCCTCTTGTTCCATCACTTCACCACACTGAGAAGAGCCTGGTTTCATTCTCCTGACACTCATCATTCACATATTTATAAATATTTATGAGGTCATAACTTAGTCTCCTTTCTTCCAAGCTCAAGAGACTCCCTTAGCCTTTCATCATCAGGGAGATGCTTGTAGCTATGTGGTAGACTCTCTCCAGCAGTTCTGTGTCCTTCTAGAACTAAGGGGCCCTCAAGTGTACACAATATTCCAGATGTGGTCTCACCAGGGCAGAGTAGAGGGGGAGGAGAACCTCTCTTTATCTACTAACAACCCTTTCTGATTGACCCCAGGATGCCATTGGCCTTCTTGGGCACAAGGGCACATTGCTGACCCATGCTCATCAATACTGTTAATGACATAAAAAGAAAATTCTTTATTCTTGCACCCTGTGTATCCAGTAAAATCAGATCTTCACCCAGTGACCTGATGCATCATGCCCTCACATTACAGAATGCTACATATTGATTTTAATTGTTATCAAATAATTACAGATCTCAGCAAGACTTTGTTGTAGTTTCAGACTGTTTGGTACCTTTTAAGGTCTTAATCGATAATCTGTAATTTCAGTGGAATGAGTGAAGATTTGAAGGGATTTACTGACATTGCCTGATGAGTTCTTTATTTTACAACTTAAACACATTGCTCATTTGCACTCGTTTGTCAAACACAACAAGATGCTTTAAGAGCAATGAGGAAGGAAATGCAGTTTTAGTCATATTTTGTTTTAACTATGTTTGTCACAAAGCATTTGTGTTTGAATTCTTGAAGAGTCAGGACCCTAAAGAGGGATTCAGATTTATCTGTATGCTGTGTTCAGTGCTGTTGGAATCCGGTAAATATGCTCACATAATTTCAACTGGGATGGCTCTCCTGGACTTTTTTGATTTTGAGCTTCGCTCACAAATGCGGCAGGAAATTTTGGCTGATGTTTTCAGGGTTGCCTAAGGGATTTTGATGACCATTTCCTATTAAAATTAATGAGACTTGAGCATACAAATCCCATTGGTAATCTCACCCTTTATGTTATCAAAACAGTACAATTTGAGACGAGTGACATGTAAAATAAAATTTGTGTTACATTAAAGAGGAAAGCCATACTATCTGCAAAAACATTCAGCAATACCCTTCCCCTCACCCTTCACTGCAATCCTTTATGGAAACACCATTAAAGCATTTGATTACAGCTCTAGAGGCTCATACTTTGGCTCTGCTTTATGTGGGTTGTTTGATGTTCATTTTATACTACAGCATATTTGCAAAACTTTGACCTCTAATTTATTCCAGGAAAAAGTAATAATAATAATAACCATCATCATTTTTTCAGTAAGACCTTCAGTTTTTAACAATTTTAGCTGATGCTTTGTACTTTTGACATTGGACTTTCCTTGACTTATTAACACAGTCTGAGGACTAGAAATACCTTTGTTCTAACTGCTCAGGAATCAGTCCCTAATTATATAGTCCAAGAAAGAAAAACTAAGAAGAACACGCTTGAAGCACTGGAATTAGAAACTTAGTTGCACAGTGAAGGATATATACATTCTTCAATTTAAAAGTTAAGCATTAAATGCATTCAAAAGATTTCCCATGGTTAGGACAAAATCAAGGCAGTGACAGATCTTAAGCTAATATGACACAGGAAATAGCTGAGGAACAAAGTCTAGTCTCATGGAACCAAATAAAATGAAAACATTGCAAAACAAAATACTTTTGAAAGTTTTGATCCAACATTTAGATAAAAAGTTATAAAATCCAGAAAACTACTCCTGAGATTTGTTTTCCCCTGTAATTTATTTGATTTAAGGTACATTTGTAATGTCACTCTCTCCTGTAGGAAGCAAAGTTGACATAACTCTTCAGGAAAAGCAGTCAAAAAATAATGAAATTTTCTCAATGTTCAAACTTATGAGAAGTGGTTTTTCACTTGGAAAATTAATGAGATGGAAAATATTCAACAATAACATTATTTCTGTTCATACTATTTATTCCTTAGTTTTTTAAACTTGCTTTGCAAAAAGGAGCTTAGAAATGCTGATGGACTAGTTGAACATAAGTCAGCAATGTGTTCTCGCATCAGAAACGTTCAACCATGTATACAAAGGCTGGAAAATAAATACAACCTGGATAGGACCTAAAAAATTGTCTAGGTAACTCCTGCTCAAAGCAGTGTCAACTGTGTTCTCACACCAGGTTACTAGGGGCTTTATCCAGTCTCAAAAACATCTGAAGACAGGAAATGCACAGCTTTCCTGGGCAGCCTGCTCCAGTTTCTGCCTGTTTTCAGAGTGAGAAGGGTGGCCACTTTGAATTCACCCTGTGCTCACTGTCTTTCATCTCTCCACCTTGCTCCACAGGGATGGCTTCTCTTCTAGACCACGCACATCTACAGGGGCACTGTTAAGTACTCTGGGTTGATGTCTCATTCAGTCTCAACAATACTCAGTTCCTCAGCCTTTTCTCACCAGGACAGGTGCTACATCCCTCAGCCGGAACCCTTTGCTGAATTCACTCATTCACTGATTTACTTCTTATATTGAGGGGCCTGAAGCTGGATGTTGTATTATAGCGGGTTGGGGTTTCTCCACCAGTTTTAGNTCCATCATCCTTGTTGCTCTACACCGGACTTCCTCCAGCAGCTCCACATCCCTCTTGAACTGAGGAGCCCAGAACTGGACACAATACTCCAGATGTTGTCTCACCAGGGCAGGGTAGAGGGGGAGAAGAACCTCTCTTGGTCTTCTAACCACCCTCAGAGATCATCTAGCTCAATGGACTAAGACATCTCTCAGTAGACTACATTCCTAGATCTTCCTAAAATCTATTAAATCCACCATTTTTAGATTTGAAGCAATTTCTCCTTGTTATATAAATAGAGTCCCTCAAAAAAGTCCCTCTGCAGTTTTCCTGTAGCCCTTTCAGGTACTGGAAATCTGCTAAAAGTTCCCCTTGAAGCCTTCTCTTCTTCAGTCTGAGAAGCCCAAATTCCCTCAGTCAGTTTTGATAGAAGAGGTGCTCCAGCTCTCTGATCTTCCCCACATCCAGACTCTCTCCAACAGTTTCATGTCCTTTGTGCACTGGGGACTCCAAAACTAAATGCAGAACTGCAGGTGAGGTCTCACAAGAGCAGAGGAGTTGGGGACGATCACTTCTCTTGCCCTGTTGGTAACACTTCTTTTTATCCAGCCCAGAGTATGTTTGCTCTTACTGACCTGCCCTCACACATTACACAAAATCACAGAATCACAGAAAATTAGGTATTGGAAAGGACCCTAAAAGATGATCTAGTCCAATCCTTGCGCCATAACAGGACCACCTAGACCAAGTCGCACAGGAACATATCCAGGCAGGTTTTAAATATCTCCAGACAAAGAGACTCCACAACCCCCTGGGCAGCCCCTTCGAGTGCTCTGTTACCCTCACTGCGAAGAAGTTCCTTCTCATATTTATGTGGAACCTTCTATATTCCAGCTTACACACATTAACCTTCAGTCTTCTCTGCTCCAAGCTAAAGAAGTCCAGCTTCTCAACCTTTTCTCATAAGGGAAGTGTTCCACTTCATTTATCATCTTTGTTGCTCTATGCTGGATTCCCTCCAGGAGTTCTGTGTCTTTCTGGAACTGAGAGGCCCACAAATGGACTCAATATTCCAGATGTGGTCTCACCAGGGCAGAGTAGAGGGGGAGAAGAACCTTTCTCAATCTGCCAACTACGCCCATTCTGATCCACCTGAGGATGCCATTTGCCTTCTTATCCACAAGGGCACATTGCTGGCTCATGGTCATCCATCTGGACAACAGCACCCCCAGGTCACTTTCTCCTACACTGCTCTTCGACAGGTCAGTCCCTAACCTATACTGGTCCCTGGGGTTGTTCGTGCCCAGATGCAAGACTCTACACTTGCAAGTGTTATAGTTCACTAAATTTTTCCCTGCCCAGCTCTCCAGACTGTCCAGGTTGCACTGAATGGCAGCAGAGTCTGCTGGAGTGTCAACCGCTCCTCAGAGCTTTGTATCATGAGCAAACTTGCTGACAGTGCTCTCTAATACCTCATCCAAGTAATGAATGGATTGAATATGACTGGTCCCAGTACTGACCCCTTGAGGATCTCCTCTATCTAGTGGAGATAGACAGGCCTCCAACTAGACCACTATTGTCCCATTGACCACCATTCTCTGGCTTCTATTGTGCAGCCAATTCACCATCCACCTCACTACTGAATTCTCCAGACCACACTGTCTCAGTCTGGCTGCGAGGATGCTGTGTGAGACTGCATCAAATGTCTTACTGAATTCAAAATTGACCACTTCCACTGCTTTGCCATCATCTATCCACCTGGATATGCCCTCATAAAAGGCTATCAGGTTGATCAAATATGATCTCCCTTTGATGAAGCCATGCTGACTGTCCCTAATGACCCTCCTGTCCTTGATGTGCCTAGAGAGAACATCAAAGATAAATGGTTCCATCACCATTCCTGGGATGGAGGTGAGGCTGACCAGTCTATAGTTACCTGGTCCTCCTTCTTACCCTTTTTGAAGATTGGAGTGACATTTGCTATCTTCCAGTCCCTAGGCACCTCTCCTGATCCCCGTGACTCAGCAAAGATGATGGAGAGTGGCTTAGCAATGACTTCTACCATCCCCCTTAGCACTCGTAAGTGCATCCCGTCTGGGCCCATGGATTTGTGCACATCTGGTTAGCTCAACAGATCATTAATGCAGTCCCCATCAACCAGGGTAAACTCGTCTCTTGTCTCGATTTCATCTGGAGTCTCCACAGTATGGGGCTTGATATCAGGACAGCCTCCAGAAGTATAGACAGAGGCAAAGAAAGTGTTCAGTATCTCTGCTTTCTCTGTATCCTCTGTCTCCAGGGCACCCACCTCATTCAGCAGGAGGCCTGCATTGCCTTTATGCTTAGTTTTATTTGCAATGTATTTGAAGAAGCCCTTTTTGTTGCCTTTTACCCTCCTTTGCAAGGTTTAATTCCAAGGAGGCCTTGGCTTTCCTATTTGCATTCCTACCTTCTCTTGCCAGAGCCTATAATCATCTCTAGTGGCCATTCTCTCCTTCCATGACTTATAGACTTTATTCCTTCTCTTCAAATTCCACAGCAGCTCCCTGTTTAACCACTCAGGACTTCTGGCTCCCTTTGTTGACTTCCTACCTGTTGGAATGGTCTGATCTTGGGCTTTAGAGAAGCGGTCTTTGAATGTTAATCAGCTATCTTGGGCCCCTTTATATGCCAGTGCCCTGTGCCATGGAATCTCCATTAGCAATTGCTTGGGAAAGGCCAAATTTGGTCCTCCTGAAGTCCACGGTTGTGATTCTGATAGGTGTTGTCTTCCTGTCACATAAGATCCTGAACTCCACCATCTCATGGTCCCTGTAACTGAGGCTGCCTTCAACCTTCACTACTTCAACCAGACCCTCCTTGTTGGTGAGTACAAGATCCAGCAGCACTCCTCTCCTAGTGGGCTCCTCCACCATTTGCATCAGGAAGTTGTCACGAATGCACTGGAGGATCCTCCTGGGCTGTGGGTGGCTGACTCAGTAGGTCTTCCAATAAATATCCAGGTAGTTAAAATCCCACATGAGAACAAGGGCCTGTAGCTGTGAGGCTGGTGTCTGCTTCCTGTAGAAGCCCTCATGAACTTCCTCGTTACCTCCTGTTCTGTTTCTCATCCACCAAAACCCCAAAGTTCTAATTAAAAATATAATGAAGCTGAAGGGTTTTTTGTCTTATTGCAAGTTCATTTCAGACAATTATCTGACACACAAGAGGAAATATTTAATTATGTTTTTTTCAGTAATATATGTTTTGCTTCCTTAAACTATACTAAACCTCCACAGAACACAAAAAGCTGTTCACTCCTGTTGCACATCTAATCTTCACCTCTTACCTCTTTGAATATTTATGTACAACAGCGGTGCACATCATCACTGTACAGAGGATGCAGCATATAAGGGATTATCCTTTGTCCAGTGTACTTACAGACAAGACAAATGAAGAGTTGAAATATTGAAAGGAGCTGAAATTTTATTGCCTTTCCTTTAAAAATAGTATTAGGCAGAGTATAACTCAAACCATTCCACTCTGGAGCGATATGCTCACTATTAAAATGGATGGGCTAGCAACTTAATTTATGTGTTCAAGTCTCAGTTCAGTTTTTTTGGCCATGATATTCATTTTCTTCTTTATAAGTCTATGGCCTTTTCAGCGGATAAAGTTTCTCAAGACGTGAGAAACAAAACTGACCAACAGATTAAAGAAAACCATTCAAAGACATTTTCAACAAGCAGATGGGAAACCATCTCCCTCTGACTGAATTTCAAATAGTCATGAATAAGGGGAGGCTGCTGCATTTGAATGATTTGTCTTTTGGTGAAAAAAATCTGTTTTTCTCTCCATGTCTTAATACAGCTGTCTAAGAGAAAAATAACTCATGGAAAACGTTTGTACTTGGTGACTGTAACTCATTTGTTGCTGAACAACAATTTGTCAAGTGAACAAAAAGAAGTCACCGTGATCTCCTAGTAGATGATAATTTATCCTTTATTCTCACTCACAGTCAGTTTTATGTTTGGAAATTATTATTGTCATTTTTAATAGATTGAATTTCTGCAGTGTAGTTCTATTGTCATTTAAATGAGAGTTTAATATGTCCCAAACTACTTGTTTCTCATCCTTACTAACTGGTCCATGAACAGAACCTTTCATATAGAGTATTTGTAGCTTCATGACACAATATTTAAAGAATGCCCATAGCTGGATTTAGTCCTGTCAGTTGCTTCTTTGAACAAGTCTTGCAATATTTAAGCAGAGTTTATGAAAATGTAAAATTTAATTGGGCTTTTAGCAAAATTCACTTTTCCAAAAGCATCCAATGATATAACACAAAACTGCCATATTGGAAAAGGTTAGCCTCTGTTCATTCCTAGACTGTCACCACACAATGAAGTTCTGAGAAAACATAATCTCCAAACAAGGCACAAGCAGGCAGGCAATGTGGCAACTTTCCATCAGCTGCTTATGCTGCTTTACATAAAAATTTTCAGGAAGAATCTGACTACAATAAGGCAAAGGCTCCTAAGCAGGTGTTCTCTACTTTGATAGGTTTTTTTGGTTTTTTTTTCAGGGACAAGACTAGAAGAAAATAGATTAAGTAATAACATTTCATATATTATCACATACATCACTAATTTTAGACTGGAAGGACTGAAAGTTACGCTAGTTGTGGAAATCTCAACGGCTCAACAATACTTCTAAAAGTGTTATCATTATTTTGGTTTTATTTTTTATTTTGTATTCCTCTGTTTAAAAACTGACAGCAAATCCTAAGTAACAAACATCACTTGAAACCAAATACACATCACAAATAAGAGATAAAATACATTTTCAGTGGACAATTTGCATACACTCCTTAGACTGCAAACTGATTTTTAAGCTATTCAGATTACATTTATGCATAAAAATAACATTTAAGAGATGAAGTTCATTTGATAAACGATTGTCAAACAGAACAAAGAAGGCATAATAGCTTAGATAATATATTTTCACTGGAAAATAATTCAACCATTTCTAGAGATAATATCATCAACCCCCTAGAGCTTGACAGCCTAGTCACTAACTCCCTTGGCACCAGTTCTGAAACCAAATGTCTTACCTTACAGTACAAAATAATTTAGCAAAAGCAGTATGTTTTATGAAATTTGTATGAGTTTTCAATCTGCCTTATTTAGGGATGGTAGATTTTTTTCCTGATTTTATTCCAGAAAACAAATCCTGTCAATAATCAGAAAAGGCAATTAAGGAAAATGTTCCTGAACTTGTGCTGTCATGTCAATGGTATACAACACTTATGAATGAATTTGTCAGGGGACATTACACTCTTAAATCAACAATATGCTTCCTAAAGCAAACCCACTACTTCTGTCTCCATCAGAGCATCGGCAGTGACAACATGTTCTAAACTCTGTGCATGTATACAGCACAGTCAAATGCTGTAGTAATTAATTGAATATAGCCATATGTCCATTCACTGAAGCCATCTTGCTATTGCAGCCACTGCAACAGTTGGACAAGCTGCAGACCAGTTATTAATATAAAGTATCTTGAGGTGTTTTAATGTCGTAATAATTTGATACCACAAGCATCCTTGTGAATTGTAATGACTCTTACAGACAACAGTTATGAAAACACTAAAAGATGACTTAGTCTCCTACTTTCAGTTAGTTCTAGTGTTATTTTGGTAGCTAAAACGTGTAATAGCTTCTTAAACCACCTATCTCACTACTAGACTTAAAAATCATGAGTCAGTTCACAAAACTTACTGTGGAAAATTTTACTGACAGCAGACGCAAAATCTTAAACCAAATTCAACTACTGTCAGGTTTCTGAAATTTATAGAATAATATTATCAGAGTAAGCTATTAGCACTCATCCTTCTAGCAAAGGTCAGTAGTTGAGCTTTTTTGAAAATACTCACAGAATAAAACCAGAAGCTATACATTGACTCCTGAAAGTAGCTAAAATCAAATCTTCTAGGTCACAGGGTTGGATCAGTTTAAAATATTAAACTCTTTCACTAGTTCTCTGTAAACCTTTCTCTGTGTATATCAAAGTGGATTTATGACAAGCATCACAAAGGCTTTCATCTTCTGCAGAGCAGAAAAAAGAACTTCAGGAGGTCTAGTACCCCTCTTTGATATCTTAGGCTTGTCTTCTGAGCTGCATTGTACCTTCCCAAAACAAAGCTATTAGTATTGAAAAGTAACCTAATTGTGGCAGAAACATCCTTTTCTTATAGGAAACAAAAAATCCTTCAGGCTGAAAATATAACTAGGTTCTGATAAATTTCAGGATAGTTTTATGAAAAGAGCAAAAGACTGCTACAGTAAAGAATCTGAACTAAAATACCAATTAAAGGTCCACTAGCTGGTCTCACCTGAGCAGATCTAACAAGTCCACTTTGCCTGAGAGAACAATTCTAGGAGGAAGTGTAGTCATTATGCTGGGAGATGGGAATTTCAAATCATCCTTTGAATTTCTTACACTTTTCTCTCTGATTACCTCCCAGTTAATCAAGAGTAAGAGTAATGTCTACACCCCAGTACTTAACAGTGGAAGTATCCTGTGACAGCTGCTAGAAGCAATTTCCACATAGCACTGCTATTGCTGGCAGGATGTGTGCTGCACTTAGCTGTTGCATAGTGAAGGAGTAATGCCTTTTTTTCCTACCACACTAATCTAGCTGACATTGGATTAGCAAGATGACTCACACATGAAAAAGTAAGAGTAGAAGACAAGCTTTTACCCACCTTCAGACTCTGTGCCCAGGGTCAAATATTTCCTGGATCCAAACAGCATTTACCCTATAGAGCTTTCTTGACTCAGAATTTACAAAGATGCTAACAGTCACGCAGGTGTTATAGAATCTTAAAACTAAAACATTGCAATTAACTTTATAATCATAACAACACTTTATTTTTATTTTTTATTTTTTAATTTAAATTCTTCATCCCTATAGTTGCCAGATTTAACTGCATATTGTGGGAGTTCTGGTGAGGGGAGTTTGCAGGAAGATTCTGGCAGCAACAGAGAGTAATAGTCTGCTAACAACTTACTGCCCTGAAAGACCCTTACAAATTTTGCTTTAAGAAACAGAAGTCTGTTATTTCAAGACATAGTAAAAGTTTTTAAAGCTATAGTTGAGGACAGGAATACAATTTTGTTTTACTTTACCACATTTTCTCTGATTGAAATCCATAAATTGGGCAAACAACCCTTATTTGCCAGAAGAATGCTCATCAAAATCAGAGTAAGAATGAACTACAGTTATAAACATAGCTGTTCAGAAACTGTCCCTGTCTACATGGGGACACTCAGGTGTCTGAGCAGGTACTCAACAGTGAAACACCACTGCTTACTTGTCTTACCTGAAAATCACATCTGTTCCTGCTCTGACAATTCACACAGCCATACAGTCATGTTTTTTATTTGACTTCTTACCAGTTTTCCATGCATTCATTTTTATACTCACTTTCAGGAAGAATGACATGTACAAGCAGAAACAGCTGAATTAAGCAGCGAATGTAAGAGTTATTAAAAACCTATTCTTCTAAATTTTACCCTAATCAGCTTGGATTTGTGCCTAATAAAGAAAACTTCTCTACAAGAAGACTGTTGAATAATCATTTTCTTTATGAATATTCTAGAGATCTGTTCCCACCTCCTCCAAAGAAGTTGCAGAAAAAGGACAGGAAAAAAATATCATTAGAATTTTGCTCTAAAGACGACTACAGAGTATTGCAGTTTGAAAATTACCAGAATTTTCAGATGTGCAGATTTGTGCTTTCATGAAGAAAAGGAAAAGTTATGTTGCTTTGGGAGGACCCCCTCCCACCAGTGACCTGTCCTGGTGGGAGGTGACACTGTGTCTTAAGAGGTACCTGCCCTTAAGAGGTGCTGCTAGGAGATAAAAGGGCTGGTTACCCTAAGCCCTGCCTCTTTTTGCTGAGGGCTTTCAGCCCAGCATGGGGGCTGGAGCTTCATGCCAGCCCCCTCCCCCACCCCCCTTCCTGGGGCAGTGGTGGTGGGAGGAAAGATGGTTTCCAGCAGCTCCCTGTCGGAAATGGGACAGAGGGGGCTCACAGGGTCCACTCTGCTGCAGTAAATGTCAGGGTGGAAAAGGACGGCCCCAGGCGGTGCCAACCCTGGTGCGGCAGGGGCAACCCTGACCCGGACCTGACGCCACGGACATCCAGGAGAGGGTCCTGGAAAACACTCTGATGCAGCTATGCAGTCGGTCTCCATTTTGGGTGCTGCACATGGCTGGGGCCATGCAGCCACCGCCCTTTTTGAGAGCACTGATCAGCAGGAAGAAAGACTGTTTGTCATTTCTGCTGCTGCTGAGAAAGACTCAGGGTGCTTGGTATTGGAGAGTATTCCCTCAGGCTTAGCTGAAGAAAGCAGAAGGACTCAAGAATCCTTAAACCTTGGATACGAAAGACGGAGTCTGGGTTCTCTGTTTGAAAGCATGTCTCCTGCATCGAGGGATGCTGTTCAGGTGCTGAGGAATCAGGCCTGCCTGATGAGCGTTGAGCTGGAGAAGCTACACTGAGGAATTGAAGAGTTCACCAGTCTGCAAAACAGCCTGGGTGCCCTGTTTGCAGATAGGGATGATGCATGAATAATAGAGAGGGTGGTGGTACTCGTCCCCACTTGACTGACATGCTTTTTTCTCCCCACGTCTCTAATGTGAAAAAAAGACCCAAAGCCCAAATGATAGTGACCTCCCATTGTATTTTTCTCAGAATATGTGATGGCATTTGTGACACAGTTTCTAGTTTGTGTACACTAACTTGTGTAACCTTTTCTTCTTTTCTGTATACAATTATAGAGTTAATAAAACCTTTTCCATTTTCCCTAAGTTATCCATTGTCTGGCAAATTTATCCAAGATCTCATCAAGACCTAAGTTCTTTACTTTCTTTTCCTTTATCTTTAATTATGGTCTTGAACCCACTACACAAGGAAAAGGTATAAATACTATTTTCACAAAATAAGTTACTTCAGCTGTAACGTTGCATGCAACACATTTCTCCAAAGAATACTCTTCACAAGTCATTATTCTTGCAGTTTGATTCTACAGTGACACCAAATAAGAAATTTCACTTTAAATTGGTATGAAACACCTTGTCCAAGTCAGAAGTCAAAACCAAACTTAGAAAAACCCAATATCAAGCATTGGGGTTTTTTGTTTAACTATAAAAATAAAAGGTGACTTAGAATCATAGAATCATTAAAGACAGGAAGGGACCTCAAAAGATCATCTAATCCAATCCCCCTGACACAGTAGGATCACCTAGACCAAGTCACACAGGAACACATCCAGGTAGGTCTTGAACATCTCCAGTGAAGGAGACTCCACAACCACCCTGGGCAGCTTGTTCTAGTGATCCATCACCCTCTGTGTNAGACACCTCTCCTGTTCCCCAGGACCTAGCAAAGATGATGGACAGTGGCTTAGCAATGACTTTCGCCATCTCCCTTAGCACACGCGGGTGCATCCCATCTGGGCCCATGGATTTGTGCACATCTAGTTTGCTCAACTTATCCCTAACCCAGTCCTCATCAACCCAAGCAGGCTCGTCTATTGCCTCAACCTCCTCTGTAGTCTGGATCTTAATACCAAGATAACCCCCAGAAGTGTAGACAGAGGCAAAGAAAGTGTTGAGTATCTCTGCCTTCTCTGCATCCTCTGTCTCCAGGGCACCCACCTCATTCAGCAGGGGGCCTACGCTGCCTCTAGTGTTAGTTTCACCTGCAATGTATTTGAAGAAGCCCTTATGAATAAAAATAAGCTTAATCCCCTCTCCTGTTTTTGAATTACAGCAAAAATATGGAAAAATTTCAAGATCGAGTCTTCACAATTTTTTGAGAACCTGAGGTTTGTGGCCCAATTCTCACAACTTTGGTGAATGCAGGGTTTGCTATTGTTGGCTGTTCTCTTGGGCTTAACAAAAAATAAGACTAAGCAGCAGATGTAACCTGGGTATAAGAAGAAAGAGTGATGGAAATTTTTTTTTTTTTGGGTGGGGGAGTGGAAGACAAATAAACCTTATATTGAAGAAGGAATAAAATTTATCTACATTTTTTAATATTCCATCACTGTTTACTTCCCCAGAACCCTGATCTTCCTGTTTTGAAATCAACAATAAAAGATGAAGGGAGTAGAACACCACCCTCATGAGGAAAGGCAGAGGGAGCTGGGTCTCTTTAGGTTGGAGAAAAGAAAACTGTGGGGTGATTTCATTAATGTTGACAAATATATGAAGGGTGCATGTCAGGAGGATGGAGCCAGGCTCTTCTCAGTGTAATCTAATGATAGGACAAGGGGTAATGGGTGAGAGCTGGAACAGAGGAGGTTCCACATAAATATGAGAAGGAACTTCTTCCCAGTGAGGGTGACAGAGCACTGGAAGGGGATGTCCAGAGGGTTGAAGAGTCTCATTCTCTAGAGTGGTTTAAAACCTGCCTGGATATGTTCCTGTGTGACTGGATCTAGGGGATCCTGCTGTAGCAAGGGGATTGGACTAGATGTTCTTCCGAGGTCCCTTTACAATCCCTCACGTTCTGTGATTCTGTGAAAATCAAAATGCATTGACACATCCCTAAAGGAGGCTGTTCACATATTGTATGCTGCCTGGGAATACACAGGAGACATAGGTAGTGTCTAGAGAAAAGAAATTCTTATATAGTGTAGCCGAGTTCTATATTCTGGGAAGTTTTATCAAAGTGAAAAACGTGTAGTTTAATTAGGATTCTTTAGAGCTAAAACTACAGCAGATTTTGTCTGCTGTGACAATGTTACAGGCTAAATTATAGCATGCACATGCAATCAACAGCATTCAGGCTTATGAGGAGAATAAAATTAGATACAGTGGGAGGAAGCTTTCTAAAATCTAATGAAATTTGCAATATTATTGTGACTTTTTTTTTCATCCCAAATTGTTATCACTGAACAGGCTTAATGGCCCTAAGGGAACTGACAGGTCTTTCTGGATTCGTTTTCTTCCATCCACTCCCATGGCCCTGCCCTTCCACCCCAGGGCTGTATCTGTTCCTGTTTTCCCTCACCAGGATTGAACTCTTGACCACCACCACTACAATCACAGCCCAGTGTAGCTTTGGCCCAGCCCGATCCTCACGCTTGATGTTTGGCCCATTCTATGCCCTGACACTGAGCAGAAAATATTTTTGATAAAAAGCATAAATTCTTTTCACAGTTTCTCTCTTACTTTCTTTCATTTAAATTTTTCTGTTTCATTTTATGAGACTTTTCAAGATAGTTTTTGCTACAGGATATGAAAACACCAAACAAGCCACTTAATTGAGTTTGAATGCACAGACCAAAACTTGGATGTGGGCATAAAATCATATGGCCTCAAGTTGCACCAGAGAGTGTTCAGAATGGATCTTAGGAAGAAGGTTTTACTGCAGGAGTGTTTGGGCACTGGAACAGGCTGCCCAGAGAGGTGGTGTATTCACCATCCCTGGAAGTGTTAAAAATCTCAGTAGACAGAGCACTTGAGACTGTGGTCTAGGGGTTAGGGTGATTTGGGGATGACGACTGGACTTGATGATCCTTAATGTCCTTTCCAGACACAATGACTCTATGATTCTATAACTTCCACCCAGGTAAAGATATAAAGTAAAAAATCAGAGGTGAGGGAAAACAATTTATGTATAAGATCATAATGGATAACAACAAATACCATTATAAACAAAAAGACTGAGCGCAAAATATCAGAGTGTTTTGAACTCTGAGCAATTTCATGGAGATATCTATATTTTAGATAAATTGAAGTAAAGCAAATTTGTCTTAATGGTTTTCAATTCAAACAGTTAGAATCTAAAAGTGTGTCATTTCCCTTAGAATTACCTCAAATATAAAACAACTGTCCAGGTTATATGCATAGTAATGCATAAACTGTTAAGGGAAAGAACATATAGGCAAGACGTAAGAAAATGCAACAAACTGCTCTCATCCTCCCCAGTGATGATAGTTTATCACAGAATCATTAGAAATTTGAAGGGACCTCGAAAGATCATCTAGTCCAATCCCTCTGCCACAGCAGGATCACCCAGACCAAGTCATAGAATCAGTCAGGGTTAGAAGGGGCCACAGGATCATCCAGTTCCCACCATGGGCAGGGACACCCCACCCTAGATCAGGCTCACCAGAGTGTCATCCAGCCGGGCCTTAAACACCTCCAAGGACGGGGCCTTCAGCACCTTCCTGGGCAACCCATTCCAGGCCTTCACCATTCTCATGGTGAAGAACTTCCTCCTCACATCCACTCTAAATCTACCCATCTCCAGCTTTGCTCCATTCCCCCTAGTCCTGTCACTACGCACCATCCTAAATAGTCCCTCCCCAGCCTTTTTGTAGGCCCCCTTCACATACTGAAAGGCCACAATAAGGTCACCTGGGAGCCTCCTCTTCTCCAGACTGAACAGCCCCAACTCTCTCAGTCTGGCCTCATAGGAGAGGTGCTCCAGCCCTCTGATCACCCTCATGGCCCTCCTCTGCACTCGCTCCAGCACATTCACATCCTCTCCCTACAAGATTGTTTTCAGATGTGCATCCACCCTCCATACACATGTGGTTATGTGCAGGAGACAAGGAGGCAACACGGATCAAAAAACAGCACGGGGTTTGCTCTGCCACTGACAAAAGCAGTTGAAGGTTTCAGAGGGATTTAACAGCTTATAAAGTGATGACACTGGTGCTGCAGCTTCAGTGGAATTAAATCTGACTTGATCCAATTAACAACACAGAGAATGACCCATAAGAGGCTAAAAAGAGTAGAGGAGAGAGGAGAAGAGAGGAGAGATGGAAGGGGGAAGGGAGAAAGGGGGAATAGGGAAAAGGAATAGAAGAAAAGATAAGAAGAACAGAAAAAAAAGAAAGGAGAGGAGAGGAGGGGAGGGAAGAAAAAAACATGGGAAAAGGAAACCTTCCAGAAGAGCTATGTGGGGTTTTTTGTTCTTTTTTTCCTGTTATCTAGAATAACTGATCTGGTGCACTGCTGTTAAGATTTAGACCTATCATGGAATAAATATAATGACGTGCTGCTTTAAGTACTTCATTCCCCTTCTAGGATGCATTTCTGTGATCACCAGCACAGTTTGACTGCATTTGTTACATGAAAAGGGTAGAAAATTATGAATCTGACTCCAGAGAAGAAAAAGGATTTTACATGCTTAGTGTTTTTGAAATAGCTACACTCTTCTTCCGTTGCTCTACTAATGTTTATTTTTAAAGACATTTCAGTTGCTTTAATTAATATCTTGTATTTGAGCCTGTAATGTGAATTTCCTAACATCTATTCGTATTTATGAACAGGTGTTTTATTCCACCCTATTCTCATTTAAAACAGCTTACACATGAGCAAAATACCATGCATATTTGTACTTTGTGCTTCCTATTTCAGCTTAGATTTTGTATTTGTTCAATGCCTGACATGTCTTTGATTTCAGTTCTAAAAACCACCTTGGGTTTTTGCTGTTTCTTTGTCTCTATAGCAGAAATGTAGATCTTTTAGAAGGATGGAAGGAAATAACAACCATTTCATGTGTGTCCTCACCTTGGCATTCTTTCTTATCTTTGCACATAAGCCTATAATCCCTCTCATCCCCTAAACAGGAAAAAAATATTTTACTAGACACTTCTGTGTCTGTTATCTCTCACATTCACCTTGTTACTAAAACCTAATATTTTCCCCCTAGAACTTCTGCAAAATATAGACTTTCATTTAATTTGTGTTTTCAGGAAGGAGTAGTAATTCAGAAAATAAGTGAGGCATAACAAGAGCATTGACTGTCTGTCATGTACTTCACTGCTTTCTTCTAAATACTTCAGTCACTCTCTCCTTTGTCTCTAGTTCCTCCACTTTCCCCATTTGTTATTCCTTGCACCCTGCTCTGAAGGTTTTCTCCTTCTTTGTCCAGTATAAATCAGTTATCTCTTCAAAATCCAGATTCTTTTAAAAGCACTTTCATTTCATGTTCTAAGCTTTTTCCCTAAACACAGGACTTCATTCCTGATCCTTTACATAAAAAGACCCTTGTTCCTTATCCTTAGGGTTCTATAAACATTACAAAAGAAGTAAATTTTTTAAAGCACATGTGTAATTTTTTTGGTATCCTTTATCTGTGTATTTTCCCCTGCTGTTTATTAGTGACAACAAACACTATTTTATCAGTAAAATTAAAAGTGAAACTATAAAATAGATAGGTTTAACATGTATTATATCACATCACAGAACATTAGGGATTGGAAGGGACCTTGAGAGATCATCTAGTCCAGTTCCCCACCACAGCAGGACCATGTACACAAGTCTCACAGGAATACATCCACGTGGGTTTTAAACGTCTCCAGAGAGGGAGACTCCACAACCCTCACAATGCAGAAGCTCCTTCTGATATTTATATGGAACCTCCTCTGTTCCAGCTTACACCCATTACCCCTTATCCTATCACTAGAGGACATTGAGAAGAGCCTGACTCCATCCTCCTGACATGCACCCTTCACATAAACATTAATGAGGTCACCCCTCAGCCTCTTTTTCTCCAAGCTAAAGAGACTCAGCTCCCTCAGCCTTTCCTTATAAGAGTGGTGTTCTACTCACTTCATCTTGTTTGTTATCTGCACTGAACTCTCTCCAGCAGTCCTGTGTCCTTCTTGAATTGAGGGGCCCGTAACTGAACACAATATTCCAGATGTGGTCTCACCAGGGCAGAGTAGCGGGGAAGAAGAACCTCTCTCAATCTGCTAATCACCCCCCTTCTGATCCACCCCAGGATGCCATTGACCTTCTTGGCCACAAAAGTACATTGCTGGGTCTTGTTCATCCATATGTTCAACAGTTTCCTCTTCTAATAATCCACCTTGTACAATGAATTTAGTGAAATCCTTCTTCTGCCTGTCTATTTATAGCGTTCTTGGAGTACTAAGATCTTTTTACTAAGCATTATGAAAAGCTTACAATGTGTCCAGATAATGGATCAAATTATATTGTCTATTATGTTCACATAGATTTAGAGTAACTGTACTGCCTTCAAAATTTTACATTAATAAAAATAAATAAGATTTGTTTGAATTAGAATTATTCTGCAATTAAATTTATTCTGGAATTAAAATAGTTCTGTATCATATATTTTGCAGATCTTTTGGGGGACTATATGATAACAAAAATATAGGTGGCATCCCGCTGCTGGATCAGTATGCCTATTTTTAAGCTGAAATGGAATAAGAGGATAAAGATATAAGAAGATCCATAAAAGTTGTTGTGATTGGAATCTGTGATAAAATTTCTATGTGAGAAATAAAATAACCATGCAGGTTCTGTTTGAAAAAAACATATATATCTGCTGCTTTTTCAATGATCGGAAGTCATTTAATTACCTTTTGGTGCAGTGTTGTCTGTGATGAACCAATGAAGTTGGGGTTGAGATAATTAAGAAAATTTTAGATGGAAAGCTTCACAAAAAGGGAAGAGCAGAAGCTATTCCCTGTTGTACATTTAGAGGTATGGGAATACGACGACTAGAGTTTGCGTATTTTTCTTCTGTTACACGATTCTGGGTAGGTATTGGTGAGAAAAGAACACTTAAAGAACAGTTCAATGATGCATAGCCCTCATGCTGTGTCATTCATGAAGAAAAGGAGCCATGAAAAATTGGAAATGCTGTTATCACTGAACTTTGTTAGAGAAGATAAAACAGTTCTGAATTTGCTTTTGAGTGGTTGTGTTGCTCTCACAAGGTATCAGATCAACAATAAAATGATCTGAATTGCTGTCCTTTTAGTACAAGCTGCTTCACTCTAATTTAGGCAAATGTTTCAGTCATAACCAGCAAGGGCTTCTTCTAGAAGTGAAACAGTCAGGTTCAGAGGCTTTTGGTTTTAATCTCTTGACAGAGTATGCCAAAGTTATTTATTACTGGCAAATGTTAACACTATGTGTGAAATTTTGAACAAATGTTAGAGTAAGAACTGATTGATAATTAATGCAAAACTTTGATCATCTTTCAAGACCAGGTTACAAAGGTAAGTCAGTTTTGCTGTATTAAAATTTTTAAATTTCTTTCTAAATTTTGTTCAACAACTTTTAGCTTTAGATTCCATTACTGAGACTTTTGTACTCTGCAAAGGTTTTGTAATCTAACACATGAAACAATTTTTACCTTTGAGTGGTATGGTGTCCATTAAGCACACAGAATAAAAAATAAGAACAATCATCCTTTTCACAGAACCCAATTTATTCCTGATCCAAACAGCACTTTTATTGACTTAGCTCACATGATAGTACAGCTGCCACTAACTCCAAGGGGATAAATAATATGCTTAACATTCTCTGCAGAGGATGGAGAGTAGATTTCTGTGTGAAGAAAATTGAATCACACCAAAATTTCCTTAGCATGACAAATTACCTCTGATACATTCTATGTCTCTATGCAATTAAGCAAATATTCTGGTGGTCCAGCATTATTTAACCATGATTAAACTCACTTAAAATAAAATTATGATTTCTTCCTCATCAAAACATCTTTTAGAAAGGACAGCATTTTTCAGATTTCTGCTTTAAATTATTCTTCCCTTGTGCCAAAGAGGCTAAGTTGGACCCCAACCTTGACCAAATTAGGAACTAAAAATTATTCAGGAGAAAAAGGTTAATCGCAGGGGTAAGATTCTTGAAATTCTTTGAAAAATGTTCTCTGTATTTTGGAATCTAGATAATCAGAGCAATATTGACTGGTATTTGCTTTTACCAACAACACTTTCGTTTTGCTTCTCTCTATGTGCATAATTATGTGCATTAAAAGCACAAAACAATGACATTTATGATTTTATCTTCACATCCTTTTTAAACTGTGGGACTCAGAACTGCACACAGTATTCAATGCTCCAGTGCTAAATACAGTCAGATGATGACGTTGAATGGCTAGTCTGTATTTGATGCACCCTAGGAACGGTTTACCCTCTTGGCTACCACAGCACACTGATGATTCCGATCGAGCAGCATGTCAGGCAGCACTCCCATATGCCTTTGTGCAGGGCTGCACTCCAGTCATTACTCTCCTAGTTTACGCTTGTCCCTGATGTTACTCCATCCCAGGTGCAGAATCTGGTGTTTGTTCTTAACAAATTTTATTCTAGTGATGATTGATTGTAGCATTAACTGCTGCTGCAGTTAGTCATATGATTTCTGTATTTAGACTAAAATATGTACTAGCAGAAGTCCATGCTTAGAAACATTACTTTTCCATTTCAAACATTAAATAAAGCTTAGATTATTCCACTTATTAAGTAATAGAAAAGACAGTGGTTGCATGGATTGTTCAACCTTTCAAACAATGTTGAATGCAGCAATAACTTGTTGGGCAATGCCTACACAATATGTAGCAAGTCTGTTTTACAAAGTACTTGTTTACAAAACATCACAGGGTGGTAAAAGTTCTCTTCTAAAGCTGATACCAAGCCTCATACAGCAGTATGCGAGGAGTGAGAGACACTTCCACATCTCAGGCTGACATTTACAAAGCTGTTCAATTTTTGCTGTTGTACCAAGGGGCAGCTAAGGTTGAACAGCTTTAGGTATTGGTTTGGCTTTTTTTGTTTGTTTGTTTGGGTTTTTTTTGTTGTTTGCTTGAGTTAGGGTTTTTTGGTTGTCTTATTTTAGGCAACAGATGCATTGTGCACTTGAACATTTGAGCAGACCCAGATAATTTTCATAATCATGCATGAGGGAGAAGTAAAATACTATCCCCCCACTTAAAATAATTTCTTCATCTTGTGCTTGAGAAGGTACTAGTCACCATGAGAGACCAGGGTGATAAACCTTTATCTTTTCCTGATAAAGGAAAAGACTCAGAAAGTCTCTGAGCACGCTCTGGGAGGAAAAGCAAAAATCCTAGACAAATGTAAAGATGAAAGCAATCAAACCAAGAGTCCCTACATATGGAAAAGGGTTCTACTTCAGCTGGTGAGGGGGCAGAAGGAGAAAACATGTTGAAAGAACAAAATTTTAGTAGAATGAAAAGGAGGAAAAGATACAGAGAATAAACTCATGCATTCTTACTTATATCTGTAATTACATAAGTAGTTCTTACAGTGAGATAAATATAATAATAGCTAGCATTTGCTTTTCAATTTTGGAGTTTTTTATTTATAGTGACCATTGTGCTTTTTGTTCCGTAGTAATTTTATACCTAGAATAATGACCAATCTGTCCTTTTTAATTTGGAATTCCTAAGGCTAAACAATACTCACGCTTACAGAGTATGTATCTTCCACTATATCTTTGTTTATTCAATAAGAAATGAAAGATAACAAAGCATTTTGCCCACAATTACTAACCAGTGAGGTATGATGATACTTACTCATGACCTGAATAAAATATACTAGAGAAGATCACAGGTATGAAAAAAAAATAATTGGATGAATATATTTATGAGTTTTGGTTTTTGGAACAAAGCTATTACAGTGAGATTTGTAGTAGTTGTAGTAGACATGTGCTGAACAAGGGTGAGAGGTGGATTCTTTCTTTATCTGTTCACCGATAACTTGGAGTGTCATATGTGAGTTTAATGACGCCAGTATAATGCTGCCTGATCACAGCTTTTAGGTGACCAGGTAAGGAGTGGTTATCCCCTACATGGGTACTAACAATGATAAAGTGTTTTCGAATCCACAAAACTCTAATGTTAATTTTATTATTATTATTATCCCTTCAAATTCACTTTCAGCAATTGAAGCCAAGCCATCAGCTGAATGGAAAAAAAACTGTCAGAAAAACCTTTGTGATGACAGCATTGAGACTAATGGATTAAGCAAGCCTGTGCTATTTGTGGACTTTTTTGGTGTTTTTATTGCGTGGGGTTTATTGCTCCTATTTGTGTTACATCACCTTTCATCTGGGATAGAGAAAAGGCCTATAGCCAGTCAATAATAGAACAAAGTGTTTTAGGTTGCAGGTTGTTTTGTACTTTTTAATATATGTGAAGAAAGGCTTTAAAATAGAAAGGAGAAAATGTCAACAACAATGTAGCCACAAATGCATCTATCTTGCTCAGCTGGCAATCACCAAGCTTTTATTTATATGGTTGAGTGAGTTTTCCACCATTTTAACTTAAGTTATCGTCATGTTATTTGTTTCTTTGAAGCAAAAGAAGACTTAACAGCAGCAAAGTTTTTTGTGAAGAGATAAAAATGGGAAATTAGAATAAAAGTAAATTTCAAAATTTATTTACTGGCAAAGGAACAGAGTAACCAAATGTAAATGAATGTAACCATCATTTTAATAATGATCTACTGGAAGACATGATTAAAAGTATCCAGAAAGAGATCGCTTACTTATCATAGAATCATCGAATCATAAAGGAATGAAAGGGACCTCGAAAGATCATCTAGTCCAATCCCCCTGCCACATCAGGATCACCTAGACCAAGACACACAGGAAGATATGCAGGTGGGTTTTAAATGTGTACAGAGAAGGAGACTCCGCAACTCCCCTGCTACCTGTTCTAATGCTCCTTCACCCTCGCTGGGAAGAAGTTCCTTCTGATGTCTACATGGAACCTCCAGCTTACAACCATTGCCCTTCGTCCTTTTACTAGATGATATATATATAAGAGAAAACTTACAGAGAGAAAACTGAAGAACAGTTTTTCTCCACAGCCCTTCACCTTCTTCCCAGGTTCAACTTTGTGTTGTCATCCCCAAATTCCTTATCTCCCTACTTCCACTTGCCAAGCAACACAGAAAAACGATTTCTTGGATTATTATATTTCACAAGATTTTCTTTAGAAGCAATTCAAGATTTATTGATAGCATATGGCAAATTAAAACCTTGAACCTTTAATGATTAACTGTCTCAAAGCAAATCAGTGTTTTAATTGCAGATTCAAGAATGTCAAGATAACTAACCTACTATGAGGTGTCTTAAAGTATGTATATAATCATGAACCCAAAATATATAGACAAATGTAGAAACTGACAGAAACACTTGAATTGAATGGAATATGCCTACACTCATCAAAATAAATGCATACAATGAAACATCTAAGCAGGTGAAAATGTGGGTAAAAGAGGCTAGCATATAGTTTAAATTTCCCTTTTCGAGTTTAGAGTAAATATGATGCATGGGCATTTCTCGGTGGGCAGGAGCTGAGTCTCAAGGAGGTAGTTCTCACCCAGGCTTTTGTTGACCGATTTCACAGTGTCACAGAATAATTCCATTTGGAAAAGACACATGGGATCATCAAGTCCAACTGTCAATCCTACTCTACAAAGTTCACTCTTAAACGATCTTTAAACACATCCAGGGATGATGACCCAACCACCTCCCTGGGCAGCCTGTTCCAGTGCCTGACCAACTTTTTGTGAACTTTTTTTCTAATATCAAGTCCCCTGTTGTAGTTTGACAACATTCCCTTTTGTTCTTTCACTAATTGCTTAATTGCTTGTAAGACGAGACAAGCACCAACCTCTCCACATTCTTTCAGATAGTTGTAAAGAGTAATGTGGTCTCCTCTCAGCCTCTTCTTCTTCAAACTAAAGAACCCCAGCTCTTTCAATTGCTCCTCATAGCTCTTTACCACCTTCGGTGACTTCCTTTGCACCCACTCCAGCACCTTGATATCTGTCTTGAACTGAGGTTCCCAAAACTAGACACAGTACTCTAGATGTAGCCTCACCACTGTCAAATATAGGGGGACAATTATCTCCCTGGAAGCTGGAAGTTTACTGTTCAAAAGCAGACAGTGATGGCTGAGGAGAGGCCAAAATATACTTCTACACAACACTAGGAGTTGTGCATTTAAATCCAAAACATTGCAAATGAGAACTCAGGTGTTAGCTCAGTAATAAAGAGCTCAAAACCAGAAAATCACAAGTATCAGAAACAGGGTTATACTTATTAAAATAATTATCTCTCATTCTATTATGATGATGCATTGTACTTCATAATGCCTAAATAGGTTTCTTTCCAAAACATCAGATTTAATCTAGATTACAGCCATATAATCAAAATACAACTAAAACAGTCCACAGGCCAGCAAACCAAACAACCCACTGAAATTTTGTTTCTTAATAAAGATACATCTAAATATAATCCTTGTACTCATTTGGGAGCCTATGGCTTCTTAATGATTCTGTTTAGCAACAACCAGGGGCTCTTGCAGCCTATCTATTTCTTTTCATAAGCAGCATACTAAGTTGTAAGCTGGAACATAGGAGGTTCCACATCAACCTGAGAAAGAACTTCTTCACGGTGAGGGTGACGGAGCACTGGAACAGGCTGCCCAGGGGGGTTGTGGAGTCTCCCTCACTGGAGATATTCAAGACTCAACTGGACGGGTTCCTGTGTGACTTGGTTTAGGTGATCCTGCTGTTGCAGGGGGATTGGACTAGATGATCTTTCGAGGTCCCTTCCACTCCGTAATGATTCTATGATTCTATGATTCTATAAGCTATGAATCAACAGATTTCTGCTAAATCAAATTGCAAATGACCAGTGGCACAGCATTTCACATTCGGCATTCAATGCAATTAATGCATTCTTCAGTCAGGTGTAATACTTCCACAGTTTTGCAATTGCCACTAAAGTAGTTTTGTTTAGTTTGTTTTGTTTCTAACCTTTGAACTTAATTATTTTTAGCTGGATAAAACACAACCCCTGAAGCTTTTTACATGACTATGACTACATACACTAGCAGGTGACTACTTAAACACAGAGAGAAAGTAGTTTCACAGTTTGGAAATGTTTGATTATGATAATTGGTGAGGTTTGAAAATTGCAATAAGTTCCATTTATGAATACAAAATTAACTGAAATATTGTCAATACCATGTCAGTAAAACACCACTGTCTGTGTGGTGTTAGGATGTACACAAACTATTGTGATTAATTGTGTAATATATTTTAGATTAATCTCATCCTTTCTGTTATTTTTTTACCATTATGGAAATTCCTTGAGATAATCTAAGAAACTGCTATGACTATGAGCCATCCCCAGCTTGTAGTCAGGACAAGAAACTGACACAGTGACTGCAGGAAATGTCAAAAATCTGTGAAGCTGAAGAGGTGAAGAGGTGCTGATCACCTATTAACTCCACCACACTCTATGCCATCCATGAAACTGAGACTGAGAAGATGGCCAGAGAAACTGAGGAGTTTCTCCAGAGATCTGCAGAGCCAAGGAGAGAGGCAAGGTAGGGGAGCCAAAGTCTTCATTCCTGAGTGGTTATCTGACCTCCTAATTATCTTATCTCACTTTCCTCCTTTTCTCTCCTCTACTCTAAAGTAAATTTAGTGATTTCTGTGCTGTCCGAGTTTGGAATCTGGTAATTATAGTGAATTTTAATTTCCTGCAGACCTATGGAGTCGTTCATAATTCAACCCCAAATGAATCCAAATGGTCACACAGATGTTACTTGTGTTTAGCTTGGGCGTGTGAAAATGACCATACATGATGTATTCTGAGTGTTTCAAAACTTCTGAACTTCTGTTTAACTTGGGTGCTCACTCTCAGGTCTTTGTCTCAGGCATTTACACTACATGTAAACTGTGAACAAACAAACTTTACAGCAGGCAACAGCCAGTCTCTATTCAGTGGCCCATGCAATTAATTATGGGAATCAGGCAAACTGACTTACAGAGGAAGACAATCTGCACTTAAACACACTGCCAATCATTTTCATAACCTGTTATTGGATCATCAATTACCAGTCCAATAGTTACAAGGGGAACGTAGCATACGTATATTCTGAGTTTTTAATCTCAGACTTCCAGAAAGCACAGCCAAAACTACTAATTAAAGCAGCAAACAGCAGTGAATGTTTATCTGTTTCCCTCACTCTCAGAACACAAAACTTAGTAAGATAAATTTTTTGCTGCTAACTGCATAAAGTTGTAGTTGGGGGAACTGAACACATAAAAATGCTGTCAGATAGCATTAGAAGTGCTGTCTCTATTAAGTGTTATAAATAGATCTTCCTGATGCAGAGGGGTGTGTGTGCTCTGCTATCTGACTCTTTAGCCACAGCTTCAATCTCTTCTTCCACGATGTCAAAACAGCCTTCATCACAGGCAGCTCAGAGCTGTCTTTCAGTAGATACAGGCCATATAAGGTTTTAGCCTCAAGTATCTGCGTTTTCATTTATGGTAAGCTTTGCAAACGGCTTGTAAAATGAATTCAATTTTTCACAGAGAGCTGAAGGGCTTATAGTTAAGGGAAACTGTTGTAACTATCACCAAGACTTAGATTTCCTTCTGAAATTGTGTACTAAAGAATTGAATGGCTCTGAACAGCTGATTTTTCATTCTGTCTAAGGCTAAATGGTATTTTTATCTTCATAAAGAAATTCAGAGAGTGTTCAAGAAGAGCATCCAGGCTGCAGTCAACAGGAGATATCTGAACAACACTGAAAATGCCATATTTAGAGGCTTATTCTCGCATTTAGAAAATTTTGAAAAGTACACATAAAAGTTAAGGACTTTGTCTTATTTCTCTGAATTTCTTGCAATACAAAATCAGTAGCAATGGAACTGGCATGAGTTTCTGCATGTGTGGTGCTTACTGGTGTCAAATTAGTGTTTCAACATTTTGTAACTGAGACTTGGAGCCTCAACAGGGAAAATTTTACAGAAAAAGATTGTCATTACTTTCATGAGGTAGGCAAATTTGGAGGTAATATGTTCCTTTTCAGTTTAAAAATAATTAATCTTAATTTCTAAATTATGGCTGCACTTCATTACAGTGAATTTGCAATCAGAATTCATTCTTTACTTGAAACTTTTTTTCACCAAAGTGAATGCACAAGACTTTATAAATGACACCACAAACTTCATACACTTTTCTTTATGTTGCTTTAAAGAGGTGACTACAGCTCAATTGCTTTAATTTTTATCCTATTAAAAACAAGATGATAACATACATAGACCTTCAGCAAATCTCGAATTGGTCACTTTCTAATATATTTTAAATGGTTTAAAATCTTGCCTTGATGCAGTCAGTAAATGGAAATATATTTTTATATATAGATATATATACATTAGAAAAAGTTGCTGAGGGTGCTTTTGGAGTGCTGTGATTCTGTGCTGTAATAAAATGTCTTCATTAGAGACAGAAGCAATGAAAGTGCTAAAAGGTTTTAAAAACGTGGCCTGTGAGTGCAGGTTAAGAGCACAGAACTTTTATAACCTACAGAGCAGACAGCAACAGGTGATCAAATAAATATTGCGAAGTATCCTTCAGGAATTACCAAACAGAAAAAAAATAATCAGTTTTAATTTAATTTGTCATTGTAAAAAGAAGTAGTGGCTTGAAATTAAGAAAACAACAACCGGAAAGCGAAAGAGCACTGTAAACCTGTGAGGTCAGTCAGACAGTGGGATAACCTGCCAAAACAGCTATTATTATGAAAATATTCAGAGCACACCACTGAGAGAAATAATGGGAGAACTTATAAGAGGAACTGTAAGTGCAATCCAGCTGCTCTGTGAAGATCTGTCAGATGACCCAACAGTCATTGCTAACCCTAAAATGTATTACTTAAGAAAAATACAAGTCATCAGCTGTATAAATAGCAATGTACACACATAGGATTTATTCGTCCTTCAGAAGACATGCCATTATATGTAAGTCACAGTCTTTTAAAAGCAAATGGTTACCATAAATTTGGAGTAATTTTCCCTGTATCAATAGCCTCAGGGATTGGGATACTACATGGAATATTTTTTGAAAAATATATGAGTAAAAAATACATCTATAGTAATTAGCTAGTGACATAGATTAATAAGTTGTTTAGGCTGAAGTTGAGTCAAACTGCCATCACATCAAACATTCTTTCAATTTTTAACAGGTCTAACACTGTGCAAAATGATCTATCCACTCTGTTTTCACATGTATATTGCTTTTAATCTGAACTCAAGCAATTGTTCTGTGTGATGAACAATACTGTGAAGTACTTTAAAATCCTCATTTAATAAAGATTATATATTAATATTTTGAGAACAATGTCTCCCTAAAGCACGAAGACTTTGCCATTATTTGCCATCAATATTTGGATCTTTCTTTTTTCCTTTTTTTTCCTTTTTTTAATTTTTTTTCTTTTTGAAACTTTTCTCAGACTATCAAACCAAGATACTGCTCTCTATTTTCAGAAAGCACATTGAAAGACAGTTTGATTAAAGGTACCTTTTTTCAAAAGTAAAGTGTGGATACTATTAATGGGAGAACTGTAGTCCATCAATGCATAATTTCCATGCAAATCACAAAGACTTAGAAGCATGCTCTTTCACTATTCTGCAAAGAAGTTTAAAGGTGTGTCTCAGTTTTAGTTACTTGGAATAGAATATTAAAAAGCCAACCACCACCATCACCACCACAACCATCACCAAAGTAAACTACTCGTTTAATTACATTAACACAAAATGCAGACAAGGACATGCAAAAAAGTCCCTGTGACACAATAAATCTTAATTCAGTACTTTCCTTGTTTTCTGATCATTAGATATGATGGGAGTAGCATAAATAATGTCATTGTGAGTTCAAGATATAAAATCAAAAGAAAAAAATACCTTGAAGATTAGAAAAGTTCTGTTGTAAGTTCTTTGTTAAAATTGTCAGGATTTTTAAAGATAATTTTGCAAAATCTTAAAAATAATTTTTCCTCTGCCCCCACACATCACAAATCAAAAAATTTCCACTTTTGAAATTTTGTTGGGTTTGTGCCTGGTGCAGTATTTGTAGCGGGGAAGGGGGCTTCTAGCACCGTTCCTCTAAGAAGCTTCACAAAATCTTCCTCCAGTTCTGACTTAGAAACACCCCTAGCCAGGGATGAGACAATTAGTGCCTCTGCAAATAATTATATTGCAAAAGAAGAGACCTCTTGGGCAACATGCAGCTGTTTTCTGCCTTTTGTCTTGGAGGTCCCTTTTGTTTGTGAGAAGTATGAGGAGAGGAATTAAAGCATGTGGATGCTCAGATTGACGAGAAGGAAGGAGAGGTGAAACAAGGAGATATGCCCCCAGGGGACATGATTTAGTGGTCCTGGTGGGGTCAGGTTGATGGTTGGACTGGATGATCTTGTGGGTCTCTTCCAACCTTAATGATTGTAAGACATACTGTTGTAGCCATCACTTGCTCACTTGTAGACTTGTAGACATGTAGGTTGGCTGAGTTTTTGGATTCCTCAGAGATCATTGGTGGAGAAGAGTGAATGCAAGCTGTGGAAAAGGGCTTGTGTTAAGCAGAGGATGAATCCTGAAAGAGGCCATGAATCTGATGGAGTGGTTTGGCGCTGGGGTAACCACAACCCACTGAAGACCCCTCAACTACATGGAGAGTTAATGGAGAACTGTTTCCCGTGAGAGGAACACCACATGAAGACAGGAGAGAACTATGAGAAGTATTCCTCCTGAAGAGGAAGGAGATGCAGGATGTAACCTCAATCCTCACCTCCTGTCCCATCACTGAGCTGTCTGGGTGACAAAAGAGTGAGCAGACCGCAGCCTGGGAATCACGGAATCATAGAATCATTAGTGATCGGAAGGGACCTTGAAAGATCATCTAGTCCAATCCCGCTGCAACAGCAGGATCACCTAGACGGTGTATTTAAGAGCTGTCTGTACATGTCCCTGTCGTATTGATGAACTGGTGGTGGGTTTTATGATTTAAATTAAGCTGATTTTTTTTCTCCCAGTTGAGACAATCTTTTGCCCATGACCCATGACCATAACAAATGGGTGAGCCACCTTTGGTTTTTTTTTTCCTCTACCCTCAAACCTTCTGTTGTACTTCATTCTGACTCAGGGGGCGGAGTGTGTAGGCAGCTGTGTGGTGCTGAGTTTAAATGATTACAATAATATATTAAGATTTAGTTATGTTTTTGTTGTGAAATAAACTGATACTAATAGATAAAAACACAAAAGCCATCTGTCTATCGTCATTTTAGATGCACAGAACATCTTGGTGTGATGACCTGACAAAGACTGCACAATAGTTCTTTCTCTTAAGCTATATCCATTTATTTGTATACTGGAGAGTATTCTGCTAGATAATTCCATCATTTCCAAGTTGAATGTATTAGAAAAAGAGATCCTCTATAAAGGTGTCCACGTTTGTGGATTTTTATGAGTGTCTCTGGCAATCCAAAGCAAAAACAGACAAGCAAATAAACAAACCAACCCCCATTTTCTCCCAAAGACAGAATATGATAAATTGAGCCAGGAAAGAGATATTAATGTAAGAATTTATGTCAACAACACTAAAAGAAAGCATGATGCATCAACAGTGAAGGATCTTAAGAGAAAACTCACCCGGTGACCAGATCTCAATATTTCAAACTGTGCATATACCTGTCTTGATTTTAATCCTACTGCTGAGGATCTAAACTTGTGTCAGACACTAAAACTTCGCCCACAGCAAACTTCGTGTTCTGGAAAAACTCAAACATTTTAGAAGAATTCCTATTTTGTGTGAAAGCTGAGGAATGGCCCTGACTTGTTTTTGAGTCCATCAACAAAGTGCAAGTATGGCCTCTTTAGAGCTAATACAACATTTACTTCATTTGTGACCATCATTCCCTAAGCATATTTTCATGTTGTAATGACTAATAATATTGATTTATATTTTAAAAAACTCTCTATTCCAGAGTGCATTTTCCATTCAGAATTTATCCACAGTTCTTAAATGTTTGGATTAACTGGTCTTAATTATAAAGTACTCATTTCACTCAGACAGTGGCAGAATTTAACTATTTTTTAATTCAAAGGGGCAACAGTTCTTATATAAAAAAGTTCAGAAAGGAAAAGGGTTTCCCAAATGACTAATGTACTTATTTTATACTAGTCTGAAAAGACTCAGCAGTTCATCATTCTTACATGTATAAGAAAAGTGAAGTAGGCAGAGATGAATTAACATACTTGAAAGCGAACTAGGTTAGTACTGAGCTATTTTCTTGTAAGAATGTGGCTTTGTTCCTCTTCACTTTGCAAAACTTAAATGTGGGTCTCTTTTGCATTGCAGATTTTGAGAAAATGCATCAATTTCCTTAAAGTGCAGTTCCTGGCACTCTACTGCTGCTGTCACTCTGTTTCAAGAACATATTGTCTCACCAAAGGTGGGAAAAAAAGGTACCATGAGTTCCTACTTGGAAGAAAGTATATACTCCCATTGTTTGCTTGGAGAAAGGAAATATGTTTGAGCATGTCTCACGCTTGTACACCCATGTGTGTTTTAGTCATCTGCACCTCTGTTCTTTACTATTTTATCCTGTGTTACTGCTAGGGCTTAGGTGAAAGGAAGCTGTTAAGTTAAACAAACACTGACCAGGTTCCTTAAGAAACTACGGTAATATTTGTAGTCTGGGATTTATCTAGCTGCCTCCATCTAGTTAGTGGCAGGATGCCTGGGGTGCTGTTTGGCAAATGCTGATACTGAAACTGCAAAGGCTCATCTATAACTGTTGTAGTTTGAAAATTGCTAGCGTTTTCAAACGTACAGCAGTTCTGCTTTCATGAAGAAGAAAAGAAAAAGGAGTTGTTTTGTTTTGGAGGACCCCTCCCCCATAGGGGACTTGTCCTGGGGGAAGGTGTCACTTGGTCCTGGACCTGCCCCGGATGTCCGTGTTGGGTAGCCTATGAAAAAGCAGAGCGGGCGGTTTGCTTTGAAAAAAGTCAGGAATTGAAGAAAGGAAGAAGAAGCAGGAAGTATGTAGCCCGCTCGTGTGTGCTGCAGGCCCTCTTGGGCTGCGGCTTCTCAGCCGAGCGCCCCC
>VXBP01008450.1:4843-21920 GCA_013400115.1 Rhinopomastus cyanomelas | reverse complement strand
CACTTGCGGCCCAGAAGGCAATCTGGATCCTGTGCTGCATCAGGAGTCGTGTGGCCAGCAGGTCGAGAGGGGTGATTCTCCCCCTCTACTGCACTCTGGTGGACCCCACCTGGAGTACTGCGTCCAGTTCTGGAGCCCTTATTGCAAGAAGGATATGGACATGNGAGCCCTTATTGCAAGAAGGATATGGACATGCTGGAGCGAGTGCAGACGAGGGCCACGAGGATGATCAGAGGGCTGGAACACCTCTCCTCTGAGGCCAGACGGAGAGAATTGGGGCTGTTGAGTCTGGAGTATAGGACGCTCCAAGGTGACCTTGTTGTGGCCTTCCAGTATCTGAAGGGGGCCTGCAAAAAGGCTGGAGAGAGACTTTTTAGGATGGTGGGTAGCAACAGGACTCGGGGGAATGGAGCACAGCTGGAGATGGGTAGATTTAGAGTGGATGTGAGGAGGAAGTTCTTCAGCGTAAGAGTGGTGAAGGCCTGGAATGGATTGCCCAGGGAGGTGGTTTGGGCCCCGTCCTTGGAGGTGTTTTAAGGGTGGGGTGTCCCTACCCATGGCAGGGGAGTTGGAACTGGATGATCCTATGGTCCCTTCTAACCCTGACTGATTCTATGACTTGGTCTGGGTGAGCCTGCTGTGTCAGGGGGATTGGACTGGATGATCTTTTGAGGTCCATTCCAATCCCTAATGATTTTATGATTCTATGATTCTATGAACTCAACTTGTGAAAAGATACACTACGTTGCTTCAGTCTTAAACCTTCTGTTGCAGAGAAGCAATTTATTCTGTGTCAGCAAAACACTTAGCTGCAAAATAGAGACCAGAATTTGGCATCCTGCTCAAATATCTACATAAATATGCAGAAATTTGGAAACCTGACTTGATATCATCCTCCTGAAGTCAGTTTTCTTTATTTAAGGTGAAAGAGTATCTTGAAGATACCAAAAAGGACAATAAAAGAAGTCACAGCAATTGTGATAGTGAAGCGATCCAGACCAGCTCTACAGAATACATGAACTATCATCATCATCATATAAATCCTTTTTTCCCCTAGAGCTATGTACAGTGCAAGTCTTCCCTTTCAGTGCCATGACCAAAAAAACTGAAGACATTAAAGTGATAAGATTCCAATTTCTATATGAAACTCTCTAAATCTGTCAAAATGAACTGCTTTGATTACTGCTAGACCCAGGAAACCCTGATGTGGGATGAAGGTGAACTGAAACTCAGACATGGAGCTGCCCTATCGCAAGCCCCATCTTTACATCACAAAATATTTCCTCTTGCAGCCAAATTGTCCTTTTCCTGGTCTCTGCATAAAAAAAGAACAAAGCTTTATTTAAATCAGAAATGTGGATCGAGGTTACCTGTGTGACCAGGCAAGAGATAGTGGTGGGGATGATAAAGCTGCTGGCACTTCCTCTGCTGTCCTGGAGGCAATGGGCACTCGAAGCAGCTCAGGTACCAGTAGGTATCCCTGTCCACGCAGGGGAGATTTGATTGGACAAGTATTTAGGTCCCTTCCAAGTCAAACTGTCCAGTGATTCTACAATTCTGATTCTATTCTATCTGATAGCTGTCTCTGCATTTTGTGCATTAGATAGACTTCACCATTCCGCCTAGTAACTCTGAGTAATTCCTTTACTTGGTAAAGACTTCATCCTACACATGCTGTTGGAACCAGGAAATGTGCAATCTCTAATGTTCATGACAAATGAAAGTGTCTATAATGGCCCATTACCTGATGCTCTGATTTAAGACTCTTATTTTGGGAGAAAGGTCAGGAGGTCTGTTCTTAATGCAAAGGTTGCTGATAAGGTCTGGCCAAAACCGTGTTCTTATACAAAGCCAGGTGAGTCTGAGAATGCAGTTTGATATGCTTTGCACAGATTTCCAGGAAATAGAATCATATGATTCTATGATTCCAAATACAACACAAAGAGGTAGGTGCTGGTTTTGGTTTCAGTGACTGCTGACAAAATGAATGGTATTTTGACAACAGTCCCACCTACACACTTAACATAACTCTAAAAAACAAAATATAAATGTTACTCCTATTAACCCACAATTTTGAGGGATAAAGCTAAAACATTAGCACAACCCCAGGGACAGATAGACAGGTTTTTCTCTCAGTATGTTCTTAAACACAACTAGACCTACAGCAAACAAGCTGTTCTTGCATCTGGTGTCAGGATTACAGTCACTGAAATGCAACAGAGAAGGTAGCTGAAACTTTTGTTCCTTAGTGCTTTTTTGGGCACTGACAGGTCTTCTGCTTCACAATGATGAGTCCGTTTTCTGGCATTTCTTAATGAAAAATAAAAATGGAAATGGGATTTCATATTGGTGACGAAAAATGAAGAGCTGGGTTTTGGAAACTGATTTCATTTGGAATAGAAACAAGCATTTAAAACTTACTCAAAGGGAAAATTCTGCCACAAATGTAACTACTATCTAAAACATTTCGTTTTCATAACATGTTGACTGTTTCACACTGTTTGGATCTTACAGCTTCCTTCTTAGGTACTATGCAGTGTGGTGACACTGCTTTTTCACAAAACCTGTACATAGCGGCAGAACTTGTTTGAAAAATAAGGTTGCAGCTTGAGGTCCAATATTTTTCAGTCTAGAGACCCAGATTTTCTGTCACTCTTTGGAATCAATTTCCTTTCATGAGGTTTATTGAAAGAAGCCATGAACTCTATAGGCAGAATCTTATGAAAATATGTAGGAGGGGAAGCTGAATCCATGAGAACTGGAAAGAAGACACCTGTCATAGCACATGTGATTCTTGTGTGAAGGAAGTAACTTACTTAAGTGAGAAAGATGTTTCTAATATGTTTCTCCGAAAGAACTCACCCACATCTTCTTATGTTTAGAAGGACTTCTCAAGCACAGATTGTGAAACTGAATATATAATGAAAATACATTTGGGTTTTTTCCCATGGTTATTTCGCACAGGTGTTTTGGACAAACAGTAGCAGTGAAGACATGGGTCTGCTTCAGTGTTGCTTTTCCATGGTGAATCTAGAGCTGTGAAGCCTTTCACCACTAGCCAGCTCAACCTATCTCAACTAAACCTAGCACATACACCAGTCACAGTAATAAATTCACTTGCAGCACAGGCCTGTTTTTGTTCATCAAATATGCTTTCTTTTTTTAAGCAGATCAGGAAATCAAATTATTTACTTTCAAATTACTTTTATATCAGATATACCTGCATGCAGTTCACCAATCATGTGGGCACCCATGGAAGACTGAAAATTGTGTCCAGTAAATTCTGAGTATATAGAAAGGAAGAAGCTAGATCTTTCTGTTGAAGGACCTCTAAATATCTCCATAACCCACAAAGTGCAATTAAAGTCACTACAGGTGCTGTAAGTGTTCTACATACTAAGGATTCAATTTTAATTGAATTAAATGTAATTGGAATTGGAATACCCATTCAGGTTAAAGATAAATTTTGGATCAAATGTGGTTGCATGTTCATCATGGATCCCTGTGTAACCTATTTAAGCAAGACAGATCAATTTCAGATAATCTGTGTATTTGAAATTAATGAGTTCATGTCTGAAAAAGGCGGAAAGAAGAAAAGTATTCTTTACCAAAGGCAGCTGACTCAGAATATCCTAGAGGCTACCAGAATGCCTCTGGGAAAGGAAAACATAAACGGCATTTACAAAAGGGTCGTAACTAAAGGAGGTGGCAGCTTCCATACGAAAGGCTGGACAGATACCACCAAACTTTTACGCCTGCCTTTATTTATACAGAAGAAGTAATATCTCCCAGAGGCCTCATAGACGAATGGTTAAATTCTAGGATTAGGCAGTGTTTCCAGAGTGGATTAAGCTGCAGCATCCCCAGAAACAACTACTAAGCATCACTTTCTTTTGTTAGCATAAGCTGAAATGCTGTGGAGCATGGAAGCAGACAGCCAGCAACAAAGGGGAGACTCTTTAATGATGCTAGATTTCTAACACAGAAGGTGGCTGAGTTTGCTGAATATAGCTACTGAAATGAACACAGCTGCTTAGGAGCACTTTCGTTTTCTAATATTTGTCACTCTGCTTGAAGGCCTGACTAAAACCTTGTACACTGCGTCATTGTATTAGGAATCATTTGAAAGAGAAAGGACCTTTTGTCACCACTTGCAACATTTAAGAGACAGCATTTTATAAAGAGCAACAATGTCATCTTCTTGATGACATTGGTTCTTATACAGAACCAATCTGCTTCTGGTTAAGCTCCTTTCATTGGCTAAATTCCTCTGATTAAGCCTTAAATAACTGGATTCTGCAGACATTAATAATTCTATTTATCACCGAATGAAAAAGAGGCAGTAGATAGATTTGTTATTCTCTTTAGAAACATAAGCAAGGATAATATCAGTTGTGAAAAATAAGGCAAAAAAAAGGGTAAATAATCCACTAACAAAAGTTATGATGTTAACCCTAGCGCATCACAAAAGCTGTGTTGGCTCAACTTTACGAATATTTTTGACAACTCACATTTTAAAAGTGCATACAGTACTCAGTAAAATTACTATTACTGCATCTAGAGTTATTCCATTATAAGATCTAGAGTTATTCCATTAATAAATGATTGAATAAAGAGAATATTCAATTTTTCTGTGTAGTCCTTATTCCTGCATTTGACATATCAAATAAGATATTAGTAAGCAAGAAATATGGCATTTGGGTCAGAAGGTATTGATTTTCCTGGGATCACTCAGAAACTCAAAGCAAGACACTGAAACTCTTTCAACATTTTAGCCTCAGTCTAATTTTTAGACCACAAAGCTCTCCCATCTATTAAGACACCTAATATGCTGAAATGTATTACTTAGGTAATGAAACCTAAGTAATACATTTAGGTAATTACTTAGGTTTTTACCTAATTACTTAGGTAATGAAACCTAAGTAAACCAGAGTGAAAGACATGAATTTCACAGGAAAATGGTAACTAAACACATAGTCACATGACTTTTGTCTTAGTTTAGTAATCCAGCACAATCATCCTGTCTTCACCTGAAAATACGCTGCTCTGTCTTTTGTCTTTTGTCTCTTCTTTTTAAAGATGTGGGACTGCAGCACTAGAAGTATGATTTTATATTTAAGGTGATACAATCTGAAATTTGTGCTTAGGAAGAAAAGATATGTTTTGTGTTCATATTGTTTGTATACTATGAAGAGAAATATTCTTCTTCAAACACGCAGTAATCTGAAATCACATTTATCACATATATTTTGGAGATAAGCACAAGCATGCTAAAAAACAAACAAAACAAACTGCTACACACAGTTATTTTATGAGTAGCACGCTTTAAAAAATATCACTGCAGGAATATGGCACTAAACTGGCTACACTTGCAGAAGCACTACATGGCATGTGCAATCTGCTTCTCACATCCACACTGATACTGGGTCACACATAGGATCTTCCCTCCAAAATATGGGGTCCCTGTTTCCAGAATGGGTTCTAGTTTAAAACCTGGTGATATGTACATATTTATGATTTATTTTACATAGGTGCACGCTTACAACTTTTAGCTTAGTTTTTTTACAGAATCCAATTGTGTTAGCGTATCAGGTCTATTGTCTCCCTGGCTCTGGATCCAGTTTTATCTCATTGACGTAGTCTTATGAGAGCAGCAAACATGACTTGGCTACACCAGAGAAGCCTAAAGCTGGAGTTGTCATTAGTTCCTTATTCAATACTTTAAAGGCTCTTTTAGCTTCCCAGTGCATTTTAGCTGGGCCTCAGGCTGGCTTTCCTTAATAAACCATTACCAACAGTCCATAATTGTGAATCCATAACTGGCACCAACCTGTCATTCCAAAAAAGGCACTCAATCATTAATATTTTTGAGACTAGTGCCTGGCAGATAGCTTATTTCCATTGAAGTCCCAGTTCTCACTGTCTGCTTGAGAGTCCATATCCAAGATAGCAGATTGCTCAAGGACATGTGACCTTTCTGCTGAGAGACCTGATATCCATTTAGTTCTAAAAAATTCAATAAACTCACAGTTCATTTACAGCTGGTTCCAGGTTTCAAGTTTCTTGGCCCAACTGATTTCCAAATATTGTAGGGCTATTCTTAAATCCCTAGGGTAACACTGTCCAGGTGAGCTAGATTCCTCTTCCTGTTTTGGGATTTTCCTACTCAAATGTAAATATTTTTTTACTTTCTTTAACCAAATACAGGCAGAAAAGGCACGCTTCAGATCCAGTGCAGTAAGCCGTGCTTGCTCTGTTTGAAACATGGTGGGCAAGGTATACATATTTGCCACTATTGGATGTATTTCCTCTATGAATTGTCCTCAAATTTTGCACTAATTGATAGTTTTTTACCATCCAGCTTTCTTTACTGACAAAATTGGTGTGTTAGATTCCAACTCACACTCATTTAATAGGACAATTTTAAGAAGTTGTTATCAATTATTTCTTTAACTCCTTTCCAAGCTTCACTTGGAAAGTGTGCCTGTATTTTAGTATTGCTTTGGGTCTGGATTTTATTCTTAATTCAATCAGGGCAGCTGATTTAGATCTTCCAGGCATTCCAGAAACCCATAATACTGGGTATACCTGATTAAAAAGATACTGATTACAAAGATACAGATCATTTGTTCCTTTGGTTGGATCAGAGCAAGACTTACCTTTCTATTAGTTCATTCTTCTCCACTGTTAGTTTCATCTCTCCTCATTAAAGGTGATTTTAGCTTCCAGTTTTCCTAATAATTCCCATCCAAGTAGAGATTTAACAGAATATAATATTTCCTCTTTCCATTTGGCCAGTAGCCTCCACTACAGTTACAAAAGTCCTTATCTATGGAAACCAAGTTTTGATTCAAAACCAAAGAAGCTCCTGTGTCAACTAAAACATTTTCCCTCCTTGTGATAAACAAAATGAACTTCATTTAAATACCTTTTTCCTCTATTTTCAGTGCAGCCACCCCAGGGCTTGACTGCTGATTAACCGTTGCTGTGGTGGTGAATGCTACCTGTTTACACTTCTTGCTCCTTTCTATATTTTTATACATTCCCCCTCTACCTCTCCCCTCCACCAAGCTTCCACCACCAGACTTTCCAAGCCCCACATATCTGGCTCCTTTATATTCTGCAAGTTTTTACGACAGAAACTGCTGCCTTCCTCTCCACCACCCAGACTTCAAATACCCATCCTTTAAACAGCCCCTGCGCTGTCACTGTGGGTCCCACAAAACCCTGAAAGAAACAAGTTCAACATCTACACTATACAAAAAACAAATTAAATATTTTCCAAATCTCCACCAAAGTACCCTGCCTGCAAAAGCCACACCCAGTAATGAGCTGTGACACCAGACTTTAGCCCCTGGAGAGGAAAACAGCATCCAAGTCCTCTCAGGCTGAACTGTGAGCTGACTGTAGATCTTCTACAACTACCATGAGCTTTCCAGTTACTGAGCTTCTGAAGAAAGAAGAACCAGGCGTGGGAATATCATAGAATCATACAATCATTAAGGATTGGAAGGGATCTCGAAAGATCATTCAGTCCAATCCGCCTGACACAGCAGGATGACCTACACTAAGTTGCACAAGAACATATCCAGGCAGGTTTGAAACCTCTCCAGAGAAGGAGACCCCACAACACCCGAGACAGCCTGTTCCAGTGCTCCATCATCTTCACTGTGAAGAAGTTCCTTTTCATATTTATGTGGAACCTCCTATGTTCCAGTTTATACTAATTGCCTCTTGTCCTATCACTAGATGGCACTGAGAAGAGCCTGGCTCCATCCTCCTGACATCCACCCTTCACATATTTATAGACATTAATGAGGTTACCCCTCAGTCTCCTCTTTTCTAATGAGTCAGTCCCCAACCTATACTGGTACCTGAGGTTGCTCTTGACCATTTGCATAATGTCCTGTCATGTTCAATGTGGAGAGATTTGTTTTTATCCCCAGGAAGCTGAAGTTCTGTTTCTGACCTTCCCAGAATGTTATCACAAAGCTTTCCACTTCTTAAGTGAGAAGTAGTCAAGAATTAGGTGTCCAGCTATAACTTTGCTATTGCAGCTACATGAGTAGTTGTACAATTCTTTCAATGACATTTTCAAGAGCCCAAATTTTTTGAAGGGGAAAAAATAAAAAATAATTGCATTTCACTTATGCTTAAAACTTTACTATCAAGTGAAGATGGTGTCAAGAAAGACAGGCCAGGCTGGGATGTTTGCTTAGTTTATCTTTGATGTCACAATAGAAGATCAGCATGAACAATAGAAAAGGGTTATTACTGAGCTTCATAAAAGAAAGAGTTGAATGGAATAAACTAACTACAAGTGCTTTTAGCCTTAGACATTAATTACAATAAGTAGAACTGGTAGTAGAAAGCACTGACTACTTGAACTTACTGTAGATGTACTCCTTTAGCATAATAAAACCCCCTCCCCTTGCTTTCTAGCCAAGTGCCTCCTACTCATGAAAAGTGCTACTTAAGGCACTCTTATGCTCTGAACATCCCCAGTAAAAAGTATATGTGCTACTAGCATAAGTGGAAGCAATATGCTAGTTAGTCAGTCATGTAGACTAATGATCTCAGGATGCTCGATAAAATGATGTTGCATTATTTAGTATCTAGAACAAATTCAGTAATGTGGGAAGAATGTTTTGTCTTTGAGGAGTTACTACTTGGAAGCACTTCAGTGCAGAAGTTCTATGAAACAAGTATCTCAACTCTGTGTGTGGATCAGCTCATTGCACACCAGGCGAAAGAACCAACAATGCTATAAATGGACTTGAAAAATGGAACGAGTCCTTCTCCTTAGGTACTTGTAAGAGTTTATCAGGAGAGTTATTTCCCACTCAGCCTTTCCTAGGATAGCTTAAATAGGCTGAAATATAGAATGCATTTCTGTGGGAAATGACAAGCACACTTTCATGGTATTTGAAGAAGAGTTGAAGCACTTTGAATTTCAGAACACAGCTCTTTACTTTACTATTCCAGACAGTGTATTGGTGTTTCTTCAGCTGTACAGTGAAAATCATTAACAATACCAGAGATCTTTGTGTCGCTAGAAGATCTTGTTATTTTTTCAGAAAACTTCCACTTATAGTTGAATATTGTATTGCATAATTTTTATCATCTGTACTGTAATAAACTGAATTTTCTAAAGTTGTTAGGGAAAAAAGCCCCATAACATCTCAAACCACATTTTAATTTGTAACTCATGCAGCATAAAAATGTGTACACTAAGAGAAATGTATTCAAATCATAGCTGCATTCACCTCTGCAGAACTTAGCTTGGTTGTAGTTTACAAATGCATTTGTAAACTAATTGAAAATGATACAAATCATGATCATTTTCTGATGAAGTTCATATGCAAGTTCAATACAAATAGAAACCTAGCATGGCTATCCAGTAAATTAAACCAAAGTTCAAGATTCAATCACTTAAGATGTTTGGCATTTAAATAACTGACCTAATTTTGAAATGAGCTGTATGTGTTTATCTTTATCCTGGGTAATGAAAGGTCTGTGAAACCTTTCCATAAAGTTTAACGGTTCTATAAATAAATGTTCAGTAAACAATTTAAATTGTTAATAAGCATGCCTGAATTCTTTCTAAAATGGATTAAATATTCTAGAGTAAGCACAAAAACATTCAAGACACAGCAAAAAGTCAGTCTCAGAAAGACGAGCAGCCCTGAACAGCACTACTGAGTGTACACCAGGAGACTACTTGAGCCACTAAGGAGAAAAACTGGTGTCCTTTCAGTTGTCAACAGCTGCATAAAACTTGAGATCCAGATTCCCCCTTGAATCTTTTCTGAATCATCATTCATCACCCAGGCTGGTCTCGGCCCAATAAAGCCTTGCCAAAGGATAATTACAGGCTTGTTAAGAAATTTCAATTAAAAAAGACCATGACTATGTGCCCAGGACTATAAAGGTATAGCAATTCACCAGTTTTTCCCCAGATGTGCGCAGATGCCTATCAGGAGCCAATGTGTAAATCATGTAGACCTCTGGTCATAGTTCCTGAGACTCTAATGACATTGTGTTAGAAACCCCAGTTTCCAGAAGGAGCATCAATGTATATCCTGTGGCTGCAGACACAGTCACACAAATCTTATTTTCAGTTCCAAGTGCTACAGTGAGGCCAACTTGTAAGCACCCCTGTTTGAGAGAAATTTTCTGCATGCACCTTCTGTCATTTCCAGCGCTGCAGACAAAGACATCACACTAACAGAAAAATCATATGGAGCAGATTTATCCCAGTCACAGACACACTCATATATGAGAACATGTAGACCACTGAGTATTTAGGGGCACTCTGTGTGCTTATGCAGGGAGGAAAATTCATCTGTACTACAAGTCCTAAAGTTCCTGTGAGAAGGAGGAGCCATTTGTCATTGTCCTGGGTAATGGTAGGTCTGTGAAACCTTTCATCCCATTCTTGTCCTGAAATATGCTTGCCTGGAAGCATAAATCTGCAGACAGTTAGATAAGAAGTCTGGCTAAGATCAATGCAGAAAGTGGTGCGTACAGGCTTCCACTGACTGTGGGAAGAACCTTGAAAATTATTTTTTTCCAAGTAGTATTATTAAAGGGTAAAGGAAAAAGCTGCCAAAAGTAACAATGATCATAGTCTTTCCTCAGGTGTTTTTCATATAATCCGCTCATGCAAAAAAGCACTATTATAAATTTCTTGTACAGCAGAAGAGTATTGACTTACATATTGCCTTTCCCGAGTTGTTGCTTATCCACAATTCAGATGCTGGCCACTCAGTACTTGTTTTGTAGTTGTCTACAATGGTATTGTCAATATTTGAAGAGATATAAAATCTGTAACTTGATACAACCAGTGTTTCGCCATGTGACTGTCAGCTTGCTGAGCTGAGTCCAGCGTGGTGAGGGCCATGTGGACAACTAACCTTTGTTGCTCTGGCTGTAGCAGTTTCATAGAGACCTTTTAATACTTCTGATGGAGTCTTGATTAAAAAGGCCCTCTTAATCTTAGTGGAATCAAGGCCTTGAAAATTTCCTGTTTTGATGATGAGCTGACAATTTTCTGTGTTTCTGGAAGATAACAAAACTGTGATGTAATAGCCAAACACTGAGGTGATAGCTGAATGAAAAAATGATAGTATCACAGAGGATGTGATGCAAAGTACAATCACCGAGCTGCATCCTGGAACATAGAGGTGAGAGTAAAGGAAATCTCATCTAGGCTGTATTTTCAGAAAAAATGGAATTCTGCTGCCTTCAGCCTGTTTTCAGGAAGAAAACACAGCGTAAATATCCTTACAAAAGTATTTCAAAACACACCACCATACTTACTCCAGTGCTCCAGACTACAGTTTAACAGCTGATAGTAAATGTTGTGGGACAGCACAGGCAATTCCTCACATTGTTTTGATGCAACAGTGTGTCGGTAGCCGTACTGATCTCAGGACTGGAAACCTAGCCACAGATTACAAAAATGTTCATGCACACATCTGTGGTCTTGAAGGTCTTTTCCAACCTAGACAATTCCGTGATTCTGTGCCAGTAAGATCTGATCTGCAGACATACAGAACTAATTTGTGGATAGAAATTCCTCAGCTCTGTGCCTGCTACCCGCCTCACCTCTCCTTGCTGTCAGGAAATAAAAAGTTTTGACTGAGCTAGTGTTAAGGACTTTAGTTTAATCTGTGCATTTAGTGAACAACCATAATGACCTTGTGCTCCATTTGTAGGTGTTTTAAGGCAGTCAGATGACAGCACCAACAGCATTAATCTCTCTGGTAATTACAGTGATCAAAGAAACAGAGAAATATTGCAGTTTCTGGTGGGGGAAACAGTTGGTTCATTTGTTTATTCCCTGTAATGTGCTGAGGGACTAATTAGCTAAATCATTATTTTTTTAAAGGACTTTGGGGCACCTGGCTGGTTCAGTTGGTAGAGCATGGGACTCTGAATTCCTGAGGTCATGGGTTTGACCCCCATGTAGGATATCTTGAGACAGTACTGTAGGATTACCCTGCTCCAGCAGGTGGGGGTTGGACTTACATGATCTTCCAAGGTCCCTTCCAACCTGTCACATTCTGTGGTTCTGTGATTCTCTGACTTTGTGTTTCCTAGAAAATAATTAGTTTCAATAAAAAATTAATGAGGCACAATTTAGACAGATGTGTAACATTAGAAATGTATGGTCATGGTGATTTCAGGTTCCTGAATTACTTATTAATTTATTTTTAAATAACAGGACTTCCTGCAGTTACATTTACACAACAAAAAGCAGTCAAGTCTGCTCACTTGCTGTTTCCCACTGCAACCTATTCTGTATCCAGTGGGTGTACACCTGGAATTACATTGGCTCCTGTGTACCCTCTACTGCTGATCTCTTCAGCTTTGCTCTGAGCTACTAGCAGCATCCAAATCAAGTGGCTCATTCCCCTTTCCCCCAAGCTGTGGACCTCTGCCCTCACAGAGCATACTAAGGGGTGAAAAGTCACAAGAATAGCTATGGGGGTATTCATATGACAGAGGTAAAGAAAAGATCAGTGCATGATTGTTAGAGAATGGTCATATCCATAAATGGAAAGGTGGATGGGTTGGAGAAAAATAGCACCCAGCTAGAAAAAAGAATAGAAAGACCTAATTAAGTTTCATTACACTGTGACCCAAGCCCAGAACATGAAACGCAGACACTGACAGATCTCTTCAAGATTGAAGAAAATGTGCACGAATGTCTGAAGAAGGCAAAAATAGATTGATGTTAGCCGTGAGAATACTAATTTTTTTGCAGCATTTAAAATGTAGTTTTCCTTCTTACTGAAAATGGTTTATGACTAGATGGTTGTTAAAGATAACTCTGATTCATATATTTGCTAAATATGAAAAAAAGTAATTGAATGGAAAGGGTCCACCACCACATGGAAGGAGAACAGTGAAATTCTTATCAAAGCCCACTATGAGAATAATTAACTACATTCCCAGATTTGGGCAGCAAGACAAACATCGGCTCAGGTGTCACTCCATTTTACATTCAATGTCTCAAAGATAGAGGAAATGAAAGCAAAACTCCTAGCCAGTTTTAAGGGTTTTGGACACAGATACAGGATATGGGCTACAGGGAATCAGAGTAAAGTGAAGTCTGAGTGGCTGAAAGGCCTCTGTGTTTCATGATCAGCTGTGATTGATTAGGGCACCACTATCTCACACTGCAACAGTGTGTAAAAATGCGTGGAAGACACAAACAACATTAGGAAAGAAAGAGGAAGAACATCTTAAAAAAATTCTCTGAAGGGTCATCTTTCCACTAAACAAGATTACTTGGATGGTAGAAATATCTGTGGGATAGAATGAGTGGTTTCTTTGTTATTTCAGTTGATGTAATTGTCACTCCAGTAAGTGTTGGTCTAGGTGATCCAGCTGTGGCAAGGGGATTGGACTAGATGATCTTTCGAGGTCCCTTCCAATCTCTAATGACTCTATGATTCTATGATTCTACATCAACTACCACATACTGCACCCTTTAAATATTTAGGCCTATTCAGATCAGCACAAGCAATACTTTTTTCACAGAAGAGAAGCTCTAGTTCACAGAGTATTGTCAGACTTTGATTAACAACAGGTGAAATGGCCCAAACCATGACAAAGAGGACAACATGAGAGGCCCTATACCTAGTGAAGTGATTGGCACTTTACAGTGAGAACAGAGCAAGCAGGCTTTGAGACACCACTGTTTTATCTGCACTAGTAGGCTTGTGTGATGGGAACACAATGAGTTGCAAATTCTCAAGAAATTACTCACTGGTGTTTTGTCTCTAAGTTCCCAAGAACAAATTTCCCCATATCACTGGAGGTGAAGAAAATGCCCTTGGCAGCAGAGGATAAAAGAAGGGATTCAAGCAGTGTCAGGGAGTTTTCAGCAACCCCAAGTCTGCAACCACACCTGAAAGCCAACTAAAGGACCGCAAGAGACACTGAAAATCTGTGAAGCTGATTAAGCAAAGAGGATCAGAACAAATTGAAACTTCATCACTGGATCCCAGAGTGGTGATCTGGGACTTTGTTCCTGTTTCCTACCCTTTTCCCTCTTTTCTACTGTCTGAGTTTGGCATCTGGTAACTTCAGTAATCTTGAATTCTGTTTGGACCTGTGGTGTAAGTTTCCCTTATTTTAACTCAAGTGAATCCATGAATCTGAGTCACTCTCTTTCCCATCTCTGATCTTGGGACATGGCTAGTTATTCACAGAACAAAGAATACTCTAAGAAAAGCACTTACTGCTTCTCAAAATCAGATACACTGCTTCTCAATATTATATATAACACCTTACTTCACGACTCACAGGTCAACACCCTCTTCCTTCTGTCTTCTTCTCGTTTATGCTCCCATCTTCCCTTTTTACCAGCCTTTCACCCAAACCAGCCCACCACCCACATGTGTGGTTTTGGTTTAATTTTTTTCTAAGTTCCTAGTCTCACCTGTATGTGATTATCTCAGATACCAATTCATTTGACATACTTTAAGCCTTTGTGAGATACTCCCACATTGTCTTTAGATTATTTTGCCATTATGAGGTATAGCACAGGAAAAAAGAAAAAGATGGGATTGCTGACAGCCTTAGGCAACCACACATTACATTTGGAAGCCCATACTGCATTACAGTGCCAATGACAGGGATTTGAAAACCCATTTAGGGGAAGAGGGCATAGGAAATAAAAGTTTACTCAGAACCAAGTGAATGGTATAAAAAAAAGAACAGATGGAGTCTAACATCAAGTGTCTCTGTTTGAAGATCTTAAATTGTTTTCTGGGAGTTGGTCCTATAAAGCAATGCTGTCATCTCCTAGTTAAATGCTCTGAAATGACAGTTGATTTGGAATGTGCTTTAAAGTGATAAGGCTGCTGCAAATCCTGAAAAAGGTTCCTGAACTAATTTTTTTGGGGATTTGCACTTCAGAGCAGCAGTCAGGTTCTGTTTAAGTTGCAGAGTTTCTAGACAAAAGGGGTAGTGGTCTAATTTAATGGCACCAGGAGATGACGCAGGTGCAAATAGGCACATCACTAGTGTTGGTTCTCATGTTGGAGGACCTCTGAATAGGTTTGCCTGTCTTGGCACAGGAAGACTTGAAGAGCAGTGTGTGGCCCATGTCCTGTGCCAACACGGTTCTAGGACTTCCTTGGATGTGAACTACTTCTGACTCCCAGCAATAGCACACGTTGCAGGTGTACAGCAGCTGTGAAAAAATGGGTGTTGTTTTCCTTTTTGCTTGTGCAAAAAAAGACTATAAAACACTACTCAGGCAAGTATCCTTTCCCTTTAAAATAAATAAAGCTATTTATTCAGAACAGTTTGTAACAAACACAGAACAGTATGTGTCAGACTAGAGATGTCACCAGAAGTGCTCATAAGGAAAACTGAGAATGTAACAAGCACCAAGAACTAATAGTGCATTGAGTTGCTGATTTATACCTGTTCCAAACTACTGACAGTTCTTGCTGTCTGCAAGCCTTGTGCTCCTGAAAATATAAAAACAGTGAATATTTAGCTTTTACATAAAACTTGCTTGTAATTTGATGGCTCATGCTGACCTGAATTAATACTTACGCTGCCTACTGGAAAAACAGGAGGTACACAAAGCTGAGCTAGCAAGTTTTGTCACCATGAGGTCTTTACGGCACGGCATTACTGACCTCAGGGAGATATTTTTAGATCATCTACATCCCCGTAACAACACGGTAAAAGGTTGCTACAGTGGATACTGACTAAATCTTGCTTCAGAAATGAGCAAGATGATATAAATTTTAGAACATCTGAGTAAACATTATTTTCTTGTCCAGCTAAAGTAAAGCTCTGGTTTCATTAGCTGGAAAAATAACAGATGCTGTTTTTTTCTAGTTAAAAGCTAAATGAGTTTTACAGCAGTTACCCAGAAGCAAGGAGCTGGCTCTGAAAGCACACTAGGAGTGTAGCATTGTAGGGTTGTACAAAGAACTTAATCCTCACAACCTGGTCTTTAGCATGCACACAAAACTGCAGCAGCTGGAAAGACAGATGATTTATAACTCTAGGCCATTGCCCTAGTTGTGCAAAGTGAAATCTGGCAACTTTAAACGTTGTGGCTTCTACTAAAATAATAAGAGCTGAATAGAGAAGACGCATTTTCAAGACAAACTACTAGAACATACTAGTACTTGAAGAGAAAACCCAAGCAGACAATTACCATTCATTTTTTAATTAAAATTGTTTTTTAATTAAATTTAGATGCATATATCTGTTAATTATGTGTTGCAGACAAGAACCGAGCACTCACAGACACTTGAGCCTTTTGTATTCTGAATTAAGGCTTCACAGAAAACATTCAAAGGCCTTTCCTTCCAGCTGGTCAATTTAAGCAAATCTGGACACACACAGTTTGCCATGAGATTCAGTGAAGTAGAAAAATTAATTCAACAGATTGCCTGTGCACTTTAAGATGTCAGATTAGAGTGTCAGCGAGCACTAAGGAATGCATTAGAGTTCAGTTTTTCATTGAATCATTACAGATTGGAAGGGACCTCGAAAGATCATCTGGTCCAATCCGCTTGCAACAGAAGGATCACCTAGACCAAGTCACACAGAAACATATCCAGGTGTGTCTTGAACATCTCCAGAGAAGGAGACTCCATAACCACCCTGGGCAGCCTGTTCCAGCACTCCATCACCCTCACCATGAAGAAGTTCCTTCTTGGGTTGACGTGGAACCTTCTGTGTTCCAGCTTACAACCATTGTCCCTTGTCCTATCACTACATGACACATAGCCCAGCTCCATCCTCCTAACACTCACCCCTCAAATATTTGTAGACATTAATAAGGTCACCCCTCAGTCTCCTCTTCTCCAAACTAAAGAGACCCAGCTCCCTCAACCTCTCCTCATAAGGGAGGTGCTCCACCTCCTTCATAATCTTCATTGGCCTATGCTGAACTCTCTCCAGCAGCTCCACATCCCTCTTGAACTGAAAAGCCCACAAATGGACACAATACTCCAGGTGTGGTCTCACGAGTGCAGAGTAGATGGGGAGAAGAACCTCTCTTGATCTGCTAACAGCCCCCTTCTGATCC
>VXBP01008448.1:13363-26340 GCA_013400115.1 Rhinopomastus cyanomelas | reverse complement strand
AATAACAATTGCGGAAGTATCTGAGAAGTACTGAGAATTGGTAGTGTCCCATACCTCCAGCAGCAGGCTGATCCGATGCTGTAACATGGAAAGACCGCTACAGATTGGGAAAGAATGTGTGTGTGTGTCCTTTATCCCTAGCAACTGGAAAACAGCCTCAATGACTTCGGTGAGAAGTGGGAGTTAAACCCCGGAGATGGAGCTTTCTATGGCCCTAAGGTAGGTACATTGGTAGCCCCTAGCTGCGTTAGGTTTTTAATTCTCTTTGGATGAGTCAGACAGAAGTGACACATCTCCTTGCTTTTCACTGACACGACTGTAATCTTGGCAGTAGGGGGAGCAGTAAGTACTGTCCTTTGCAGGGTAGGGGATGAACAGAAAAACCCCCAGTGTCTTCGCAAAGTCCTCGTGTGTTTACAAAATGGTGCTAAACGTCACTTTCCCAGAAACAGAAGTGCTGGGCCTATGTTTGTGCAGAATGTTTGCCAGATGACTTCAAACAGATACCCGCCCAAGAGAAAGTCTTCATACGGTTAGCACTCTGCTGTAAGTTAAACAGCTACAGGTGGAGAGTAAGTGCTATTAATAAGAAAGGCTGGGAGAGTGGGGTTGTTCAACCTGGCTAGGAGAAGGCTCTGAGGAGACTCTGTTGTGGCCTTTTGGTATCTGGAGGGGGCCAGCCTGCAAAAAAGATGGGGACAGACGTTTTAGCAGGGCATCTTGCAGCAGGACAAGGAGAGCTGGTTTTAAACACAAGTACAGTAGATTTAGGCTAGATATAAGGAAATTTTTGTATGTGAGCGTGGTGGAATGATGGAGCAGGTTGCCAGAGAGGTAGTAGGAGAACCTGCTATCGCTGAAACTGTTTTAGAACAAGAATGTTCTGTGATTCTGCTCTACATAAGGAATGTGTTTTGTGTCATATGAGCGGGTACTACAGTGATGCTCTTGGGTTTTGTTCATGATCTTTTTGGTAAATACAACGTTTGCTTTTCACTTACTGTCCTGCATGTTTCCATCTAGTGAAATGTGTTATTACTGTAATTTTCAGTGCCAGTGTGCAACTCTGACATGGGCCAGAGGATATGGAACAAAATGGATTCTCCAACTGGCAACCTGGATTTTTAGAGTTGAAAAAGGAGGTTTAAAAAATTGTTTGTCTAATACCGTTTCAAGATGCAGTAGAGGTGGAATTTTGTGGTTTTCCTGGTGAACAAACTCTGATGTACCCGAGAGAGAAATAATGCTCTGTGGTGTCACTTTTCACGTAGCTTTAACACTCATTCCATGAATTCACGCCAGCTGGCTTGTATAAAGCAGTTGCTGCTGAAGCAGCCGAGTGGTTCAGTGGGCGACGTGAACAGAAGGTGGCACTGTAAGATCACTATTAGCACAGCAGGTGCTGCATGAGTAGTGCTCTGGGCAAGAAGTGAATACTAAGTTATGACAAAACCAAAACGAAACTTACTGGTGAAACTAATTTTTGAAAAACTTAGCTTTTACTGGCATAGCTCGTGGCTGCATTGAGTTGTCGTTGGGTTTCAGTATTTTAAAAAGCCCTCTGCCATTGGTCTTGTAGCTTTGTTTTGGTTTTTTTTAATAAAGATGTATCTGCAGTTTGCAAAGATTAAGCAAGGCTTTCTAGAAAATTCCTGATAGCTTGGAGTATAAGGACAGAGAGCCCTACAAAATGACTCTGAATCCCATGGTTCATGGGTTTGAGCCCATGTAGAACAGTCTGGGTATACCAGGTACTGTAGCCTTACCCTGCTCTAGCAAGGGGGTTGGACTTAGATGGTCTTTCGAGGTCCCTTCCAACCCGTAATGTTCTGTGATTCTGTGACTTGTAAATGTTTCCCTCATCCATACTACATTTCTGCCTAAAGTCATCCAGTAAACTGGTTCTGATTTCTTTCTTTCTTTTAGGGGCTATAGGTGGGAGGTGCTATAGCAGCTAATCATTCATAATGTGAGAAGCAGACAAGATTTGGTCATTCCTCAGTTGCTTTGACAGGAGGCAAATATCTGTAGGAACTTTTGTTGAGTGTAATTAACCCTGTACTTGCCTCTAATACAACCTAGTCAGAGTAAGTTGAGCAAATGTAGCATTTTGCACTGGTTTTGGATTTTTAAGTGATGCCCTGCATTTAGGGCACCTTTATACTACTTGTATTGGTTTTTTCTCTGCTCTGGAACTGGGCAACTGGAAATTGAAGAAGTTTGTAAATAATTTAACTTGGATGGTTCTTTGGTGAGCAGCTGAGTTGTGCTAAACTTTGTCTTCTGAATGCAAAATTGAAAGGACGCTTAGAACTACTGTTAATAAAACACTTAAAACAAGGCCTGCGGCCTCAAAGAACACCTATACCAGTCCTTGTAAGGCTTTTTGAAAACTTGATTTTTCTCTCTAGCTCAAAAGCTGTTTTGCCCTCCCAGTTCTAGCCTCCCATTGGCTGTGTGGATCTGGTGAAAGCAGTGAGAAAGATGAAGATGGGTCTTTTCGTGGTTAGCATCCAGCAGACTTTCTGCTGTTCCTCTCTTCCAACACACTGCATAAATCAAATAGTCTGAAAAATAAACATTACAGGTCTTCTAATCAGAAAGTGTCAGCATCCTACTGCCTTTCACAGGATCAAACTCGTGTCACTGTTCAGCCCAAAACTCTAGAAATTTACATCACTGCTTAGTTATTTAGTGTGAGCATGGCCAGTGACCATTTCATTTCTTCACTGGGCTCATCTCCAGTTCAGCTAAAGGTGATGAGCTATTGGTGATGGCTTTGTTTTAGGGGTCAGATAAGCTGTACTGGTTTAGGTCTACAGGTCATAAATAGTTACTGGTCATGAATATTCTATAGTGACGCTGTAAATACTTTTCCTCCTAGGTCAGGCAGCACTTCCATGACGCTGGATTGATGGCAGATGTTGATGTAGATCCTGGGTGCACGCTGAACAAGAAGATCAGAAATGCTCAGCTTGCACAGTATAACTTTATTCTGGGTAACGTGCAGTGCATTTGTTGTGTTGTCCTGGCTGACATTCTTGCATAGGTCATAGGATTTGATGTAGCTTCTATGACTGAGGCAGGGGGTGGTAGTCAGTGGTTTAGGTCACTTTGTTCCTGAGAGTCTCCATTCCAGAGATGATCTCTGCTGCCTATGAGACAAGCGTTTCTGGCTTGTGTAGCTTTGCTGGAATGAGGTCACTATAGCCTGGGGGGGTTGCTTCTGCTTTAAGAAAAGGTCTTTGCTGTCAGCAATGGTCAGTAGCGTGGAGACATCTATAAAATTCCTCACCCTCTGTTGGCCAGATTGTGAGGTGACTTTTTGCCGTAACGATGGAGAGACGGGACGCTGTTTGATGCAAGGGAAAGAAAGCCCGCGCTCAGGGATAGTACGGCGCAGCTCCCAAAAAATTAGAGATTCCCACTGTGGGTTTCGCCCCGACCCTGATAAATAACAGGAGTGACTGTTGTCTCAGCCGCTAGAAAATCGCCTTCGTTGAGGGCTTGTTGTTTCATGCTAGCCCATTCATTATGCTGTTTAGGTGAATACAAATCTGACTCCTTTTCTAGATCACCTGGACCAGGATCTGAGGGATCCTTCCCTGGAAGGTAGCTTGCAGCACTCCGGCCCGGGGGTTTAGAGCGCTGTGTTTCAAACTGCGGCGGGGGAGGTGCTCTTGGGGTTTCTGCAGTTTGTGACCACGCCTCCTGCAGCCCTGAGGCCATGCTCTCGCCTCCACCATTAAACTGCAGCCCCTGGCCACTGTGCACCTCAGCCGCTGAGCCCGTGCCGGCATCCGTGCCACCCCTGCAGCCCCGGAGCTCCCCGACCCTGCCCCGACCCTCAGGCCGCCATCGCGTTTTTGGATTTTTAGTCTCAAATGTGATCCTCCACCACGGAAGCGTACGCGGAGCTTCAGCATTCTCGGTTGTGGCTACGTCCCACACTTCTACCTCTACAGCGTCCCAAAGTTCTTTTGCAAAGATAGTAGACGTGGCTACCACCAGGAAATGAACCTGCACCCATGTGAGCATCGTTTTAAGGTTGTACTCAGAAATATGTCTCCCACGTTCCTCAAGGAGAGCCTTCAGAAGGCTAAAAACGTCTCTCTCTGGAGAGTAATACACGTCTCTCTCTGGGGAAGTAGCTTTGTTTCCCATGTTTCCCACGTTTCCCACGGCTCACCTCTCAACTCCTGAAGGGATTTGTTTGCCGTCCGGCTCCTACTTCCTTTCAGCAGCTCATTCAAAGTTCCGTGGGACTTGTGGCCTGCTGCTCAGCTAGGCAGTTATTACCTCGGGGTCACCATTTGCCGCAATGATGGAGAGATGGGACGCTGCTTGATGCAAGCAGACAACGTTTATTACAAAAATCAACAGGTTTATACAGACAACAGAATAACCCGTTCCGCGATCTGGCCACCACAGCTGTGCGTGCAGTATTCACGGCAATATTGTTGTTACCTCCAGTTTCTTTAGCTGGTGGTTAGCCTTAAACAAAGACCTGGACTTGTGCTAATTGCCATACCTAGGCCGACTATCAACATTAATTCACATGTAAAAATGTTCCAACTGTCTATGCTCTTACAACAATAATTCCACAGAACCCTGTGTCTCCACAACTTTTTCCATTCCCTCAACAATTTAGGCCTTTGCTTCAAAGTAGCAAAAGAAGCATGGCGTTTGCACTGTGTTCAGCTCTGGAGCACTTCTGAGTTATACGCGCATGTGTAGGAGAAGACTCTTCCACAAGAGGGTGATGCAGGAACAGTTAGACACTGACTATGAGGCGTGTGATTTGAAGCACCCTCTTAGCTGCTTCACATCAATTGAAGCTCTAGCACTGACAATCCCTAGGGGCTGCCCCCCCCAGTGCATTATATTAAACGTGTATCAGCAGTGACAAGTTCATGTCTTTTCTTAGTTTAGGTTGACTTTTTGCTTCTCCGCAATAAGTCAGTCAAGCTGGACTTTCTAAGTCCACTTTGCGCTTTACTGCTATTTTGCTAGGTTAGTGTTCGTATCGTACTACAACTTATAAAATGCTGTGAGATTAGAGAAGGCTACTGACTGTTACAGACCTAGGTGGGGGGAGCTGGGCGAGGGCCAAGAAGGATTTTATGTGTTGGATGTTGCAGTGCCTCAGATAGCCTAAGTTGCAGCTCGCATCCAGTGAATTGGCGTGACGGCCTTCAGGTTTCTCTATGCCCGGCTCCTTCGGCCCCGCGTTACCCGGACCATTCGCATACCACTCGAACACCAATATGGTCAGCAGCAAATGGCGTTTATTGGAAGAAATACACACTTAATATAGTTTTCCCTTATTGTACCACCACCAATCTTCTTCACTACAGTTATTACTCTCTGCTCTTCTCTCTGTCCAATGGTGTCACAGAGCGCACTCTTTTTTGCCTTACTTGGCATTGTTTAGCTTTTCTCCCTATCTTCAAGGACGATTCTCGCAGGTCCCAGGGAGCCGTGAGGCCCCTGTATCTTCACCTTCTGCTCATGTGGAACCCAAGGGACTGCAAAACAGCTCCTGCTGGATATGTGGAGCTGCAGGGCCCGCATGGACCCTGACGCCATTGCCTCCATCTTAAGAGCAGCTAGTTTAGCAACTACAACAGACCTACAGGATAAAGAAGAGGCAAAACCTCAGAAGCAATAGTTGCTGTTATGGGAAAGCTCTGATACACTGCTATTTTCTTTAACAGTGGTTTGGTTATGGTTATTGCAGTTTGCATAGTAGTAAGCTATGTCAGGTGCGCAGTGTGTTAACGTTAAAGGGTATTTTCCTTGAAACCTGCCTATGTGTTGGGTAATACAATACCTACAGAATGATGATTCACAGTGAGTGTTACAGACTGCTCACACTTACTTTTGGAGGCAAGGGGACACTGTGCCACCACTCCAAAGAAACTGGTTGCGTTGTGATTGTCTGACAGTGTGGATTGCGGAAGGTGCAGAAACCTGCATTGGCAGGGACCTGACAAAGACCAGGTCTTACCAAAACTCACAGATACCTCACTTGATGCCTCACTGTCTGGGTCCTTCAGCCTGCCTGTGTCAGTGTGTACCTCCAGCTAACCAGAATGACCTCAGTTTGCACTCCATCAGGGTGTAGATGGAGCACTGCAGCAGAGCTGGATTTGAGCTGCTTCTCCTCAGAGCAGTAGGTTTGCAGTCAGGCACTCTCCCCTTGGATCAGGCCTCTGTGTGAAGGTACTTTCCAGGATTGAGTGACTCATCAGTCCCTTTTTGTGAGTAACTTTTTTGATTTGTGTTTCCTTGAGTGGGAGATTCTCTCTTGTATGCATGAAGCATGTTTTCTTAGATCATAGGCATTTTGCTATGTGGTAATATATTCCCAAATGGCGTCTGAATTTGTGCATTTCCAGAGTGCTAGGCAACTCTTAGTTGCAATAAAACCAGCCAGCAGTAGCTGTCAGAAAAATGACTCACAGAGTCAGATGTAGGTCAGGAATGTATTACTGCACAGCAAAAGTCCTAAACTGTCAGGAACACTCTAAGAAGATGGTCCAAACTGTGCATGTGCTCACATACAAGGGAGAGAGCTCCTAGCCAAGGGTACCCAAATGAATAGCCACTCACTAAGAGGAAGGTGATGAATCACCCAATCCCAAAGAAGTAACCTTGGATGGTGTCCTGACGCAAGGGCAGAATCACTCCAGCTGCTCTGAGGAAAACTGTATCAAATTCGATTATGGCAGGGCTCTTTTTATACCCTAAGTTGGGGTTAGCCTGTGATCAGTCTAATTAGTTACCAATAAACACACCCACAGGTGGGTTTGGGGGAGGCTCAGGTTACAAGGAGCCAGGGAGACAAAACATGGACTACCTATCACATACCTAGATTGGTCTCTTTCTCAGGTCCTTGACAAGGAGCAGGGTGGTTTTACTTGGCACAGTGGGTGATGAGTTCCTCTGGGCCTTCTACAGGCTAAACAGTTCCACCTACCTCTTTCAACCTCTCCTTGTATGAGAGAGGATTCAGGCGATGATGCCTTTTCTACACTTGGTCCAGTCTGCGGTGTCTTATTCTGGTGAGCCCAGGACTGGGTCCAGCACACCAGGTGTGTCTCAGCAGGGCTGAGCACATAAGAAGTATTAACCCTTGACCTGCTAGTAACAATCATCCAAATGTAGTCCAGGAGGTTATTTGGTCTTGTTTACCATGAGGATAGATTGCTGGGTCATCATCAGCTTGATGTCCACCAGGATCCCTAGCTGTTTCCTGACAAGCTCCTGTCAGCTACGTGGCCTCCTGCATATACTGATGCCTGGAGCTCTTAATAGAATCATAGAATCGTTAGGGATTGGAAGGAACTTTGAAAGATTATCTAGTCCAGTCCCCCTGAAACAGCAGGATCACCTAGACTAAATCACACACAAACACATGCAGATTGGTCTTAAATGTCTCCAGGGAAGGAGACTGCAGAACTCCCCTGGGCAGCCTGTTCCAGTGCTCTGTCACCCTCACTGTAAAGAGTTCCTTCTGATATTGATGTGGAACCTCCTATGTTCCAGCTTACAACCATTTCCCCTCGTCCTATCACTACATGACACTGAGAAGAGCCTGGCTCCATCCTCCTGACACCGACCCTTCACATATTTATAGACATTAATGAGATCACCCCTCCATCTCCTCCAAGCTAAAGAGACCCAGCTCCCTCCGCCTCTCCTCATGAGGGAGGTGCTCCACTTCCTTCATCATCATCGTTGCTGTACGCTGGACTCCCTCCAGCAGCTCCAAATCCCTCTTGAACTGAAGGACCCAGAACTGGACACAATAGTCCAGATGTGCTCTCTCCAGTGCAGAGTAGAGGGGCAGAAGTGCCTCTCTCAATATGCTAACCACCACCCTTCTGATCCACCCCAGGATGCTGTTTGCCCTCTTGGCCACAAGAGCACACTGCTGGTCTTCCTTACTAAGTGCAGGAGTTTCTATTTCCTTTTGTTAAACATCATGAGGTTCCTGCTGTCCTAAAAGAGCCTGAGATGCATCTGGCATAATTAAAAAAAACTAATATAACCAAAGAGAACTGCTGTATGCAGCACGTAAGACAGTCAACCACTTATTTCCTAGAAAGATGCATTCCCCTTTGAAGTTTACCAAAGTGTGAAAAACATGTTCTGTGAGGAGGAGCTGGGAATGTTTCCCATACTGACAATTCCATTTCCATGCCCCCCCATCCCCCATATGAGCACGTGCACATAAACACAAACACACACACGTCTGTCTATTCGATTGACAAGCAATTTATTTTTTCCCTGGGGCAATATTATTGTAACACTTTATTATATAATGTCTGTCTTTAAAACAGTAAGACTTTTAAAAACAGAAAACAAGCAACTACTTTAATAGCTCTGACTTACTTGGCTAAACCTTGAAAAGCTTTACCTCGCTATTCAACGTTAAATACATGAAAAATCAAGTTTGTGAATTTTATGATTCTATGATTCTATGTGAATTTTAGATTTAAATCTGTATTACAGATTCTTATCATTGGCTTGGCTCATCTGACCTTTCAGTAGTCTCCATAATTATTAAAAATATCTTTAATTTATTTCAATGCATAAGAAAGAATGTCTAAATACTGACCACTTGTGTAAACCAGGTGCCCCTAGTGTTATCCCCTTTCTAAAGCATTTAAAGCATGTTATACAGCAGCAAGCATATCCCCGTTTTATACATAGTCCATCTTGTTTTGCAGTGCTTACTGGTATGTCCTGCTATCTGCTTCTGTTCCTCTGACGAGATAACACAAAACTAATGCCTGGTGGTCTCTCCTCAGAGGCACAGGTGAGAATTATCCCTTCTGGAGGCACAGAGACAGGTGAAAAAGCTACGTTCTTAAGAACATTGTTCGTGGGGAAGCAAAAAGGCAGGACACTTCTGAGACCTCACTCAAAGACACAAAAAACCGGAAGAACACACAGAAAAGCTAAAAAATGAAAAGAAATTGCTTTTTGTGAGAATGTTTAATTTTAGCACAAAGATGCTATAAGACACTTTTACTATATTAAAGACCGTTTTAGTCTATAGTTTATAATAGAGTCTTTTTAACAGTGACTCTCCCAGCTAGAAAGGATCTTATTCTCTATGTCCTTCCCACCAAGATCCAAGTATTTTTTCGCACATGGGACAATGTTCACCCCTTGGGTTTCTGCACATCTTGAGTAGTTGTCTGTCAATGTCCACAGAGAGGTACAGGTTAACTCTTCTGCTCCTCTTTTCCTGGGAGAACCTGGGACTCCATCCTTCAGAAACCTAAAGGATGTTACAATCAGATGGGTTTCACGTCACGTTTGCACTGCAGTGACACTAGTCTATGTTCACACACAAAGTAGAAGTTCATTACGAAATCCTTTAATTGTAGAAACAATCAATGAAAGCTATTAAGTCTTTAATCACCGAAGGCAATTTTGTTATCACAGTTGCACACTGCAGTCAAACTGACTGTTAGCTAGCCGAAGTGATCCCTCTTTTAGTGCCTTGAAGCTTAACACTAACAGCATGTCTTACATAAACACCAGACTAAAAAATACTGGGGTTTAGGCAAGAAGACCTGATTGACCAACTAGAAAGGTGATTAAAAAAACCCCAAACCAGCAAACCTAAATACCAACCACCTCCCTCCAAAATGCCACAACCATATGAAATCTTTAAAAAGGGAAAGAAGGAAGACCCAGGTAACTATAGACCGGTCAGCCTCACCTCCATCCCAGGAAAGGTGATGGAACAATTTGTACTAGAGGCTGTTTCCGGGCACATCAAGGACAGGAGGGTCATTAGGGACAGTCAGCATGGCTTCACAAAAGGGAAGTCATGCTTGACCAACCTGATAGCCTTTTATGAGGGTGTAACCAGGTGGATGGATGAGGGCAGAGCCGTGGATGTCATCTATCTTGACTTAAGAAAGGCATTTGACACGGTCTCTCACAGCATCCTTGCAGACAAACTGAGGTAGTGTGGTCTAGATTTTTGGGTAGTGAGGTGGATTGTAAACTGGCTCCAGGGTAGAAGTCAGAGAGTAGTGGTCAATGGGACAGAGTCTAGTTGGAGGCCTGTATCTAGTGGAGTGCCCCAGGGATCGGTGCTGGGACCGGTCCTGTTCAATCTATTCATTGATGACTTGGATGAGGGATTGGCATGCACTGTCAGCAAGTTTGCTGATGACACAAAGCTGGGTGGTGTCGCCGACACCCCTGCAGACTGTGCTGCCATTCAGCGAGATCTGGACAGGCTGGAGAGCTGGGCTGAGAAAAATCTAATGAGCTATAACAAGAGTAAGTGCAGAGTCTTGCATCTGGGCAAGAACAACCCTAGGTACCAGTATAGGCTGGGGACTGACCTGTTGGAGTGTAGTGTAGGGGAAAGGGACTTGGGGGTCCTGGTGGACAACAAGATGACTATGAGCCAGCAATGTGCTCTTGTGGCCAAGAGGGCCAACAGCATCCTGGGGTGGATTAGAAGAGGGGTGGTTAGCAGATCAAGAGAGGTTCTTCTCCCCCTCTACTCTGCCCTGGTGAGACCACACCTGGAGTATTGTGTCCAGTTCTGGGCTCCTCAGTTCAAGAGGGATGTGGAGCTTCTGGAGAGAGTTCAGCATAGGGCAACAAAGATGATAAAGGAGGTGGAGCACCTCCCTTATGAGGAGAGGCTGAAGGAGCTGGGTCTCTTTATCTTGGAGAAGAGGAGACTGAGGGGTGACCTCATCAATGTCTACAAATATTTGAGGGGTGGGTGTCAGGACGATGGCACTGGGCTGTTCTCAGTGTCATGTAGTGATAGGACAAGGGGCAATGGTTGTAAGCTGGAACATAGGAGGTTCTACATGAATATGAGAAGGAACTTCTTCATGGTGAGGGTGACGGAGCACTGGAACAGGCTGCCCAGGGTGGTTGTGGAGTCTCCTTCTCTGGAGATGTTCAAGACCCGACTGGATGGGTTCCTGTGTGACTTGGTTTAGGTGACCCTGCTGTTGCAGGCGGATTGGACTAGACGATCTTTCGAGGTCCCTTCCGATCCGTAATGATTCTATGATTCTATGAAATGCTGGGATGACCAAGGAAACACAAAATTGGCAAAATCAGATAGGGAGTTCTTCTCAGTAGATGAAATGGTTACCTCTGCATACAATTGCATTTAAACTCGGTTGTCGTTACACATCCTGAGGAATCACATAAACCAGGACATGCAATTAACAACTAAAACTGTCCAAATGTGGCCCCTATCAAGTTCCTAATGAAGCTAGAATCCCTGAGCATGAGATCCAAAAGGATGCTGCCCCTCCTCTAGTGGAAGAGATAATATGATACTTCTGTGTAGGGATGCCACTTTCCAGAGATTCTTCTTATTGGGATATCAAGTACCAGGCACACAAAAAAGGAGAAATGGCCCGTGGCACTAAATGGTCAGGCCATGGCTGAGTGTCTTTGCATCAAGAAGCAAAATTACTTGTTGGGAGATGTTTAGCTGAAGGCCAAACCCTTCCTCTTAAGAGGAAGTTGTGTGATGGCCTAGCAAACTCCATGTTATTCCCAGCAGAATAATTTGCACTTCTCCATCGTTGGTTCAGCTCCCAGGTTGCAGTAGGCTTTTTTCATCACAAGAATTTTGGCAGGTCTAGCACAATTGATGAATGAGGCCTCATCTCAAGTACTGTGCACCTCAATACAAGAATAATATTGTGGTGCTGGAGCGAGTCCAAAGAAGAGGAGTGCAGCTATTGAAGGGCCTGAAGGGCAGGTCTTATGAGGAGCAGCTGAGAGAGCTGTGTTTGTTTAGCCTGAAAGAAAGGAAATTGAGGTTATACCTCAACTACCTGAAAAGACATTCTTCCCAGTCACTAGCGATAGAACAAGATAGAACAAGCTGTGTCAAAGGAGGCTTAGATTGAAGATTAAGAAAAATATCTTTATTGAAAGTGTGGTAGGGAGGTGGTAGAGTCACTGTGCCTGGAGGTTTTTAAAAAAATATGCAGATTTGGTGCTAGAAAGCATGATCTAGTGGGTATTGGTGGCAATGGGTTAGCGGCTGGACTTGATCTTGGAGGTGTCTTCCAACCTTAAATAATTCTAGAACACTGGTTAATAAAGTCCCCTGGAGTACGGTCCTAGAGGGAAAAGGGGTCCAGGAAGGCTGGACTTTTTTCAAAAATGAACTCTTGAAGGCTCAGGAGCAGCTGTCCCCATGTATCGTAAGACAAACCGGCAGGATGAACAAGGAGCTTCTGCTGGAGCTCAGGAGGAAGAAAAGAGCCTACCACCTTTGGAAAAAGGGGTTGGCTACTCAAGAGGAGTATAGGGGTTTAGTTAGGTTATGTAGAAAGAACATTAGGGAGGCAAAAGCTCAGCTAGAACTCAGCCTGGCCACTGCTGTATAAGACAAAAAGAGTTTTTACAAATATATTAACAACAAGAAAAGATCCAGGGAGAGTCTCCACCCTGTACTGGATGCAGAGGGGAACATTGTTACAGAGGATGGGGATAAGGCTGAGGTACTTAATGCTTCCTTTGCCTCAGTCTTTAATAGTCTATCTGGTCATCCTCCTGCTACTCAATTCCCTGAACTGGAAGATAGGGATGGAGACCAGACTGATCCCCTCATAATCCAGGAAGTGGTAACTAATGACTTTCTAAGCCAACCTGGATACTCACAATAGACTTGTGAGACTATTGGGGCCAGATGGGATCCACCAAAGAGTGCTGAGGAACTTTCCAAGCCTCTCTCCATCATCTATCAGCAATCCTGGTCAACAGGGGAACTGCAGGCCTGTCAGCTTGACCTCAGTACCAGGGAAGGTAATGGAACAGTTCATCTTGGGGGTGATAACACAGCAAGTGAAGGACAATGTGGGGATCAGGCCCAGCCAGCATGGGTTCATGAAGGGCAAGTCCTGTTTAACCAACCTGATCTCCTTCTATGATCAGGTGACCCGCCTAGTGGA
>VXBP01008448.1:0-12960 GCA_013400115.1 Rhinopomastus cyanomelas | reverse complement strand
GAGAATACTGAGAGGGGACCTTATTGCCCTCTACAACTACCTTAAAGGAGGTTGTAGCAAGGCTGGTGTTGGTCTCTTCTCTCCAATTAGTGATGATAGGATGAGGGGAAATGGCCTCAAGTTGTGTCAGGGAAGGTTTAGATTGGATGTTAGAAAGAAATACTTTACTGAGAGGGTGATTAGATGCTGGAATGGATTGCCCAGGGAGGTGGTGATGTCACCATCCCTGGAGGTGTTTAAGGAACGGGTGGATGCGGCGCTTAGGGATATGGTGTAGCGGTTAGACACTAGGAGAAAAGGTTGGACTCGATGACCCTGGAGGTCCTTTCCAGCCATGATGATTCTATGATTCTATGATTCTATGAGTCTACAGAATCCTCTAAGGTTCAAATCTGCATTTCTCTCCTTTGCTTCATACAATGTGCTACACTACAAAAGGAAGCATGAGAGTTCAAGAAAATCTTTTTATTTTTTTGGGAAAAAAAGCTCCAACAGGTAATTTTTGCATTTGCAAAATTATTGCATTAAAGAAAAGGGTTATTAAAATATTATTCAAAGTAACGAAGAAATTCTTCTTCATGTTTTCACCATAGTGCTACAGAGGTACAGTGAATAGACTCAAAACAGTACACAAGTAGTAAAATAACATGAAGAACAAACTCTTTTATGCGTAAGGTACCGTGTTTTGATCTTTATGCACAAAATTCCATGTGTTTGCATCTTCCTGTTAATCTTTAAAACAGAGCACTGCAGCACTCCCCAACCATAAGAACACTGGGCAGCAATGGACCACAGGGGAATTTAAGTACACTGTACTGCCTACAGGTCCATCTCCAACAGTGCAATGGTCAAGGAACTTTGGAGAGGTATAAGAAAGCCTCTTGTGTGCAACTGTAGTAATTCTGGGCAGCTGGCTTCCACATGTACCCTGTACCTTCTTCCAGAAGTGTAGCATTTCTCATCTTTAAAATGGGTCAGCTAAGCTCAACAGTAGCTGGGGTAATGAATTCCACAAGGCAGTTATATCCTGCAAAAATGCTATCACGACAGAAATCCTTTGTGTGCATGTTCCAGTCCCCAGAGAATTAACTTGGTTGCAAAGACCACTGAAGGTGGTAGGCACACTTCAGTCCATTGCCTTGAAAGCAACAGATAATGCTGCTTGCATAATTCTCAAGCAGCAAAAAAGCCTTCACCATAGCTACACTGAATGTTCACAGACAAAAGCCCTTTGCCCCAGCAAGGACTTAGTCACCAACATTTACAAGCCCTATTGTAAGCAAGCACGTAAATGAATCAGAATGTGCCACAATTTGAACCGGAAAAGATTTGTTGTTATTCCGTCCTGTTTGCTACCCCTCTACTTTAAATATTCTAATCCCTTGAAACACTGTGAGATTTTCTTTGACACTCGGTTGAGGAGAAGGCAGCAGCAGTATTCACACTTATTCAGGAAGGAAGGAGCAATCTTTCACAATAACACAAGTGTCCAAAATTCATTAGAAGGCACAGAATATACAGGTGCGTTCTATTGTACTGCTCATTCAGATGTAACTCTCTGGTTTTCTGTGAAGTTTTGCTTTTTTTTGGGGGAGGGTTAGTAGAAGACAGAGTCTTATCAGGGCATACTTGGCATAGAAGACTGGATTTACGGAAAAGGATCTTTCTGGGCTGTGCCTGTGTTAGTTGACTTGGATCTAGTATGGGAAAAAAAGTGTGCTAGTCCAGTGTGGAAAGCAAGCCACACTGATGGACGCTGCTGAGATGTTCTACAAGATCAAGTGTAAGGTCCTGCATCTGGGTCGAGTCAATCCTAGGCACAAATACAGGCTGGGCACTGACTGGCCGGAGAGTAGCCCTGGGGAGAAGGACTTGGGGGTGCTTGTGGATGAAAAGCTCAACATGAGCCAGCAGTGTGCACTTGCGGCCCAGAAGGCAAACCGGATCCTGGGCTGCATCAGGAGAAGTGTGACCAGCAGGTCGAGGGAGGTTTTTCTCCCCCTCTACTCTGCTCTGGTGAGACCCCACCTGGAGTACTGTGCCCAGTTCTGGAGCCCTTATCACAGGAGGGATGTGGATGTGCTGGAGCGTGTGCAAAGGAGGGCCACGAGGATGACCAGAGGGCTGGAGCACCTCTCCTATGAGGATAGACTGAAAGAATTGGGGCTGTTCAGTCTGGAAGAGGCTCCCAGCTGACCTTCTTGTGGCCTTTCAGTATGTGAAGGGGGCCTACAGAAGGGCTGGGGAGGGACTATTTAGGATGACGTGTAGTGACAGGACTAGGGGGAATGGAGCAAAGCTGGAGATGGGTAGATTTAGAGTGGTGAGAGCCTGGAATGGGTTGCCCAGGGAGGTGGTTGGGGCCCCCTCCCTGGAGGTGTTTAACGCCAGGCTGGATGGGGCTCTGGCCAGCCTGATCTAGGGTGGGGTGTTCCTGCCTGTGCTGGGGGTGTTGAAACTGGATGATGGTTCCTTCCTACCCTGAGTGACTCTGATTGCATGGCTTCTCCAGTCAGGTGAGCCTGCTCTGGCAGGGGGATTGGACTAGATGATCTTTTGAGGTCCCTTCCAATCCCTTATGATTCTATGTAATAGAGACCTTCACTTAGTCTGCCCTCCTCTAAGCTTTACACTACTCATCTTCATTCTGTCTTATTGCCAGCTATCAAAATGACATTTGTTTTTACCTGAAAAGCTAAAACTTGAAGACCAATGAGAGGAATCAGTTTTCGAAAGAGGATGGGAGAGTATCAGACTACATAACAGGTTGGTGTATGTCACGGAGTACTTCAGGAAAATTATGAATATAGCTGCTTTTTATGTAATATGAAGCAAGTTTGCTGTCAGTCACAGTGTGAATTCAAAGACTTGAACACTGCAGAGCTGTATCTGGGCTCCCACTTCTGTAACTGAGATCAGAAACAATCTCATTGTCATCCAATTAGGAGTCACAAAGAAGTATAAATTGCCTGATCAGCTAAAGGACATGCTTGTGTTCCTGGGAACAGAAGGCTTACTGGCATTTGGGAACACTGGCCAAGCCTTGGGTGGCCTGGTAAAGGGTGGAGGACATTGAAGGCTAAAAGTTTGCAATTCTGGACTGTCTTAATATTCTTCTGCACTTAGAAAACAAAGCACATGCACCAAAAAACAAAAGACCAAGAAAACAACTTTGCAGTTAACAAGAGTTTTGTTTTATAATAACTAATGTAGACGTCAGCCTAGAGACCTGAATTTCAGTGAAGCTTTAGCATCAGTAGCACAGTCTGTCATCGTTCATGGCAGAAGGCATTAATATTCCTAACAGAGGAGCTAGAACTAAACTGATTCTTCTTTTTGCCAGAAATCCATGTTGATCAGATGAGGTTCTGTGCAGCATATTCAGGGTTCAGAACACTAACAGTGGTGGGAAGCATTTGTGAAAGTAACTGCAATCCCCTGCTTTCCCGCTTTCACCAACCACTACGCAGACTTGGACCATGAGAACTGTGTCTTTGTTGAACTCTGCACTAAGAAGGAAATTGGACTTTGCTTTTCTTGGTGTTTTAGTCACACATGCTGGTTGTCATCTCTTTCTGTAAAACAAAAAGGGGGGATTAAAATAAAGGGTACACAGATCTTCCCAGTTCACATCTCTGCAAATTCCTGTGGTTTTATATGTCACCTGGATCCGGCTCATCTCTGTCACTTTCAAGGACAATGATTGTAAGTGGCGATTAGCGTACAGCATTTCATCATTCTTGACATCTTTAGTACCTAGCCATGTCAGGTAAATGGTGCTGCAATCCACAAAGCCCAAAATAAATCACCTGCAAAAGTAAGAGACATTTTAATGTAATGCAAGAAAAAGGATTCAAATCATTGAACCGTATACCCAACAGGAAACATGGAGAATACAGTCTATAGTTATTTCTGCCTGCACATGGACGCGAATGGCACACGGAGATGAACCTTGACCAGACCTGTGGCGTTTTTCTCTAGGACGGGGTGCTGGAGCATTCACAGACTCCATTAGGAATCCATAAAGCATTTCGTCTAATTTGCAGGGACTCTGATATAAACGCTCTGGTATCTGGCTACCCCATCTATAAAACACCTCAAATTTGTCAGCAGATTTACTGGATAGATGTACCAGATAGCCTTCTTGTCCTGGTTTCGGTTGGGGTAGAGGTAATATTCTTTCTTAGTAGCTAGAATATCGCTGTGTTTTGGAATAAGTATGGGAATGACAATTATGACTATAATGTTGACCATATGCTGATGTTTTTAGTTGCTCTTAAGGAGTCGAGGACTTTTCATTTTCCCATGTTTTGTTAGTGTGCAAGTTCTCGTGAAGCTGGGTGTGGAGCATAGATAGGACCAGTGGCCTAAACTAGCCAAACAGATATTCTGTACAATAAAGCCTCAATGTATAAATGGGGGGCAGTTGGCCAGGGGGCTAGACTGCTTCTCAGGCATCAGTCAATCGGTGGTGAGCAATAGCACTGCGCATCACTTGTCTTTTCTTGGTTTTTCCTGTCCAATTTTACATTCCTTTTCACTAGAATTATTATAAACATTTTATTATTTTTGTTATATTTTACTTATGAAAATGCTCTTATCAGAGCCCATGAGGTTTACTTCTGCTTTTCAGTTCTCCTCTGCACCCCAGTGGGAGCAGAGAGGAGTGCCTGAGGGGCTGCCTGGTGTTCAGTTGCTGGCTGGGTTAAACCACAACAACTTTCCAACAGCCATCCACACACGGCACAAATGTGTGCCATTAGCTGTCATGGCTGAAGGGCTGCTGCACCTATAGGTCACCATAGCTGTGTGTTTCTTTAGGTCCTTTTTCATAGTGTCTCCAGATCATGCAGCATTTCTCTTGGACAATCTATTTAGATTTATCAAGTTATCAGAAGTTGCTGAAAATCTTTGTAGCTTGCTTGAATAATTTGTTACAATTCATAAGATAATTAATATCTGGGTTTCCTGACAGTGTTGTAATTGTGTATTTCTCTGTGCTTAACAGATATTTATCTGCATATGTTCTCGTCTTCCAGACCTTTTAATTAGTTTTCATTTCCTGTACATTCATAAACAGAAAAGAATGGAATCAAGTATTACTATTTACAGCTGTTACAAAGACAACAGTAATTAGTACAGTAATTTATCCTGTAATGTGTGAGCTCCACAGAGATCTGCACAGTAATCTGAACTATTAATTTAATTTGTTAAGGATGACAAAGGTGAATGCTTATGATAAAACCTTGTTCCTTTTTCCTCCTAAAAGTTTTGGGGGGGGTGCTTTCGGGTTGCTTTGTTTTCCGTTCAAACAGCTGCAATTAGGTTTATTCCTTTTGACCAACAAACAGATGCAGAAGGTAATATAATTCAGCACACCATTGGGCAGCCTCTCGCTGTTACATACACATGCAGATACAACCCTTTTCTTTCTTTGAGAGACCAGAAAAAGAAACTATGCCTGACCAAAGCAGTCATCTAGAAGCTGGTAAAATATAGCAGCGCTCAGTTTGAGCTGATGCCCTCTGGAAGGTCTTCCCAGGGAGAGCAGGGCAAGGCAGGAGCCACAAGCCATTATGTGGTTTGACACTGACAGGGCCAAAGCTCATTCCCAGTTGAAGATATCATGCCCAGTCTGTTGCCCAGTGGTCTGCACCCCAAGCCACTTCTGTGGGGTGGTGCCAGACTGATGGTACTGGGTGTTCAGATATGTGCCTTGGAAACATGTGCTGTGGAGATTTCAGCACCTGCTTGGGTAAAATCTGCTCTGAGGAAGGGTGTACTAGTTGTCAAAGTCTGTGCTTTCTTCCCAGTTTTTAAATTTTCATTTTACTCCCCTTATCTGATGATTAGGTGCTAGTGCTTCTTGAGACACCCTTAACCTCTGCAGACCCCGTATTTACATATACTTAGTGTCTGCATGCTCACATTCTACTACCAACAAATGGGTCTGGGAGGCCGAATATCACCACTTCATTCTGCAGCTAAGCATCTATTTTCAGTCAGACAGTAGCATCTTACTATATTATAAAAACAATAAAAGGAGTAATGTGGACATCTATTGTAAACTTGGCCACTCTCCTTCAGGAAGAGTGGGAGGAAAACTGCCTCCTGACAGAATAATAAAACACCATAAGCAACAAATTCAACAGGCAAAATGCATCTCCATTCTTACTTTAAACAAAAAATAGCACCAGAGGGAGGAGTTTAGACATGACTGAACATGTACAGGCAAAGGAATGATGAGGAATCTGGATAATTTACGTACAATATGTAAACTCGTGGGCTTCAAACCAGTTTGCTCTGAGTGTTTCACGGCTCAAAAGTCATGAACCTACTAATTACTTACCGTAATGCCATCATGAAGTTTTCCATAGAGGCAGAATTTATTTTTTATAATAATACTCATTCTCTCCAATCTTTTCCTCCTTCCCGTTTCTGGATTTTTGCTTGGTTATAGAGTTATATTCATTGTGCCTTACATCCTCTGTCTCCCCCATAAACCTTATTCCTCCCACCCTGTCAGTAGGATGTTGCTGCAAATAGCTCCTTAGTTTTCTCCTTACGTAACAGGCCTTCTGTTCCAACACCTGCTTGGCTTCAATTTTGGAAATGCTCACCAAAGTTGTAAAGTCGGAAAAATGTTAAAACTTAAAAAACACCATAAGCATCTCCAGTGCACAGAAACATTTTCTGCATTGACTGAAAACACTGTTACGGGTAAATAAAGAAGTACAGACGTACAGACAAATTGTGTTCTTGAACATACGTGTGTATCTTTTGCTGATTTCAGCCAACAACAATAAATAGATATGATTTAAAAAAACCCAGAAAAAACCATAAAACCCCATGATCTTTATAATAATGAATAGGTACATGCTCTGCAAAAATTACACACATTTAGTCTACAGTACAAAAATAAAACAAACAGGAACAATTTTTGCAAAGAAACTGGTATAAAACCAGTAAAGAGAAAGAGCTTTACTCAAAACACTGGTGAGAATGAGAGAAATGTCTTGTAGAGGTATGTTATTGATTAATAATTGTCAATGAAAAGCACACAAGAGTAATTTCTTCTCAGAAAGCAGGACAATTGGAAATGCTGACCCTATTGCTTGAGTTATTGCAACACCCAGCCCCAGCTGGGTCCTAAATGAAACATATGGGCTAGACAGACAAACCAGATAATCAAGCACAGGAACACAGACAGACACATGCAAAATTTTTAAAGATATGTAAAACTTTCAATATCTTCATTTCCTGAAAAAACATTCATCATCATTAACAGAAGCTCCATACCAGAGCTTCTGATACCAGAAAAACTTCCTCTTGGGAATTTTAATTACAAGGACTTCTGTAGCATTGTTCTGTAATGCTGCATTGAGGCTTATTCTTTATCTGAATTTTGGATTACATAATTAACTCAAAAAAGCAGAAATAATTTATATGATTCAAACCTGAATTATACAATCATAGAAACATGGAATCATTAGAGATTGGAAAGGACCTTGAAAGATCATCTAGTCTAATTCCCCTGCCACAGCAGTGTCACCCAGACCAAGTCATACAGTCAATCTGGGTTAGAAGGGACCACAGGATCATCCAGTTCCAACTCCCCTGCCATGGGCAGGGACACCCCACTCTAGACCAGGCTGGTCAGAGTCTCATCCAGCCTGGCGTTAAACACCTCCAAGGACGGTGCCTCAACCACCTTCCTGGGCAACCCATTCCAGGCTCTCGCCACTCTCACAGTGAAGAACTTCCTCCTCACATCCACTCTAAATCTACCCATCTCCACCTTTGCTCCATTGCCCCTAGTCCTGTCACTACGCGCCATCCTAAACAGTCCCTCCCCAGCCTTTTTGTAGGCCCCCTTCACATACTGAAAGGCCACAAGAAGGTCACCTGGGAGCCTCCTCTTCTCCAGACTCAACAGCCCCAATTCTTTCGGTCTGGCCTCATAGGACAGCTGCTCCAGCCCTCTCATCATCCTCGTGGTCCTCCTGTACACACGCTCCAGCACGTCCACATCCTTCTTGTAATAAAGGCTCCAGAACTGGGCACAGTACTCCAGGTGGGGGACTCACCAGAGCAGAGTAGAGGGGGAGAAAAACCTCCCTCGACCCGCTGGCCACACTTCTCCTGATGCAGCCCAGGATAAAAAAAAGCTGATATAAAAACTGTACCCTATCTGTGTGTTGAAGATGCCCACAGACCTGTCGCTGAGCAGAATTCAATACAGAACTAACTTCTAATTAACTTAAAGATAAACATTTGCTATTCTTTGTCAAGTCCTTAAGGTACTTTCTCGAAAGTAATGTTAATAAGCCACTGTGTGAGCACCAGAAATCTGTCACTTCTGTTAGTGAGTTCTTGCAAGGATGCTTGTATCAATATTTTTCAAGGGGGAATCAGCCCAATTTCCCAGAAGAAGGGAAAAAACCCACACACAATATTAGAAGGTAATCAATGTTTATCTCTGATAGATCTCTGGTTCTCACCCCTCCCTACTGGTTTGAAATGCATCTCACACACTCAGCACATAAATCTTTATCTAACACTGTTAATTTCAGCTCATTCCATTAATCTTTAAATAAGGGAGATAAAGAATGGAAAAAATCCTTACAGGACACAACAAACCAACTTGTGAGGAGATACTTTTAAAGGAGAATGCATACCTGAATGAAGAATCATGCTCAAATAATATGGTGTTTCTGTGCTTTGATTTGATTGAGTCAAATATGGTGTTGGCAAAGCAAAAGGCATAAAACCCCAAAGGTATCCATCAGTCTCCTACCAGTATTTAATGGAAGCTACGGATCTGCAGTCTGTCTTGTGCAAAAGCTGATGGGAAAGCGCAGAAGGTTGCATGAATAAATAGTACAAATAACAGCATTCTATAAGATCACCAGGAAAAAAAAGAATAGAATAATAATCTTTTCTAAAACTAGGGCAGCTCTAGAGATTCAAATCCATTTTCATTGCTTGTGTCCCACCCCGACTTCCAGTACCCGAACCATAGCTGAGCAGGGCTTGCCATCCTCCTTCCTCAGTTCCTTCTATGGCCGGTGGCCAAGCCTAAGGATGATGTGACATCATAATTGTCTTAGCCCTTTGACACCTTTTGTAAAAACGGTGAGTGTTTAACATGTAGATACAAGTATCCCTGCACAGAAGTGCTTAGAGAAAATGTATTCCCTTACAGTGATGCTTCCAGGAGGAAAACAGCAAGGAGATGTCAGCAACTGACACCATCACCAGCTTACCAGCTGAGAAAAAACAACCTTCTAGGGGCAAAGTAATGTACTCACCACACCCCAAAAAATGCTCTGCCCAGCCTTAACTATATTCTCATAGTGAAGAAATTCAGTATCTGTATTACTATCCTGTGAATAAATACGTGATGCTGGGCAGGAACACAAGGCACAAATGATCCCTCTCATCTGTGTTTCCTGATTAGAAGGTTCTGCAGGAACAGACGCAAGTGTCACTGGGAAACAAGTTTCTCCTCCCTCTCACAGACAGGGAAGCAAGTCACATGCAAGGGGAATGGCATATATATGCAGAGGCTCACTGATGTGCCCAGGGAGCCAGTTCACAGTCTTTTAATTTTTCAGATCAGAACCACAGTGTAAGCAGATGAAGCAGCTAAAGTTTTTAAACAAAATTTAACAGAAAATCTAATCTAATCACTAACCTGATTCAAAATCAGGTGCTTATAATTTCTGTGACTCTTTTGTTGTTGTTTTCTTCAAAAAGATTTCAACAACTGACAAACTGACAATTGACAAGCAAACATCATGTGGACAAAGATCTTTGTAGCCTGGACACAAAATGGTCTGTTAACTATAGAATAACAGAGATAACAGCCTCAGATCCTATACTCCACAACTGATGTGTATTCAGACAGCTAATTGGCTAGTATAGGAAGAATGAAGCCCTGAGGCAGTGTGGACTGGATGACTGGGTAGTTTGGTGGATCGTAAACTCCTGCAGGACAGAAGTCAGAGAGTGGTGGTCAATGGGACAGAGTCTAGCTGGAGGCCTCTATCTAATGGAGTTCCCCAAGGGTCAGTGCTGGGACCAGTCCTATTTAATCTATTCATTAATAACTTGGTTGAGGGATTAGGGTGCAGTGTCATCAGGTCTGCTGATGACACAAAGCTGGGTGGTGTCACTGACACCCCTGCAGCCTGTGCTGCCATTCAGCAAGACCTGGACAGGCTGGAGAGCTAATGAAGTATAACAAGGGTAAGTGTAGAGTCTTACATCTGGGAAAGAACAACCCTAGGTACCAGTATAGGCTGGGGACTGACCTTTTCTAGAGTAGTGTAGGAGGAAGGGACCTGGGAGTCCTGGTGGACAACAGGATGACTATGACCCAGCAGTGTGCTCTTGTGGCCAAGAGGGCAATCAGCATCCAGGAGTGGATCAGAATGAGGGTGGCNTCTTTCAAGGTCCCTTCCAATCCCTAATGATTCTATGATTTGTAACAGTTAAATAATTTGCAAAACTCACTGGTTTTTTTTCTTTGTTTAATTAGAGCCATGCCTTGTAAAGTTAGTAAAAACCATTCCCTCTCCTTGTTCAGTTGCCTCTGACTCTGTATTACTGTCAGACTGACAGGTGCTATACAATTGGCATGTTGCTTCCTTGAGTATTTAATTTGTTAGGTTTCAGGATGTCTTCTACTTGAATGAATATTACTCATTATGGTGCACAGGACTAAAATTAATCTCTCCTACAATCTTGGCTTCAGGATAGTCATTCTGAAGGTAAGGATGGCCTGTTAATAATTCTAGTTTATTACCCCTGAATTTGTAAGGCAGAACACAGAAAATACTCCTGTCTGCAAACGTAATCTCTTATCACTGATGGCAGAGGCATTTTATCAACTGGGATCAGGAAATCACAGTGCAAAATGCACCTGTCACAGAATCACAGAATATTAGGGATTGGAAGGACCTTGACATGTCATCTAGTCCAATGCCCCTGCCAGAGCAGGATCATGTGTCAGCACAGTTAAGTCCAGTAGAGTCACAGAATGTGTCTTTTGATGACTGACTTGTTTAAAGGCACCATATTCCAAGGACTCTCTTTCACCATCTCATTTTTTTTTCTTCTGTAACAATGAAATAAAAGTCTTTTTGTGGCTGGTTTCAGTGTTTCCTACTCTATTTAATGGAATTTAAATGTCCTGGTTTTGCACTGAGGTCACACAGAGGGAGTAAGGAAACAGTAATACTGTCTACTATGTTTAGTGACAGTAGCACTAACTACTGTATTTATAGTGCAAAATTCTGTAGAAAATTTATGAGATGACATGTTAATTCTCTACTGTGAACTAGGCTTTTACTGCATATAGTAGACATTTTACATAAATCATTTTGCACACCAACAGATCTATTTGAATGAGACAACACACACACACTTCCCTCTCTTTCAGAAAACTGCCAAGCTCATGTGGACGCTAGATTTCTTCTTTTGCCAATTAGAAACATTGCACCTGCTGTTTCTCCATTTTTGTTGCCTGTGTGAGCTTAGGAATAACAAAATCGATCCAACACTCAGTGAAATACTGTTCAAATTGAGAAAAAACATATTTTTATGTATTTTTTTATTGGCGTTAATAAAATCTTCAGAACTGCCTTGTGATACAAATTAGACTAGTGGATTAAGTTGTAAAGCAGGGGTCCTCAAACCCTGGCATGTGGGCCGGATACAGCCCCCCAGGTTCTCCGACATGGCCCGCCGGCATTTACCAGGGTTGAGGGGCAGAAAACGAGCAGCCGCAGATAACTTCCAGCCGACTATGCAGCCAGGCTGAGGAGGTGGGTGGTTCCCCCGTCTGTCCCTCCCTGCCTCCAGCTCCCAGGCAGGACAAGCCAGGTAGTACAAACTATTGCCTGGCCCCTGACGCTAGCTGAGGGACAGTGAACCGGCCCCCTGTTTAAAAAGTTTGAGGACCCCTGCTGTAAAGTGTTACAGAAAGATAGAAATTGCAGATTTTTTTAAACAATTACCAAAAATTTCTAGTTTTGAGTTCTAGGAAATCTCTCTATGCTCCTATTGGTTTTTTTAAAGCAGTGTTTTGTTTGTGATTACGGATAATATTCAGTAGATTGTTTCTCTGCCTCAGTCCAGTAAAGGCAGCACAGGATTTATCTGAACTGGGAAGACAATGCTTTTTTTAAAGAGAATGAACAGCAGTAGTTCTTTCCATAGTGACATGAACAGTTGAGATGTTAATGCAGACAGGACAAAAGCATTTCCATAAGCACTACAGGAACCACGGTGAAGAAGTTCCCAACAGACTTTTCACACTGAAATACTTCTTCCCATCTCTGCTTACAGTTCATGTGCCTTCTACACAGAGCACAGACAATCAGCAAGACCTCTTTTGGCAACCAGTATAGAAAAACTACTGTAAATGGAATAATTCAAATTACAGATGGAAAAGCCCATTTGATTAAGCTTTTAATGGTTTTACTACTTTCTTATTTACACCTCCAGGGTTTTTACTCTGGCTAGAACAGCCAGAGTAAGTTGTCACGTGGCGGTTACTAAGGAGTAACTTGGGCTCTGGCTCAGCTCAGAACTTAAACGCAGGGATAAGCCCATATTCATGAAGCTCATATGTGAGTAGAGTGGAATATATATCCATTATAAAGCAAATAGTTTCAAATTCCTTTTAAAATATTACATTTGACCCAGAATGCCCATGTCACTTTGTTGTGGTTTTGCAGTCACAATTGCCTTTTTCTACCTTGTTTATTTTTCCTTTTTGCTGTAACCAAACCAGCTATTCTGCACAAATAGTAAGTCGGAGCTAACACAGAGGAAAAACCAGTTGAGTGCACAAGGTTCACAGTAGTACATCAGAAGCTCAAAATGAATTAAATAATCACAGAAAATACTTTATTTTTAGTATAGAATCATAGAATCATAGAATCATTACGG
>VXBP01008447.1:131504-150269 GCA_013400115.1 Rhinopomastus cyanomelas | reverse complement strand
TAGAAATTTTATATAACAATTTTATAAATTATAACTAATCTTATAAATAACTTTTAAGTTCTGGCTCAGAGCGGTTGCAGTCACTGCAAGAAGTGTTTTATTTTCCCACTCTGAAACAACTGTTTGCACTAGTCATTTTTTCTTTATTGGCATTTGGCTATATAAAACACATTTTGATAAATTTTAGTCTGAGCCAGATTTGAGCCAGCTGTCTGTCATTACATATGATTGAATGTCTACATACACTAAATCAAGACTTTGTTCATCTTAGCTTTTGCTGTCCCCTCTCTTGGATTAATATGAATTTCTAATTCATAGAGGTATTGTAGAATCATTAGGGATTGGAAGGGACCTCGAAAGATCACCCAGTCCAATCCCCCTGACACAGCACGATCACCTAGACCAAGTCGCACAGGCACACATCCAGGTGGGCTTTAAATGTCTCCAGTGTCGAACACATCTTGCACCAGTTCTTCCCTGGGTCAAAAGTATTTCCAGAGACTTTGTTTTTGTGGATTGAGTCTGTAAATTTTTCCAAGGCATAAATATTGCAAGTGAGTTTGTGCAAACAGTCTGGAGCAAAGTAATGCTGCCTTGATGAGAGGCATCTTGTGTTTTCCTGTTACATAGATAATTTTCCAGAGACTAACCCGAATGAAGGTGTAACTACCTAAACTGTAGCTAATAAGGAGTGAGGAGAGTGTAATTACCACTCCCCAGCCATGAGATGGACCTCTTCACCACTGACTCTAACCGTCCATCTGCCATTCTTCTTCATTCAACTCTCTCTGCCTGTCAGCCCATTCCATACATGTAGGAACACTGCCTCTCCTGTCTTCCAAGAGAAGGAAAAAGCATGTCTTCATGTTGATGCACACCAGGTACTCAATTACTCCTCAAGGAGCTTGTACCACGTAAACTTCGCCTTCACCCTGCTTGACCACCCCATCTCCACTTTGGGTTGAAGCAGGGATATATGGTGAAGCAGAGGATGAGCTCCGTGTTTGGTTTCTCTTCTCCCTGCCTTGCTTGTAGAGAACCTATCTTAACATTTTCTCTGTAACAGATGACAATAATATTAGGAGTTTCTATATATTTACTTCAGAACTTGCCTGCCACTTACACATGATTTAAGGCTCACCTTCGGGCCTTCAGACTGTGAGGGGCAAGCAAGGGCAAGGAAAGCACATGTTGAAAATTGGTCAGGTACACTTGAACTTGTTCCAGTAGCCTTAGTAAGGAAAGATGGCTCAAAAGCACTGAAGTGGAATAGTGACACTTGTAGGAAACTAAAATGTGAAAGGGTTTTAGACCCTCTTGACCCTCAGCTTGCAGTCTGTAAACTGATCTTTCTGAATGTTGGCTTTTCCTGGCGAGAATGCTTCTTGGACCCTGAGAGGGACCAGCACCAAAGGTGCTGTCAGTCTTCTAAAGAAAATGCTGGACCTTAGAGGATTGATTGTTACACCAGGTCTGCATCCACAATGTGGGAACTCAGCAGAACCTCCTGGGCCTGGGAAGGTGTCCCTGGCTGACAGCACCAGCAGCATAATTAGATGCAGTCCATGCGCTCTGATGGCATATGGTCAGACAGAGGCTGGCCTTTCACCTTGAAGCAGGACCAGCCTCTTTGCCTCACTAGCATTTCTCAGTCCGCGTTTAAGACTGTTGTATTTGTGGAACTAAATATAAATATAACATAGCGGGTCTGTCTTAAGCCTAATGTTGTGTGAAACTTCATTTCACTTATTGACTACCTCAAGAATGTTTTGTGTTCAGTTGTCCCTATTTTCTCAAGTATTGTGACTTACTGCAGCAAGGTTTCTAAACTTCGGAGGGCATAAATCTCACTTCAAAATGCGTAGCAACATTTCCGCTCTGTTCATGCATATACCCATCTTGTGCTGCATATTTCAGCAATACTTGTTGAGCCATTTTACTGCAAATCTGCTTGACTTACTTCCAAATTAAATATTCAAACGTGGTAATGTCATAGTAATACTAAGTCACTTTGAAGCTGACTGGGATTTTTAAATTGCAGACTCACTTAAATTGTAAGCTGTAAATGATAAGGCTGCGTCTTTCTTCTTGTTCGATTTTGAGCACAGCCATTCATGAGTATGGTCTTGCTCATGCTGAAGTCAGTGACAAACCTCCTGCTGCTTTGTTAGTGTGGTATGAGTTCTAGGCCCTTATTTTCTCCCTTTCTAGCAGAAATGCTTGCATTATAGGAGCACTGAAAAAAAATTAAAATCCATTCTTGCAAGTGAAACATCTATAATATCCACCATAACAGATCCCTTTCATTATACTTAGCATTTCAAAATTGTTTAGTAACCTCTTGATTTACAAAAGCTTGCAAATCATGTCCAGAAAAACCTTTCGAGCTGCATAATACTTCACTTTTGCACTGAGACAGTATAAGACCTACAAGAGCTGAAGCCATTGTTATTAGGTGTTTAGTTACTCTTTAAGCATAAGGACTGATGACAGTGGGCTCCGATTTCATCCTTGTTTTACAGATGGAAAATGACATTGGCAACATGAAAAATGTAAAGAGGGGTGACCAGAATTTATAAGGCTAGTCCTGGTGTTGTGCAAACTATGGTGTCTCTCTTCTTCCTGATGTGCTAATGAGCATTAACAGCCTTTTTGTCCCAGCAACAGAGACATTCAGTTGAAATAGTGTTTGGATTTCTGTGCTGAGCACCAAAAAGTTAACACGAGATGAATAAAGCTCTTAGGATCCTACTTCCTTCCTTTATTGTAGCTGCACAACAGAGAAATGTTGTGCCTTTTTTTTTCTATCTATATATTGTTTCTTGATAACTCCATCCTGAACACACTCTTCTCTTTAAAATTACCACTACTTTTCAAAAAAATTTCTCTTGCTACAGCGGTTGCAATGCATTTTCTTCTAGAGGTAGTTACTTACAAGGAACTTCTTGTTTGGACAGGTTTTAAGTTGTGTATACCAGGCAAAACAAAGACAACTGCATTGGTAGTAATGCTCAGAAGCAGATGAGGAATCAGGAGGTGCTGGCTGTCTTGTGGTGTTGCACTAAGACTTAGATGTGCCATGTGAGATCCTTCCTTGAATAGAGAGCAGCCCTCACATCTGTTCTTCTGCACCTGGTCCAATCCCTTTCTCTCTACAACCTCCTTTCAGGTAGTTGTAGACAGCAATAAGGTCTCATCTCAATCTGCTTTTCTCCAGACTAAACAACCCCAGTTCCCTCAGCTGCCCCTTGTAAGACTTGTCCTACAAGCCCTTCACTCTGCCCTTCTTTGGACACACTCCAGCATCTCAGTGTCCTTCTTGCATTGAGTTGCCCCATTACTCAAGATGAGGCCTCATTAGTGCCTAGTACAGAGGGATAGCATGTGGCTGACAAATGCAGCCATGACAAGCCTATGCAGTGGTGTTGACACTACTTAACAGCAGCCAGGGATGTTCATTTCAATTAACTCTGTGTGGTGTTATCTGTGGGTTGGGTGGCATTGGGGATGTATAGAAAAGCCTATATCATTAGCCCAGGAGAATATGCAGACCCCAAAGGAGTTGGACAGTAAGCAGTCTTGATAAAATTTACCTGATATTCACAAATTATGCGTGAGGGGACTGTAGTCTGCAGAGAGATGATGTTGTGTGTTCTGCATCAGTGGCCGGAAATTGTTCTGATTAAAACTTTTGCTTTGAAAAAAAATTACAGCCTGCCAGTTGTTTTTGCTGAAATCACCTGTTCGTGTAAACTCACAGCAGGCCAAGCAGAGGATGCACCTGGACACCTGCTTTCTTTCCTCAGCAGTTTCACATGGATCACTGAGTGCATTTATTCAACCCAAAGAAGAGAATGCTTTGAGAAAATCTCATTGCAGCCTTTTGATGCTGTCACGGTCCACACTAGCTGAACTTGTGAAAGTTCTTTTACTGTGATCTTGAAGTGCATAATAAGGAGAGTACGCTAAGGGGTTATGCTTCAATTAATCAACACAGCTTTATTGTTTTGTCATTATAGCAACACATGGTAGAAAGAGGGGTGGGAAAGAGGATAATAACTGCTACCACAGGGTCCCAGGCATTCCTAGCTCCGATATCTTTGGTGGGAAGACTTCAAAGTTCAGTTGCTAAAAGTCATTTTTTTGAGCCAAAATGACACACTTTGCTCCTCATCTGTCCTGTGGTGGCCTGCAAGTCTCTGCATCCTTGAGCCAGGCTTCCACACATGCCTAGAGAGCAGGGTCTGAGGGCAAGCTCTCCCTGGAAGTGGGTAGTTTATGGCCAGGAGGTGTTTTGGTATTGAGCAAAGTTCATACAGAGTTCACAATTTCTTGATCGATGTTGGGAACACTTTTGTGATAAATCTTTCTCGACGCAGCTATGCGGATCTTGAGTTAGCGTTCCACCTGGTTTTGAGTGTTTCAGGTAACGGGTCAATGGTGCAGTGCCCTCCTCGCCATGCAGTCTTCCTTTCTCAAGGGTATCCATAGAGACCACATTCCATTCTGGCACAGCACCTCGCATTTCCATAGAAACCACTTTTTGTGCAGGTGCAGTATCATGCAAAACCATTCTTTGGGCCAGTTTCAGGGTACCCTAATGTTCTTTAGAGTCCAAGTCCGTGACGACCATGTTGAGACAATTCCAGCCAACTCTTACTTAAAAGGACTGGCAGAGACTTTATAGTAGTTGTGTTGTGACACAAGGGGTGATTGTTTTAAATTAGAAGAGGTTAGATTCAGACTAGATAAAAAGAAGAGAACTTTTATGATGAGGGTGGTAAAAATGCTGAACAGGTTGTTCAGAGAGGTGGTAGAACCCTAGAAAAATTCAGAGTAAGGTTGGATGGTGCTCTGATCATCCTGATCTAGTTGAAGATGTCCTGGTTCACTGCAGGGACAGTTACCCTAGAAGACCCTTAAAGATGCCTTTCAATCCAAAACATTCTATTATTCTGTAATTTTTGTCCGTAGATTTGGAGATGTAGGCAGACTGTTGTGGTTTTTGCCTTGCCACCTGTTGATGTGATTGTGTGAGCTCTTTTGACCTCGATCTGGAGACTTGTTTGCTTTTCACAGGAGGGAAAAAAAGACTTATTTAACAATTCCGTCTCTGAAGGTGTCTGCAGGAGAGGAACATATGGGTCACTGAGATCCCTGCCTTGCTGCTGTGCCCAGTAATGGGAGGGCCCCATAGCACAGCAGTCCTGTGCAAACCCAATCTTGGCAGTTTAAAATGCCCAGAATATATATTTGGGCATGTGCACTTGCAGCTAGCAAGATAATTAGGTATCACAGGATTATTGAGCCTGAAAAAGACCTTGAAGATCATCAAGTCTAGCCTATGACTTAACTTCACCACATTGGCTACACCGTGGCACTAAGTGCCACATCCAGTCTCTTCTTAAACACCTCCAGGGATGGGGACTCCACTACCTCCCTGGGCAGTCTATTCTGATGTCTGATCATCCTGGCACAGTTTCAGGCTATGCTTTCTTGTCCTATCACTACTTGCCTGGGAGAAGAGCTAGACCCCCACTAGTCTACAACTTCCCTTCAGGTAGTTACAGAGAGTTATAAGGTCCTCCCTGAGTCTCTTCTCCAGACTAAACAATCCCAGCTTCCTCAGCCTCTCCTCATAAGACTTTCCCTCCAGTCCCTTCACCATCTTCATGGCTCTCCTCTGGACCCACTTGAGCACCTTAATCTCTTTCTTGAAGCAGGGGGCCCAGAACTGCACACAGTACTCAAGGTGAGGCCTCACCAGTGCTGAGTACAGGGGGAGAATTACATCCCTAGGGCTGCTGGCCTCACTATTCCTGGTACAAGCCAGAATGTCATTGGCCCTTCGCGGCACCTGAGCACACTGCTGGCTCCTGTTCAACCAGATGTCAACCAGGGAGTCCAGGTCCCTCGCTGCCAGGCTGCTTGTGGGAAATGATTGATATATGTAAGTTTGCAGACAACACCAATTTGGGTGGGAATGTTGATCAGCTCAAGGGTATAAGGGCTCTACAAGCTGGATCAGTGAGTTGAGGATAATTGTATGAACTTCAGCAAGGCCATTGCTGGGTCCTACACTTTGTCTGCAGCAACCCACTGTAAAAATGTAAGTTTGGGAAGGGTGACTGAGAAGCTGCCTGGTAGAAAAGGTCCTGGTGGTATTGAGTGACAACCAGCTAAATATGAGCCAGCAGTGTACTTGTGGTCAAGAAGACCAACGACATCCTGGCTTGTATCAGAAATAGTGTGGCCAACAGAAATCAGGAAGTGATTTTCCCCCTACAGGAGGCCGCTGGTGAGGCCACGCTTCAAGTACTCTGTTCAGTTTTGGGCACCTCAGTACAAGAAGACACAGAAGTGTCCAAAGAAAAGCAACAAGGTTGGTGAAGGGTCTGAAGAACAGGCTTATGAGGAGTGGCTGAAGTTGGTGGGGATATTCAGTCTGAATGGAGACCTGAAAGGAGGTTGTATAGAGGTGAGCGTCAGTCTCTTCCCGTGAATATCAAGCAATAGGACAAAAGAAAAGGGCCTCAAGTTGTGCCAGAGGAAGTTTAGGTTAGACACTAGGAAAAAAATTCTTTACTTAAAGGATCATTGTGCATTGGGCAATACACAATTGCTGCCCAGGAAGGGGGCTGAATCACTGACCCTGAATGTATTTAAAAGTTGTGTAAGTATGGTGCTCAAGGGCAGGGTGTAATGATGGGCTTGGTGGTTAGGTTAGTGATTGTACTCTATGATCTTGAAGGTCTTTTCCAGTATGAACAATTCTGTGTTGTTTTATAGTTAGAGCAGTTTTTCATTATTTTAGAGTAAAAAATTCTTAGAGTGATGTCTCTTGCCAGTCTTCTGCTTGCCAAAAGAAGGTCTCCTGCTAGTCACAGCACAGTTCTTCAGTGTAACTTCCTGTGCTGCTGCACAGTTGTGTGTGTACATGGGACAACAAAGGGTTTGTATGAGAGACTGGAGGATGGTAGAGAGGAAAAAGGGAGATGCCTTTGGTATTTTATCATGATGCCTTTTCTTTGTAGTGTTACTGTCAACTTAAAAATACCTCAGATCTGTGGCCTCAGCTGTTCTGTAATACTGATCATACAGAATGATTACACTTAGAAGCTTTGTTGGGCCATCTCTACAGAAGTCTCTATTTTACATTGTTAGCAGTGGCAGATGTCTGCTTTATGCCGAGATGTTCTGTTCTGGAGAGTGTTTAGGTTCATGTCTTCCAAAACAGAAAACACGTGATTAAAATTTTGTCTCTTTATTGAGAGAATGAGCCATCAGGGTTCCTATAGTAGAATGTAAACTAGGGAGCTTTTTGCAGAGTTCTACTGTTTTATACCTTGCTGAGACCTGGCTCAGGTAGAGCGGGGATTTCTGGTGAGTACTTCACACAGGTGAGGTGAATAACTATTCACTTCTGCCAACCCAAAAGCAAGCTTTTACCAGCAGAATTCATGTGTTGCTTTTTCAGTCATTCAAAGCAGAGATACTGATCTCAGCACACCTGATCCTCTTAAAGATTTTCTGAAATGGCTCATTCTCTCCCTTTCCTAGCTGGCAGCAGTGGCTTAACAACATCAGGTTAACTACAGAATGTTACGCTAGTGATGGCAGGATGTTGGTCCATCAGAACTTCTCAGGATCACATCTGCTGACTTGTAGTGTGATTCTTTTGGAATAGATCAGTATAGTTGAAAAATTACAGGTAGGTTTCAGAGTCTCAAGAAAAAGGCCAGTGCTTCCTGAGTATCGTGTTTGCATCCTTGCTGTCTTAACTGGGGGCTCATGAGAAGTGGAAAGCCTTGTTTGGTTGCTTCATATATTGTCGTAAGTGAATTGAAAGCCAGAAGTGAGGGAGTCAAAAGGAGGCTATTTTCTTCTGGTTTCCAGTTACATCCATTACAGCCCCACCTTCTTAGTAGCTAAAAGGACAAGCACGAACTGGAAAAAAATGATGTAATCTGTGGTAAGGCATGCTGAATAAAGATCTCTATTAAGATCTTAACTGTTTATCCTGAGTTTCTAATGCCAAGAACTAATGCTGTTTGAAAACACACAATGAATGTGCCCTTCTGTGGACATCCAAAATAATTCTAATTGCTTGAAATGTTAGAGAGAAGGGTAGGTGCTTGGGAGGCCTTTCCTGTGAAATAATATGTCTACGTTAGGAGACAACAGACAGGATGTGTTTTCAGTTCCAGGTCTTAGGCTTGTTTTTATTTTTTGCATGAAAAGCAGCTCTGCTTGTTCTTGAAACTTTTTGTATTGAAAATACCCATGAGGGAGCTTGGTCTCTAGCTTGGAGAAGAGGACACTGAGGGGTGACCTTATTAATGTCTATAAATATGTGAGGGGTGGATGTCGGGAGGATGGAGCTGGGCTGTTCTTGGTGTCATGTAGTGATAGGATGAGGGGCAATGGTTGTAAGCTGGAACATAGGAGGTTCCACATCAACCTGAGAAGGAACTTCTTCATGGTGAGGGTGCCGGAGCACTGGAACAGGCTGCCCAGGGTGGTTGTGGAGTCTCCCTCACTGGAGATATTCAAGGCCCGCCTGGATGTGTTCCTGTGTGACTTGGTCTAGGTGATCGTGCTGTGGCAGGCAGATTAGACTAGATGATCTTTCGAGGCCCCTTCCAATCTGTAGTGATTCTATGATTCTATGGACATATATTTCGAGAACTTAGGTTAGTAACTTGCAAAGCACAAAAGGAGGACCAGTACCATTTTCTCCTGAGCTGGTTTGCATTACAGTCAGCACAGAACATTCCAAAGCATAGTGATCACAAAAAATCACAAAGCCATTTCAAGTAGTGTATGTAACACATGGATTTCAGTTTTAAGGCAGATCCATAGTTGAGTTTGCATTAGCCCCTTGTAATTATTTAGTTTCAGTTAGACTTTTGTCTTACTCTTTGCTATGTGTAATACTGCTTTTAAGCAGTACTTCACACAGTTGAGGTGAATAACCATAGCCTGCACCTATGCAGTGTTGTGGTGACTAGCTGCAGTGCGCAGAAACCCTTGGCTTCAGATGGTCTTCCTATCACCTTGTTTAGGTCTGTGACAAGACCCTGGGTGATGAGAGAAGGAAGATAGTCAGTGCAGAACGTTCTTAGCACATTTATGCATCTGCAGACCTTGGCAGGAATTCTTAGTCAGTAGGAACTGTTTCATCCCAGCATTCATCCTGAGCAAGAATGACAAAAGGAAGGAAACCGCAGTGGGTCTTTTTAGCATACTTCACACAGATTAGAAGCAAAAGAACAAAAAGATACAAGGACTTTGGTGACCATGAACATCTTTCAGAAATACGAGTTGCCACAGCTTTACAAAATATGAAATTTGCATTCAAAGGAAATCTTTAAAGTATAGATGATGAAAATTTGCATCTTAATTTTCATAAGATTTTGCAGCTTCTCTGTGACATTCTAGCAGGAACCCACCAAACCATAGGCACCTGACTGCTGATGTCTTAGATGTGTACAGAGCAGAATACCGGAGCATTAGACTGATCCCCTTACATGATTCGTTTATGGAGAACAACCTACCCATAACACCAGTTTCTTGACTCTAGTCAGTAGTCCTCCATCTTTTCAAATGGGGGGGGGGGGTTAGCTCTGTTTTTGTGTATCTTCTACTCAGTTGCTGAACCATCAGCTGATTGTAATGGTTCTCTGATTCAGCAAGCATGATTTTGCAGCAGTAACATTTTGTTGGTGGTTGATTTGGTTTGTGTTTTTGACCTGATGGTTTGTCAGGCAGTTGCCATGTGTATTACAGTAGGTGGTGTAGCTCAGCAGGCTGTTGGCTGACAGTGGATAGTAGAGGGAGAGCTCCAGGCTGAAGAGGAGCAGTGGATTGGCAGGGTATTTTTTTCAAATTTACTTCAACCCATGGTATTTCCAAGTGACCATCTATCTTTAGAGTGCTGTGAGTCACCTCACACTGCTCTAAAGCAGTGATGGGCCAGGGTCAGTCATTGAGATAGTAATCTAGGGAGAGTGCTGATGCCACTCACTCTTATCCTACCCTTCATGCCTTGCTTCTTGGTTTGACCAACCAGTTTCCCAGGTGTGTTTGGTTTTTTGAGACACTTGATATACGATCAGTGGGGTCTGGAGTGTAAATTACTGCTTGCTTAGACAGCATCCATTTTGCAGTGGTATTTACAAATGGAAAGCGTTTTGGCTTACCCTCACACTGAAGCCCAGGAACACTGTAGTGATGCTCTAGTGCCCTTGAGCCACTAGTGGCAGTTGGGTTCCACTCTCCTTCGTCCTGCATGCACGACTGTGCTCACCCATGTATGTGTACACACAAGGAAGACATGTATGGGCCTTAGCAACAAGTGGGACCAGCATGCTTAGTTACTTTTCTTTTACCTGAAAAAGAAGGTGGAAAGGTTTTACAAAATGGATTGCACCTCTCAACTTTTAAGTCTTTAAAGGTTGCTCCTTACAGAGAGTTTAATACTGAGTTTAAATGTAAACTCAGGAAAATACTTACTTTTCAAACATGAATATCTTTATGCTTTCTCACATCAATGGAAGTATATGATTATTTTCAGTCCATTGAATTCCAGGGGTCACTCATATTACAATTGTGGTTTCCAGTGTCAGAAGATGCAAGGTTTTGTGTTTATGGTTGGAATCCTTTCTCGTTCCATTTCCTGTATGATATCAGCTGAAAATTTTTCCACATTCATCTGGCTCAAAAGTGTTCAGATGCTTTCCCAAGGGTAAATGGTAATTAGATCAAGGAATGGTTAAAAACCATTGCAGACCCAATTCTGGTACTGTTATTTACACAGATAAGGGCTGTGTAACAACAGTGGGAGGATGTGCCGCAAACCTCAAATAGATGGAACTCATAGACTTAAATCAAAAAGAACATGGGTTTGTCCCTTTGAACTTGGAATTTCTACTTTTTACTGCTGTGTGATTAAAACACTGGAACAGAATTGCTCATTTCCTTTTTGCTGCCTTTTTATAGCTACAAGTCCCAATCTGAGTATCTTGCTTTTATTATCAGTGTTGCACCTACTCACTGCTCCTTGCTTGACTTTAGTGACTCCCACTGACTGCAGTGGAGGTCTGTCCAGTGCAGATGTGGATAGAGGAGCAGCACTATTGTCTGCTAGAGGGAGGTAGTATCTTGGCAGTGATGGGTTATTTTTTAAATCTGCATGTCTGTCATTACATTTCACCATGCATCTTCAGGGACCACTATATATAGCTAAGATCTTCTCACTGTCAAAACTGTGATAAGTCTATCATGTCAGTGCAAAACCAACCACATTATGTAGTTCGGCGCTCCAGACCATGAAGTGGTTTGTGAAATCAACCAGTTGATGACTGTAACTGTTCCTTTGCAATGACACTTTACATTTGAAGTTCAGTGAGGATGTCTGATGCCTTATAAGAAACGTTGGAAGACTGATGGAGTTCCAGTGGTCCAGAGGGCTTAGGAGTGCTCAGAAACAGATGTGGGTGTCTGTTTACAAAAAATGCTGCATTCCATGTCATTCCCTAGGTTTATTTTAAATTAATGTAGAGTTGCCAGAAAAATAAATCATACAAACAGAATGATAGTTTTGCTATGGTAGGGTTTCTAACATCTGTGCTGTAGCATGTAGAATGTTTTTTATTGGATTCTTACTATTTAGGGAAAAAAAAAAGTTTCTGTAATTTAGTCACAGAGATTTATAGATTTCAGAATTTAAAAATGGGCTTTTCCATCACTCCAAGCACACGCACACTAAAAATATGAAGTAAATAAGCCTTTTGCCCATTTGGCTGCTCAGGAGTGAAACAAAAATTACACCCATTCAACTTCAGTTGCTTCTTTCATACTTCTACCCCAGATGCTGGAAAACACAGGGATTCCTTACAGCACATCCTAAGTCTTAACACATTGTTTGGACTTTGCTAAATCTGAGCAGAATGAGGTTTCAGAGTCAAAGAGCTGAGCTGCTGAGCCCCTAAGCCACCCAGCCCTGCTGAAGCCACACTAATGCAAGCTATTTCATGGAGAAAGAAATTATTCCTGTTTGTACATGTGGCCGGATCCAACTAGAGTTTCTGAGGTCCTGAAAGATTATTGAGGAGTCGATCTCTAGCACACATCTGAAGAGGCTGTGTTTCCTGTAGGTGATTTCCCCTTTGACATTAGGGTATGGACCTACAGAGCATTTTGTAGTAGTCACATCGTGGAATTGTGATGAAGACTGTGCCAGCCACCCAATGAATGTGTTCATGCTGCTCATTTTCAATAACTTGCATGCTAGCATCTGATTCAAATCCTAGGAGCTATTAGTGATGAAATCTCAAAGGTAGACTTAGCAGAGAAAGTTAAGTGGAAGGACAAGTTGCATCCCGACACAGAGGAGATGTGATTTCTCGTTGTACTCCACCATCAACTCTACTTAAACACTGAAGGGATGTAGGAAAAACACTTAAGAGTTACCTGGTCTCATGGCAGAAGACAGCTTGGTTCTTGAACCCCGCAAGGAGCATTTCTGATCCTGCATCACTTAGATTTCACGGTTGGTGGACTAGAAAAAGCTAAAATCTACAAAGTTGTTTCAAATTGTAGGTTCTCTGAGTGCTGTTTTTGCCTGCTGTAGGTGCAAATAAATGCCCTCCTCCTTGGGTGGTCCTATAGCTACTCAGGCCCAGGGATGTTGGAGACCTGCCTGGCTGGTTTCTGTTTGACTACACAGCAGAGGAATAAATAATGTTCCAGACCTAGATTCCTTTTTCCATGTCATTAAACCATTAGCATTTGTGGGACATCTAAAAACTGCTGGAAATTGTGTTGCTTACCTTGTCACTCACTTGTATCAAAGCCTTGGATTCTATCTTTTAGCTAGGAAGAAATAACAGTTTGGGGTTATGCAGTAGCATTTAGTGGGTTAAAAAGGAAAGTTTTGTATCAGATCAGATCTTTGTAAAAGACAACAGTAAAGAGTCTGTTGTGGCAGCAGAGCCTTACTTGTCCTTTGCATGCATTGAAGAAGAGACTTGCATGAAATCAAGGAGCTGTGTTCTGCCGTGTCACAAATGAGCAAAATCTCCACAAAAAAATTACAGAAATGGGCATTTTATGTAGTTACAGGAAAAGTGGGTGAAAATTATACATTAAGATCTCAAGTCTTTTCCATGTCTTGATAACCAGCACCATGCCTAAAATACAGACAAACCAGGAAGCTGAGCTGCAAGTAGAAGTTACTGCAGAAACATACAATACAGAAACAGGATGATTGGTGTCTTTTCAAGGGAGTGTTTCTCAGTTTCTCAGTGATGGGGTAACCCCAGATGGCTGCTGTTCACTTTCCTTGAATCCTGTTGGATTTGCTTAGCTGTGAAATTCGAGCCTGACCTTTTCTTTCTCATTGAACTTAGTTGTGCTAGAAGTCTCCCGAGTCTGCAGGCACCCAGGGAGGGAGCTCAGGCACAGAGGAGCTGCTCACTTCAGTACAGCAGCATGGTTCAGAGACAGAGTTTAAGCCTCGGCTCCGCGTTCCTTGTTCTTTTGCAGTTGTACCAGATTCATCATGCTTCTAAAAAACAAGCCATGGTTGTAAACAATACTCTCTTTCAAATGATCACAGCCTGGTAATACCCTCTGCTAAACAGTAAAGTCCAGAACATAATATGTATTGATGATTAAGGTGTCAGGGACCCGTGGAGCTCCCTCTGTGATTTAGTTCCCTCTGAGTGCCTGAACTACCCGATGCATTTTGCTAATTACATCATAGATTTTCCTATTGATGAACAGAATCTGAATTAACACGGGAAGCACTAATGTTACCTATTGCTGTTGTACAAGAAGCCGTGGCAGATGCTGGCAGTTAGTTACACAAACATTAGTATTAACGATTGGCCATTTGGAATTGGTGACAAACTGCCGACGCTGGAAACCTGAGCCTGAAACCAATCAGAAAGTTAATGAGGAGAGAAATTACCACTGCGGCTTCCTCTTAATTATATTCACAGTAGGCAGGAGTGCTGGGGATGGATCTCAACTCATCTAAGGTTAGGAAGGTCAGAGCCCCTTTTACTTGTTTGGGTTTTTTTGTATCTACTGCAGTGTTGCAACCATTTGTAGCACGATATTAATTTTAAATTCTTTAATATTTGTTTGGCCCTTGCCTAGGGCTGCCCAAGCCAAGGCCATAGGCAGGCTGGTTTTAGAAGATGGAAGGTTGTGGCTCCCAGACCTGGGGTTGTTTCTCCGTGTATGTTACCCCTGCAGAGTTAATCTTGACTGGAGGATGGAGGCCAGAACCACACCACGGAGGGGACATACATGCCCCTCAAGCCTCTTTCCAGAGAGGAGACCCCTGCAGTGGGTTGCCTCGGCTTTGGGGTGGGGGACTATGTCTCAGGAGCTGTCTTTTTTCTCTCTTCTCCCACCTCGCAGTGTTTTCGCCGCCCAGCAGCCAGGACTCAGACCTGGGGTTCCTATCTAGCAGCGAGAGCACCAAGGGGAATCTGGATTGCGATCCCAACCCAGAGCGTGACCCCCACCCGGAGCCTGATACCTTCGCGGTGAGCCCTGGCCTGGAGGGAGCTGAGTAGTACTGGGGCTGAGTGGCATAGCAGCAGTGTTCACAGTTGGGATTGTTGTGTTTGGGGGTCATGGGGGAAGGCAGATGGGGGGAGGTTGTGGGGGAGGAGGGTGTTGTTTATTCTTTCCAGGATCAGAGCGGAATACCAGCTTTCCTGTGTCAGGGGTACAGCCAAGAGGTTGCTCCCCACTGTGGCCCAAGCCCCCATCACGCCTTGCCACCACTGGGAACACAGAGATGTTTCTCCGCCAGTGTCCCGCGGAGCATCTCCCAAGTGCAGGCAGGGGAATCAAGGGGACTGAGGTCACCCAGTGTCTGTTTGACTGTTTCCCCGCGGTGCGCGTGGGTGGGGTAGAGAGTGGGCTGATAACCCGGATCTGGGAAGTACGATCCTGTTATGTATTTTTTGATGGTTCTTTATAGGCTAATGCTGCTGCTTGGCTCCAGGCAGAATGTTTTCTTCTCATGTTGCGAATTAACATATTTTGCATATTACAGTTGAGTGCCTTATCTTAGATTGCAATCTAAATGGCGGGTAAATAATAGTCTGAAAATTTAGCATGGATTTCACCATTTGTTGTTTTGTTAAAAATCGGTTAAGGTGTTCTTTTCTTGTGTTACAGAAGCCGACCTGAAATAAAACTAGTCCAGAAAAATTCATTGTTCTCTGTAGTTGTGGCTGTACCTGAAATAAAAATGTTATTGATGACTGAATTTTCTTGTGTGTATATTTGTTGAGCTGTATTAAAACAGAAAAAAAGAAATTACTTGTATTTTCTTCGCTCTGTGCTTTGAAAACATCTATTTGATTTCACCCCCATCTGTTGTAATCAATAACCTGACCATCTTGTTTTTTATTAAATGCACTTACTCTTAATTTCATCCACCAGTGGTTTTAGAGAGAATAATGTGGAGTTACCTATATAGGTTTGACATTATAAATCACTTCTTGAGGCTAAATCGTATAGCAGTATCGATTGATCCTGATATATCACAGAAATTTACTGTCACTTCTGTTTTCAATTAAAGATACAATCAGTCAGATAATGACTTAATTGGATTTTACAGAAGATTGAGTTTTATTGCCCAGTGCTTTACGAGTTTAGTTAAGGAAGATCATTTTATCACACTTGTCAGCCTGGTCCCGGCTCGATGCCCTCCTGCCTCGGCTCCCTCAGCCGCCGTGGTGCCGCGGATCGGGTCCCGTGGCGGGGACGAGAAAGAGGCACCGGGGCCTCTGGCGTGGGAACACTCCGTCCCCCTGCCCAGGTGCAGGAGGGTGCCGAAGGCTGCCCCGCTGCGATAGGACCGGCTCGCCCTTGCGGGGATTTCCTTCTCCCCTTCCGCCACCGTTCCGGGCCATACTCGCGGCCCGAGCTCAGGGCAAGGCTCGGGAAACGGGACAAGCCAGGCGCATTTTGCCCTGCTGAAATGCCCATGGGATGGAGAGGAAGGAGGGGAAGTGGGACAAGAAATGCAGTGGGAGTCCCACCATACGAATGTGGGGCCTGGCCTGGTTGGTGGTCGGGGCGCAGGTACTGAAATGCGGGGAGATCAAGAAGCCTCTTTCGGAAGGCAAGGGAGTAAATAAAATTCCCACCTGCCTGAAGAGACAAGTTCTGAGGGAATTCAGATGCATCATAGAGGCAACTTGCGAAGGAAGGGCGGGAGGGATTGCCATGGGGTACATGTCTTGCCAGGACTGGGTAGATGTGGGGTGCTCCTCGCGAAAAGGGGCTCCTTCCTCCGGGGAGGCAGCGGCTCTAGCAGCTCAAAACGCGTGTTCCTCACCGCCCGGCGGGCAGCTTCGATTGATGTTTCCGTGATCCTGTGCGGAATTCCCGTTTCCTCCTAAGTTCCCCGTTAAGATTTGCCCCGCTCCAGGGCGACACGGCCGTCACGTGCTCCAATCTCTCCTTATTACGTGACAACACGGAGTAACTTCCTGAGGGGCAAGTCGTCCGTAATTCGCCCCCTGTAATTCGTTCCCCTGTAACGCGGCCATTGCCTAAAAACAGTTTTGGCGAGATATAACTGAAACTAATCTGGCCGCAGCGTCTCCTCCCCAAAGGCTCAGTGTAAACACTAGTAAATGCTGACTCCCTCCTTTCCCCGAGCCCGGCCCACGCCCCTGGCCCGCCGTGCACGGGGAGAGGCGCGACGAGGCCCGGTAGCAACTGCTGCTCCCGTCGGAGCGGTGGTCCCAGGAGCTGGGCGGCACCGTCGTCTCGCCCTGAACGGCTCCGCATCGAAAAGCCGCTAAACCCCAAGGGATTCGCGCTGGTTTTCGCTTTCTATCCCGCCCTCGGCCTCTGCCCCGGCCGCTGACGTTTCTTTCCCTGGAAACCGGGCTGTTCGCTTGTTACTTGGACCATATGCTTGGCGCATTCGTCCCCACTCAGCCTGTTCTTCTGGGCGCTAACTCCTAACGCGTTATAGTCACCTTAAAATTTCTTCTGCTATTTTCCAATTAAAAGCTTAATAGCCCTGGAAACGGAGTTCATGTGGTGCAGTTTACCATAGCCCCTTCTTCTGAAAAGTCTTCTGCTGAGATCCCATTATGTGCTTGAATAAACCTTTTTTGCGAGCAGAAATGGGAACGGAGATTGTCGGGTGTTGGGTGACAATAGACTTTCAGGCGGGGGACATTTTGCTACACATATGAACCTGGCCCTATGGGGAGATATTATCAAATACTTTGATACGGAAAAAGTTGCCATCGAATATGAGAAAATTATTACGGCGCTGCATCAAACGATCATTTCAGCTTAAATGCCCAAAGTGCAGCCAAGCGAGAGAAGGCCCCCAGCCGTAAGCCAGCCCGCCCGGGCAACCCGAACCAGTTGGTCCCCCACCCTGCTCACGGCAGAGGAAGGTTTTCCACTCCCGCCTACCCGTCCCCTTCTCTCCCACATCGGCAATCGCACTCTACTTCGTTTTGGAGGAACGTGTTTCCAAGGGCGACTGCTTTCACTGGCTCCTTGAGACAGTTTTTAGATGGCTGAATATTTACTCGGCCCGCGGAGGAGGCACTGCTCGTTTGGTTTTCCTCCTGCGACGAGCGTGTAAGTTTTTCCTCCCACGACTGTGTGAGATGCCCGCGGGGGAGGCGGGTTCGCGGGGCTGTTCGGGCGCAAGGCGCGCAACCGGCCACGCAGAAAGGGAGATGGCATTGGCGCTCTGGGAAACAGGATTATCCTCCTCACCTCGGTGCAGTGAACCCGCGTACGGCCCCTGGGAGGAAGATCTCCCTGAGTCGCCCTTCCTCTACAGGTAGAAAAGTGATTAGGAAAGAGCGAAGTAAGGAGCCATGCAAAAACCTGCACAGCGCACACTGTCCTTGTTAGTGTCTCCTCGGAAAAATACTTCCTAGTTTTAATTTTCTATTCAGTAAATAGAAAATCAGCGGCTACAGCGGATAGGTGCCTGCGAAGAGCAGAAGACGTCTTAGGGCAGCAAAACGAATTCAAGCCCAAGCAGCAGCCTCTGCCTACCGGAGGGTTCCGTGCCGCTAAGTATCGCTTAGTGGTGAAGTTGTTTCTCCTCCAGTCGGTTTCTTTTTACCGTCTTTCACTAATATATTACATTTAAACTCCTCGCTGCCATACTGTAAATGCTTATGTTTCGGCGCCAAACCCACCCTACAGAAAATTAGTAGTGCCGTGAGTCACATCGAACTGCTTGCGAGCAATCTATCTTGGATTGCATGTTCGTCTGCTTGGCCCCCGTTTGCATGGGAACAGCTGACTTGCCGAGGGCTACGGGAAAACAGTGGGCAGCTTCGCGTGCCATCAAAACTTTCACAAAACTTTGGGCTCAACTCTCCATCTCGCAGCGCTGGGCCACGGAAAGTTTCGCCGTAGCAGCCACACACTGCACGGCCGCTCGCAATGTCCCGCGGCCTGTCAAGGGGCTCTCTCCCGGGATCCCCTTGATCCCGGCCCTGCAGAGGTAGTCCAGAGCTCAGGGAAATCTCCTAGACACTTCTCGCACCCCGACTTGGGTGCTTCCGCGGGGCGGAAGGAGGGGTGGGAGTTGGGGCGAGGGTGGGGAGACGAAGCGGGGGGATGAACAACACACTGGGCGGTGGAGGGGTGGGTGGCATCAGCCCATGTTCTGGCCATTTGATGATGGACCGTTTCGGCAAAGCGCGGGCAAAGCCGCCGCCCCCGACGGGGGGGGCA
>VXBP01008447.1:119083-131232 GCA_013400115.1 Rhinopomastus cyanomelas | reverse complement strand
GCCCCCGCCGAGCTGGCCGCTGCCGCCCTGCGCTGGGCCACCGAGCCGCCGCCCGCGCTGCCAGGGTCGCTCCCCAAGGCAGGTGAGGCCGGGCTGGGCGCCGCGACAGGAGGGAACAGAGGGTCAGAGGGTACCCGGGAAGGTGCATCAGTGGAAAGGCGAAAAGGTTTTCCCTCCCAACGGGCGCAATAGAGAGGGGAAGGAGTGGGGAAGGTAAAGCCGGGAAGGTGTGATTTGCCGCTGTTAGAAAGCGAGGAGCCGCCAATTACTGTTTTCTGGACAGGCTCCAGCTGCCGAGAACCGCGGAGGGCGTAGGCAAACATTGACGCTCCCACTCGGTTCCCCGAGGTGCTGATCGTGGGCCCGTTCCTTTGGGAAGGAAGTGGCCGCACTCGTGTGGAACGCACTCGCATGTCTCTAATGCCCCCGGTCTCGACACGCCGGCTGGAGGGATCCCCGCTTCCGGCTGTGGGACCCTGTCAAGGTTGAAACCTCCACGGTAGCTTCGAGTCACAAGCGTCACCGGTGGTGTTCTGCGGGGATAGGAGGACTGAGGGGCGGCAGGGACTGAGCAATACTATGATCTCAGCTTCCCCACTCCCTCGCCCGCGTGTCCCGCCGGGCTGGCTCTGGAGCGGCTTTCTGCAGGTCAGGAGTGCTGCCTCAGAAACCGCCACCCACAACCAGCACTGTGTGGGTGCGACCTACCGGTAACACCCGCTTCTGGAAGCAAAACGAACGGTCCGGACCTGCGATCCCGTTCCCGCCCCGGGCCTGTGTGGGAGCCGGCGGCCGTCCCTGACCGGGACGCCTAGCAGCTGCGGGCAACCCTTCCCGATGACAAGTAGCCCCAGTGGGAAAGAATTTTATCCGGGAAGGTAATGGCAGTCCTGGGCTGTCGCACGGCTCAGTTTCTTCTGCTTAAGCTCTGCGGGATGTTGCGCGGGCGCGGGACCAATCGATCTCTCTCCGAGGTCATGAGTGGGCGTCGGCACAGCTCTCTGCACCTCCACCTCTGGGGCTTTGGGGTCCCTTCAGCCTCCAGATTTCTTCCTGGCCGCTGCCTCTTCTCACTGTACACCAGTGACAGCATTTTGCCAGGAGAGACACCGCGCAGGAGGCTCCTGGAGTGGGTGGGAAGGCTGGGGGAAAAAACGAGAGAAAAGGAAAAAAATAAAAAGAACCGTTTGGGCTCCTTCCAGAAAGTGAAACAAATAAAGTTCGCCAACAGGATATAAATCTGGCAGAGAGGAACGGTATTGACTTGCACGCACAACTTTTCTTCTCTCTGACATAAGAACTTCCAAGCTTAAAAGATTACAGTAATCATGGGAAGACAGTGTAAATCGAATCTGATAGCAATAACTTTTGGGGAAGGTCAGGCTCAAGTGAAATGTTACCAAGCAACAGGCATTTTGTTTGCAAAATACCATCAAAGTGTATTGATGAGAAATTTTTCCTTGCCAGCGAGTCAGCACTTTCTGCTAATAACTTTTCGGGTTGGGGTGCGGGGAACAACTGAAGATCTGGAGATACTCATAAATCAAGGCACAAAGCTCCGAGGCGGCCCTTGCCCGCGGGGAGGCTGGGGAGACCGAGGCACCCCGGGACCAGTGGTACAGTAAAGCAGCATTGGCTGTCCAGACCTGCCTCAGCCCAGTGCCTTCGATTGTTATAGAATTGTTGGACTTTTTGTTTTACCTTCTTTTTTTTTCCCCCAAATTTTTATTTCATCTCCTTCCCACAAGAACGTGGAAAGTTCTTGGGGCGGGGGCCCCTCATTTCACCTGCCTTCAGACACCGTTTAACTAGATAACTCGTTTACTTCCAGGCACTCTGCAGGGGCTTTCTTTTTCTCTTCCCTCTCTCCTCGCTACCTGTATTAACACTGTCGTCGGAAGACTCCCCCAGCATACCCTGTTTCTAACCCACTCCCTCAGGATACTAATATCCTCGAGGGTTTTTTTTTACTGCGGAGGAGGTATGGTAGAATAGGGTCTGTTTATTTTTATTCCTGACGAACTGGTGATTTCGGGAGAACGGTTGCAGGCTTCTGTTCCTTGAGAATAACGTGTTTAAAAACGAATCCTGTTGCATCTGCGTGTGTTAACCCAGAATAATTCCTCCTTCTGATACTGTGCTCTCGAATTTATCTCCCACATGAGTGTCTAAGATTTCTCTTAGTAATAGTTATCAAGGCTTGTAAACAATTAATATAATGCTATATTGAATTATCAGTTAAATTCTGATCCAGTTTCTTCATGCTACACCTAAGCGTCTGTGTTAGATAGAACAGGATTAGAAGACAGGGAAGAAAGTCTGGAGTAAAGCAATTAAAAAAAAAATCCCATCAAACAAACGACAAACCAAACCAAACCGACCAACCAAAAAACCCAAAAATCCCAACACCAAACCAGCTCCCAGAGTAACAAATAAAAAACCCCGTCAGTTTTACATTACCTTAGCTTTGTCTGGCTTTTTTGTAATCCTGGTTCGGGTATCAATTCATTCTAACAATAGATACAGGCAAAACAGCAGATGGTTTTAGGATGCAAGAAAACCGTTGCTGAAAAAGCCATGCTAGCCATCAAAGTGTAAGCCGTTTTAGCGAAGAGTCAGCAGTGGGAATATCAGGGAAGCAAACTGGGTTCCATAGTACTAGATCCATTTTTCCAGACAGGTTATTAACTTGGGGAGAATAGTTTCTCTCTCTTACTCGTTTTACTTTTATTTGACCCCTTTACAGTGTTTGACTCATGATCTGTAATATAGAAATAGACAAGGGAAAGCTGGCGTGTACTGTGTTCCAAATTCATAACAGCTTAATATAGATTTTACCATGAGTACCTGCACGGTGCTGTGCTTAATGTACGTTTCTATTTGCTCTGCATCGTCATAGATCTGTGTACGTATCTGTCTTTGCGTGCATATTATTAGCGAATATTCCCCAAAAATATGTATGAGAAAAAAAAGTAAAATCCTTAGTGTCTTCAGAGCTGCCAAAGCGAATAGCTGAACGCACTCTATTTGAAGTAGAATGGGTGGGGAAAAAACCCAAACTAAACCACAACGGCAAAACTCTAAAACATTAAAAAAAACATACCATAAGGATGAGACTTCTTTCTTAAGTCCTCCTGTGAAGCTCACCAATGGTGCGGGAAATAGCTCTGGCTACAAACAGTGGGTTGCGTATTCAAAAAAAATTTTATTTTTACCTGAAAAAGTAGGCATTTTGAGCCAATACCTGCTTGCAGTGTTACTACAATGCAGCGTCCACTTAAGGACATTTGCAATGCATCTTCCCTAAGTTTCGTTTATTTAATGGTGGCTGGTTTGTGTCGGTTTTGAACAAATGAAAACCAGCTCTCGGCAGATCCTCTGCAAAGGTGGGGTAAGTCCCGGGGTCTGTCTCCCTCCTGGCCCTCCCTGCTCCGTGAGCGTAGTGGGAAGTGCTCTTCAGGTAAGGGGAAAGCGCACAAAAAGCAAGCAAGGAAGGAAACATGCCGGGTGTGGGGAAGCACCTGGCACCTCAAAAAAGCCAAGGGAAACATGGAAAAGCGTTAGCACACACATTCGGCGTAAACTAGCGGAGGATAATCTTCCTTGTGTTAATGACAGCATTTGCTTTAAATCTCCAAAATCTTGTTCTGTGTGTCGGAACCTGTAACAATTCGGTAAGATACCCCACTGTGATCTCTGCTGTACGAGTGCTCCTTGTTTAAGGCTGAGAGTCGGGATCTGCATGGTCTCCTGCTGATAAAGATGCAAACTTCAGTGTGATGAGTTTTGAGAATTTGAAGATTTTTAGCCAAGCATCATAGACTCATAAGAATACTTCTAAAGGTTATTGAAAACTAAACAAACATGGAATGTGTCGAAAATACTATTTTGTNCATCTTTTTAGCATGTATTTACTCTGCAGTGGTACTTGTTATCAGCCCATAAGTATAGACTGGAATAGTGCAGTACTTCTGAAGTACACTCTGACTGCATGTAGTCTCTTTGGTAATATGTGGAAATTGTGTTTATCATTTCCCTTAAATGGCTCTCTGTAGCTATGGCAAATCAGGGACAGAACTATTTAGCCGTCCTCAGACTGCCGAGTAAGTCTTCAATATATGGACTGCCCATTCCCTCGGAAGTGATTATTCTTAGCATCCTATATTTTGTCATAGAGGCATGATTATGAACACGTGAAGGGATTAGGAGGGAAGGGGGTGCGAACTTCAAGCTGTGTTTTAAGTAATGGCTGAGCTTTGATGAGGTCTTCCCACCACCTCAAAAGGATACACGTTTCCAGTTTGCTACTGGCAAGAGTTTCCTGCATCCTCCTTTGTCTGCTGAGGCAATACTGATGCACAGAGTGTATAAAGGAGAGCATACATAGTTCACCTTGTCTGTAATATACCTACATGAAGAGTTAGTACTTCTCAGTTGGCACTGGAAAGAGAGCATAGCCAGTGTTAAAATTGCTACCGAAAACAGGTTATCCGGGTAAAACAGAAACTTCACGGGGCAATGCCATTCCCATTCTTGGCATATGAGAGTGGCAGGACTGTCCGTGGTGAGTAAGGCTCATGTTCTCACATGACCCTCTTGTGCTCAGACTGTGAATGCTACCAAACTTCGTTCTTGTCTTTAACATATTCCATCTCTGCTGGGCAGGGTGACTGTCATAACACTTTGGAAACCTTTGTTTCTTGTAACACCTTTATCTAGTTGAGCTGATTACCAGGCGCTTAGGAAAACCAAGGAAGTACTTACACTGGTTTCTGCAGGTAGTCTTTCACACACACATTCAGTTCAGAAGCACTGCCCACTGCAGTTAAAGCAAGCTGTCATCTTCTCCCATCTTTGATGCTTCCTAAGCAGATCACCATGGTGCTGTATGAGGAAGGACTTCAGATCGAATTCTTGGAAAGTAAGTGTAAACATTCTCAAGCAAGCACATTTACCCTCTTGTGCTCAAACTGTGAAAGCTGTCAAACTTTATTCTTCTCTTTCTGACAAGCTGTCTTATTTCAAATGTGTCCATATTACTCTGGCTAGGCATTACCAAAGTGACCATAGATTTGGGGGTATGCCTATTTTTGGGTGTTCCTCTGGAGACACTGTGGTCAATGGGCTTGTTTTCAACTCTATGCCCAACTTGGTTTATCACAGAAAAACAAGGTGCCTGGAACAAAGGCTGAAAGAAGTTGAGGAATCTCAATCATTGGAGTTATTTCACACTCAGCTTGAGCAGGGACATGATCAGCCTGCTCTGTGTCTTAGATTACTCCTGCTTTGAAGAGGAGGTTGGGCCAAATATCCTTCCAGAGGTCCTCTCGAATCAGATTTTTCTAGACTCTATTCTCCAATGGGCCAAAGTAAGGTTGTGCTTCAGGGTCCGGAGGTAAAACCTGTGATCCTGGCAGGGGGAGGAGCCAGTTTCTGTAGATCCAGAACCAGAATTCATTGTTGAATTTGAAGACTTCCTTAACTTCAGACAGTAGCTGTGATGGAGTACTTCCACCAACGGACTAGCAGAATGAATTTTTGTCTCCTACGTGCCTCTCCTACTTCATCTCACAGTTAATGAGATGGTACGAGTGAGGAACTAAAATGTGAAAGAAATGAAGTTCCTCTGAGAAGACCCACAGTTTGATGGTAAGTTGCTGCCTTGCAGTCAGAGAGGACCGGTAGAGCGTATTTTACATGTTAGAGAAATGAGCGCTGCTTCTTTTCTTGTACATAAGAGAATGAGCAAGTTACTTATAAGGCAGCAATAAAATACCTAGACCAGGTCACAATATGATTTTGTGGTTTTGTTTTCATGAGCTATGGCAAAAGTGTGTTAATTTTAGCAGGATCTCTGTGAAAAATGTTTGTTTATCCCCTGGGTGTCTTCTCTGTTCACTTGAAGAAGGCCACATTCTCAAATACCTGTAATAAACTTTTGGTCTCAACTTTTTATTAAGTACTCTGCTTTCTCTTTGCAGACATGAACGAGGAGCGGTTGGGTGATGCCAGTGGAGCAGACAATGTTGAGACCTACAGTGACAAAGACACAGACCAAAGGAGTTCTCCAGACATGTCTAAAGTGAAAAATTGCTTCACCCCTGGAAGCCCTGAAATTGTCTCAGTGGATGAAGTTGGTTATGCAGTTCAGAAAAATGGTGGGAGCACAGAGAGCCATCCAGACAGCCCCAAGTACCACGCAGAGCAGAACCACCTCCTGATAGAAGGTCCTTCTGGGACGGTTTCTCTACCTTTCAGTTTGAAAGCAAACAGACCTCCACTTGAAGTCTTGAAAAAGATCTTCCCTAACCAAAAGCCAACTGTGTTGGAGCTGATCCTAAAGGGGTGTGGTGGCGATCTGGTGAGTGCAGTAGAAGTTCTCCTATCCAGTCGGTCTTCTGCAGTCAGTGGGGAGAGAACTTCAGCAGAATCTGATGGTCTTGTCTTACCTTCCAATGGGCACATTTTTGAACACACTCTGAGTTCATACCCTATTTCCTCTTCAAAATGGTCTGTTGGCTCTGCATTTAGGGTTCCTGACACGCTGAGGTTCTCTGCAGATTCCAGTAATGTTGTTCCAAATCCTCTGGCTGTACCTTTGCAACACCCTTTCCCTCAGCCACCACGCTACCCGCTGATGTTAAGGAACACTTTGGCAAGGAACCAGTCCAGCCCATTCCTTCCCAATGATGTCACCCTGTGGAACACCATGACGCTGCAGCAGCAGTACCAGCTGCGGTCTCAGTATGTCAGCCCTTTCTCTAGCAACTCAGCTAGTGTTTTCCGAAGCTCACCTGTTCTAGCTTCACGCTCACCAGAAGATCCTCGGATCTCAGTCCCTGATGATGGGTGTCCTATTGTGTCTAAGCAACCAATCTACACAGAAGATGAGTATGATGAAAGGTCTGATTCTTCAGACTCAAGAACACTCAACACGTCTTCTTAGACTGACATTTGATGTGGCTAAGTGATACTTGCAGTGCAGCTGAACTACTGGGCCCTGAGAGGAGGGACATGCACTTCACAAAACTATTGCAATTGTATTAAAAAGTGACTCTGCTTGGTATTGCACTATAGCAATAAAGATATAACTTATTTAATTTCTTGCACTTCACTGGATAATGCCAAATAGCAATACTCTGGCTTTAGTGCTGAGTGTGTGTTACAAAGGAAGACTTCATGGCTACCACTTATGGGACTCTGGAAGACTCGTAATGAAAAGAGAAGCCCAAAGTCTACTTTGTTCCTCAACTCAGAAAAATGGGGATGTTAAACTAGAATACTTGAATGCTGTTTTATAAGAGACAACTCCTCAGGACATAAGAAATCAAACAGACATAGTTCTATTGCAAATGGACTAAAAGAAGGACCTTACAATCTTATGTCGGTGATCATCCTTGCAGTGAAAGAGAAGGCAGAAGAAAAAATACGCACATGAAATTAGCATGAGCTGCTTCTGTGCCATTTGAGCTTGTACACTCTTCAGAGAGATAATATTAAGAGTTATTCTTTTCCCATGGCTAGGTCAAAATGTGTAATGTCAGTGTAAAACCAATTACAGCTGTGAATTGCATGAAGTGTATTGTGAAATGAATACCACATTAAGCATTGTCAGGTTAATGTAGCATGCTAAGGACTCTAGAAAAATAAACTAAGATGATGGTCTTGGTTTATGTCATTTATACTGGGCAAATAACATTTCTGAAGATATAGAGCTGATTAGTCCTCACTTGGGGTTAAAATGTCCAGCTCCAGCAACTGCAGTCAGGGAAAGCCTCTTTTTCCAAATCCCTGTTCTGCTTCTGTGCCTTGCAGCTTGCGTCTAAGATTAAACAAATGTAGTCACCAGGGAAGCTGAGGTCTCTTGAGTATGTACAGCCGAGTATAGCAGAGCCTGCTACAGTCACAGAAAGCAGAAAAAAAAAGGCTTTCCTGATGCTTCAGAAGCATCTTCCCCCCCCCACCCCCGTAGAAGTAGAAAAAAAATGAAATAGGGTGTGATAGCAAGCATTTCTTTAAAACAACGTTTAGCCAAATGGCAGCTTCCCTATGTCTAGAAAAATAATGGTTTGAACAATTTATTGCATGTTTGCATGCACCGATTACACTGCATATCTTGTGTGTGTCAAAGTAACATTAGGAATTGCTTCAGATAAGGAATGCCACTAAATTAATTGTCCACCTAGAAGTTTGTTAAGGTTTTAGTGTCATTTTTTCAACCATTCACAAGTGACCGTATCTGCTTGACAATAGGCTTTTCCAAAACACACCTCTCTCAATGCAGATGAAATGGCTGTCAGGTGTATGGATTGGTCCCACACTTTGAAAACAATTGGGGCTCTCCTGAAGTTGGACTTCAAAGCAGACGGGCTTCAAGACTGTAATGTATATCAGGCATGTTCTCTGGTGTCACTGCTGATATAAACGCCTGCTTTCTCATCTGTTATTTCGTATTTTGTAAGATTTGTGCACTCAGTGAATCTTGCATTTTATAAGGCTACTGAACATGTACAAAAAGGAGAATAAAATAATGATTTTATTTTCCTTAGGGGATAAATGAAAGATACTTTTTCTTGTGTAATTTTCCAGCCTGTTCAGAAAAGCAATTAGTTGATAATTCTACAGAGCAAAGACATAAAGCAGGAGGAGGAAGGAAAGAAAATAAATCTCTTCCCGTATGGAATTGTAAATGTGAAAACATCTGGAATTTCATAAATGCAGAATTACAGTTTTGGAGTGACAGATTTTCCAGCACTTACGTGGTGCTTCTAAATAAATTCATCTTCCACCTACTACAGAGAAGAAAGCACTAGGTAAAATAGGTTTGAGCTTGCAAACAGAAAGGGATTAGGTAGTGAAATGTTGTGCTGCAGCATCTTAGAGAATTTAACTGTCAGCCATTAGGTAAGAGCGGATGGGTCCAGAGCTGTAGTTTAGAGCTTACATAGCAAGCAGAATAAACCTTTGTGTATTCACTTTTTTTTTTTTCCTACAGAAGGCAAATAATCTTCGGCAGAAAGACCTAACAGTGGTGTCTGTGACAGCTCATAGGAACCTTACACACTACGGCCTGTGGGTTTTCAGAGAATAGATATTTGGCATCTTGAAATTGGGACACATCTTTCAAAGAAGTACCACCTCAACTGAGGAGGAAAGAACCATTACCACTCTAAACTTGCAGTGAAAAATGCAGATTTGTTGGCATCATTGTTTAAAGTAGATCTCTTCTGATACATTACTTTTTCTGAAAAAACAAGTAAGTTAAGATAACCCTTGTCCAACACTGTAAAATAGTTTATGACGCAAGCCACAATTATCCTTTTTTTAAAAAAACCCAAACCCTAATCCTAAATGTGTTCAAAATGAAAAATATTTTTATGTTGAATGATGTGTTTTGTTTGATGACAAAATATTTTGGCTACCCAGAAGATTAATATTTTAAAAAATACGGACTGATCAGCAACAACATCTGTGAGAAATCACTTTCTTCATCCAGCTGTATTTCCCAGGCTGGCACTGCAGGCATATGTATTTTTTTAACTTCTTGCTACAGCAAGGATCCCCTGGTATGTGGGCAGGTGTCCTTCTACCAAGATAGCAATGGGACCTGCTAGGCAGACCTTTGCTCCGCTGGGGGGTTTGCGCAACCAAGGGGAAGAAAGCCTGAGTGCTCTGTCAAGCCACCCCGGAACTGGTGGACTTCGTTCTGGCTGAGGCTGAGCTCTCAGTGGAGCTGGTGACAGATGTAACGCAACAGCTGGAGCAGTAGCTTAGGTGTCCTGATGCTGCAGTGTTCTCTCCAGAGGCTCAGAGGTACCCTGGCATTTTCCAGCTCCATTATGTGGTAAAAGAGGGTATTTTCATGTCAGGGTTGAGGAGGAGAGGAGACCTGTGGTTGAGGACTGGTAAAGCTGGAGGCATTGGTGGTCAGAAATGCAGAGCAAGAAGAATTATTTTTAACACCAGTAAGGATGTCTGGAGCCTGGTAAAGTCTCTGCTGAAGCCCAGAAACCATGGTGCCTTTTTTTTTTAGGGTTTTTTCCTCCTTTTTTTCATTAGTGGTGGAGCCCTGTGACTTTGCGTGTCATGCCTTGCCCTCTGCACAGCTCCTGCTCCTGGTTGATCAGCTGCTGGGGTGCCCCTCTGAGTGACCCAGGGCTGCTTTTTCTCCTGTTAGGCAGGTGGTTTCACTGTCAAGTCCCTATGTGTGCACACAAAACCAAAAGGCAGTGCCACGGGAATTTCTGTCTGTTTGTAGCTCTGCTTGTCATCACCATCAGCACAGATCCACTTAATAGCAGAGAAAGGCCCTCTACGGGGCTGGCTGTTGCCTGAGAGGCACAGTGATCTTCCCTCTTCGTTAACCTCTAGCTGTGACAAGGTGGACAAGGCTGATGATGGTATGAACAATAACAACTGCAATTTATCCCTCAGAGGAAATCTGTGGAGAGCCACCATGTGATGGTTGTGCTCACCAGCAGCTCACACATTTGTAGATAAGAGAAAAGCTGGCAAGTGGATAAGCACAATGCAATGGGAATGTCCGGCCCCAAACTCCCCTCTGCTTTGCCTTTGCCTGTCGTTTTATTGCTCCTCCTGGCTTGCCCTCCTTATAGGCCTGAGGAGCCACCTCTGCAACATTTGTTGAATGCTTGGTGAACAGGCTCACCTCACATTGTGCTGACATCTTTGAAAAATGACTCTGATTCTCAATGTACTGTTTCAGTGATTCATTCCTTATGTGCATTTACTCAGCAGACGTGAGTGGGGAAATAAGATTGATGCTAAATTTATATGTTAATTTTAATATTGAAGCTATTCTGTATTTGAAGAATAAGATCAATTCCTCAATTTCATTTCTTACGTGATACTGCATATTGTCATTACTGGAAAATAAAATTATTTCTGAATGCATCTATCCAAACTTCAATTTTAGTGGACATATAACTCTGAAGCATCGTTCTTCTCCCTTCCCTATAACAACAAACTTAATATATTATTTTAACATTCTTGCACTAGTCTGCCACTGGAAGATAACAAAGATGAGTCTTTTCATCCTAAATTGCATTTCACTGATGTGCTCCGTGCAGTCTTCTGCACTGTCACCGGCGGAACTGGTGCGTGACTCAGCAAATCCCTGCTGGCTGTTGCAAGCGTGGTACAACAGGAATCTCCACTAAGAGACACATCCCATGCTAGGCACTAATTTTGTTAATTCCCACCATAGTGGCATACTTGAGGGATAGCTATATGCCAAACATGCCTGCATAAAGGCTAAATCCTGGCCTCTTAGAGGATCAAACCCTAAGAACAGCTCTATGAAGCAGATCTTGTAGAAGATGGATACAGACCTGTGGTGTTGTGACAGGAGCATCACATAAGTAGAAAGATTTGGCACCTGCAGAGGAAGATGTGCTGCCAGACACCAGGCTCTTCTGAATCAGCAAAATAAAGGAAGTATTTACAGCATCTTCAAGTATGTGGTTTGCTGTATTTTTGTCTTTGCCAAGGTTATATCCTGGCTCTGCCCACTAACCTTAGGAAAAATCACATGTCAGTTTAAATTTCAAGTACCTCTTGCTCTCTTTCCATGACAAGAAGATTAATGCTATGAGAGTTTAATGTTCATTATCTGAAAATTCTTAAAACTCTTAAGTCTTCAGTAACATAGTATTTACCAGTACAAGATTTTATTTCTCTGTTTTGGTCTCCCAGATAGAGGATGTAGATTTTCAATAGCTGGAAAGTACTGCCTGCAAAAATAAAGTTCTCCTGAAGAACTGTGGTCAGGATAATCCTGAGCCAGCCACTGCCATACAATAGCAAAAATTTGTGAGACCTATGTGTAAAGACTCCTAGGGTTCCTTAGATCTGTTATATTTTTGAGCCTATAGACTTCACACATTCAGAGAGTGGTGGTCAATGGAACAGAGTCTAGTTGGAGGCCTGTATCTAGTGGAGTGCCCCAGGGATTGGTGCTGGGACCGGTCCTGTTCAATCTATTCATTGATGACTTGGATGAGGGATTGGCATGCACTGTCAGCAAGTTTGCTGATGACACAAAGCTGGGTGGTGTCGCCGACACCCCAGCTGACTGTGCTGCCATTCAGCGAGATCTGGACAGGCTGGAGAGCTGGGCACAGAAAAAT
>VXBP01008447.1:94272-119026 GCA_013400115.1 Rhinopomastus cyanomelas | reverse complement strand
TCACGGTGAGGGTGACAGAGCACTGGAACAGGCTGCCCAGGGGGGTTGTGGAGTCTCCTTCTCTGGAGATGTTCAAGACCCGACTGGACGGGTTCCTGTGTGACTTGGTTTAGGTGATCCTGCTGTTGCAGGCGGATTGGACTAGATGATCTTTCATCAACAGGTCCTTAATGATTCTATGATTCTATGATTCTATGATTCTATGATTCTGACTTTCTCCTCTGTGATAACTATCTTATGATAAAATTCTATTAGTTGTACTCGATGGTACTAATTTGTACTATTGCCCTTCTTTTCTCTAAATACAAGGGTCAGCAAAAGGGTGAGAAAAAGTGAGAAGGCAGAACTTAAGATGTGATAACGGCTATTCTTCCTTCCAAATCCCCCTCCTCTTGCATAGCACAGACAAGGAGGTCTGCAGGCTCAGGAGAAAGTGATCTTCTGGTCTTTCCAAGGAAGTTGAGCACATCACAATACATCCCAGTGCTACAGATCTCAGCTTGGAGGCTGCACCTACCCTTGGAGTGGATGTGTGTTGTAGGAGAAAGGCAGTGAGAGAGGAAGCACTTGTGGAAACTGATGGACAAGACTGCTTTCCTGCTTTCTTGCATGTGACAAAGCTCAAAACCTTTCAGAAACATCCTTCTTTGGAGTCTAGTTCTCCTGCTTTACCTACACTTTACTGAGATTACTTCTTGCCACAATAAATATAAATAGGTAACAGTGAGATAAAGCCCAGTGTATAGGGATAAGTATAAATAAGATACTGAAATACAGAAAAATTGAGAGGTGTGCCTCCTTTGTACCAATCCAGTTTAGACTTCTTTATCATTTATAAAGGCTATAAGACTGATGAAACAAGGAATGCAGATGCAATCCTGATGGATCATCCTACTGAAGGAAGTTAAAATTTAGGTTCCTGTTTCTCTGTCTCTGCACATTAATCTTTAAGCTCACTTGCTAGAAACAGTGAGGGGGCTCCAAGCAGTTCACATGGCAAAACTAGCACCTTCCATAGGAACAGAAATTGATAGATTCTCAGCTAGAACTTGCCTTGTTTCCCAGTAAAATAAGAACAATGCTTAGTGTCTGGCACAGCTGCATATTATATATATTGAAAAAAGCACAGTACTCTCTCAAGAATAAGAATTCCTAGACTGCAAAAAATTGCATGGCTCAACGCTTACTGCAAAACTCTTTCCAGGAAACTTTGACAATTTATAGGTTTGTCCCAACTCACAGCCTGTTATTACGTTTTCAACTATGTGACTTAGCGAGTTGCACAGTTACGGCCAAGTATATGCAAGCTACAGATTTTATTCCTCACTCATTCCTCTGTAATGTATCTTTTTTCCCTAGGACTCAGAAGAGGAGTAAGCAGGAAAAACATTCAGCCACATGCTGAATTGCTTATTTTAGCTCCATTGTAAAATAATTCACAATCAGCCATGGGAGTGGGGAGAAGTTAATTCACTTTTTGCTTTTGTTGAAAGCATAATACTCCAAAACATAGGTGATAACATTTCTGAGGTTCCAAAGGGAAAGGGGGATTGGTTCCTCTTACCCAAACATACCTATGCTGGGTGAACAACATAGGTCAGAAAACAGGTATCAATCACTGCAGTCCTTGTGAATGAGTGATTTGGGATCACTTTGCAGAACCTTGAAACAAATAAGAAGTGAGGGAGGTTATAAATTCCAACCTTCTGAGGCCTCTGGGAGTAGTGCTTTCTCGGGTCCAAATCTGCTGTGTCAGAGTACGACTGACAGCAGAGCCAGGAGGAGAGGAGCGCTGGGCTCACTGCCTGGCTATATGCTTGCTCCTTGTTCCTCATCTGGAAAGTTCTCTGCATGAGGCTGTAGCACATTTGCATGATGTTTGAATATAGGAAGCTGCAACTAATTACCTAGGTGATCAATATATATTTAACATCCAAATATCATGCAAATGTCCTGCTAGTTGAAATACGGTCTGGCATTCATGTTATTTCCTGATTTGGCCACCACTTGTTATCTCCTTTACAGCACTGCTCCTTTTTGTTTTTGCACATATTCTGAGCACTGAAAGCACAGGCCAGTTACTGTGATCAGCTTTTAATTCATCTGCAACCGATTAAAATTACACCCCAAAGGAACTTAAATTGCTTTTTTGTTTCTCCAGCATCTCAAAAGACAAAGAACCAGTTTGTGACTCCAGTCCTTTAGCCCAGAGCTCTCTCCTCCTACTTAAACCAGCAAAGTACAAGTTCAAGCAAAAATGTGAAGTTTGTACAAGATGTTTGAGAGCTTCAAATGTCTGGAAATGCAACTGTCTTTGAATGCATCCCTGAGTTGAGGTTAGAGGAGAAAAAGTCAATAACAAGTGACCGTAAAATACATTATTCAGATATATACCTAAAGTAAAATGCTGTCTGGCACAATTTGACCTGAACATCAAAGGCATGGCCTTGTCTTCACATAAAACAAGGCAGTCTGGCTGCGTTTCAGGCGAACACTGGATGGATTTGTACGAGCTAAGGAGTGATATTTCATTTGAGACGGCAACCACAGAGAAAGCGACTTCGTGACTTTGGGCACTTTCGCCTCGGATTCTTTCCTTCGAGCCGATGGCCCCATCTAGTGTCAGCGCGGCCCCAGCGCGGCAGCCCCCCAACGCTGTCCCCTCCCCGGTGCTGAACGACGTCATGCCGTCGTGACATATAGGATGATGCCGTAAGGAATAGGATGGATCTGTCCTTCCCTACTCCAGCGCGGCCCTGGCGACGGTAGATAAAATAAGCCAAACTGTTCTCAGGTAGCTTCACAGAAAGATTATGTATCTTCTTCCGAGCTCAAACGTAAGATGAAATTCCACTGTTTTTTGGGGTGTGAGGGATTTAACCTGTCTTAGTCTCTGGGAATATAAATGGTCTTAGCTTTCCTGTAATGCCTGAACGTAGCTCATATCTGTGCCTGAGGTTTTGTCCAGAAGCTACCCCAGCAGATAAAGTAACATATCTGAACCAGTGAATGAGGGCACCTGCAGTCAACTGATGCCATCTTCCTGCCCAGAAAGAAGCTGGATGACCGGCTTCTTCAAAAGGCACACAGGAATTGTGATGTGTTCCTTGTACTGCAATTCCTATATAAGATAACATAACCTGTGAAACTGAAACTGTTCAAGAGATTATCACGGAAGCCATATCAACAGATTAAGGTCAAGAACATTGTCTTTGCTTACTACCACGTTTCAAGCACAACAAGGAACTCTTCATTAGTCAGGGTCAGCTTTAAAATTTTGTATTGCAACATTCCCTTAAACAACAATAAGGGTAGTGGTGATGATGAGAAGGAGAAGGGGGGAGAAGGAGAAGAAGGAGAAGAGAAGCCAAACATGAACACAGGACTGAAGCAAGGCAAGAGTCTCCTTCCACAGTAAGAGGCCACTTTTCCCTCTGCTTCAATTGGTAAAAAAAAATAGACATGGGAAAAAATTAATTACTGGGGTGCGATTTTTGGGTTAAGTTTTCACGGATGGAAAGAAGCAGATCAAAGGACAGATCCGAACTATGCTATCTTGGGGATTCTGCATATAAATCAGCATTATCTGCTGCAGAGGTGGGTTTTGCATCACACCTGACATGCAGCTGAAACTGTCATGCTGCATGTTGGTTCCATGTAATATAATATTTTAGGTTCCTCAAGAAACAAGCTGCATTTTTTTTAATAATGTCACCTTTCATTAACATGTTAGTTGCTGCTTACTGGTTTTCCCAAACATGACCTCAAAAGCAGATCCTCAAATACCTAGACATTGCCTTCTCAGACCACTGAGCATTCTTGGCACATGTGTTTCACTGTACAGAGGAAAATTAACTCATGAACGGACCATTAACTGGATTATTAACATCACTGTAACACACACAGAAACACAATCATTAATGATTGCACAGGAGTACAGCAGCAGCAGGAACTACCAAAGTCACCAAACTCCATCTAGTGGGAGAAAATCAGAAACTAATAAAAAGCCAGATGCAGCAGTGTTCACTTGATTATGCATACAGCGTGTATTCGTGAGGATGCCCACAACTTTGTTTTGAATTCCTTTGTCACAGAAAGTTAAAATTCTTGAAAGTGTTTTGTTCATCCTGCTTGACTGTGGATGAGGTCACAACCAAATGCAGGAAGAATCCTTGAGGAAGCCGTATGCCTAACCTTTGGCTCATCATATGTCTCTAGGGTTTCAAGACACTTACCAGAGATTCATAGGACTGTTTGGATTGAAAGGGACCTCACAGTTCATATAGCTCAAATCCTCCTGCCATAGTCATAGACACTTTCCACTAGATTAGACTGCTCTAAGAATTATCCAACCTGGTTTTGATCACATCCCGTGATGGGGCATCCACAATTTCCCTGGACAGTCTGTTTATATGTCTCACCACACTGATAGTGAGAAAATTCTTCCTACTTCCTACAACTATTTCAACTAGCTGGCTTGCTGTTTCATATCATTTGTTGATCTGCTTATCAGCGCTAAGATTACATGGTCCCACTAATTTAGTTAATACACTAACAAGCCCAAAATGAGGTGTTCCCAGAGCTTTGTTTTCTCCAGTCTGAACAATCCCAACTCCCTCATCCTGTCCTTATGGGAGAGATGTTCCAGCCCGCTGATCATCTTTGTGGCCCTCCTTTAGATCTGATCCAACAGGTTCAACCAGCCTTTTGTGTTGGGGTCTCCAGTCCTCGATACAGTACTCCAGGCAGAGTCTCACAAGAGCAGAGTGGAAGACACGGGTATTTCCTTTCTCCCTTAATCATTCTAGACACTTCTATTTTTCCCCAGCTTTTCCAACATCTGTTGCCAAACTACTATTCTTTTTGCTGCTGTGCAATGGTGATAGTGAGGGAAAATTAACTGGTGTCTGACCAGTCCTGAGGTATCCGGCAATGTCAGCAGTCTGTGGGTGGTGTTTACGCCCTTTTAAGACAAGAAGTAAACATTGTTCCTGGTTACGTCTGTCTTAGACATTTCAAGCCCTGGTTCAAATATTTTGTTGTCTTGAACTCTCCTGGTTACAGGCCACACTGGAGTATTTCAATGCACTTTACCAGAGGACTAATAAGTCTTCCCGTGAAGTGAGGCTAATACCAGATACAGCAGCTTGTTTCACATTCTTAAATTTCCGACATTTTGTAGTCAAAACAAAGTGCCCATGTTAATGCCTAGTGTGTGTAGTGGAATTAAGATTTTCCCTCATTATCTTTTTCTTAACACCAAACAGTCCATTTTGTGTCCTGCCTGTGCAGCAGCCTTCTTAATAGGCTTGAAATTCATGCTTTGTGCCTCAAAAATAGCCTAGCTGTGTTGCCATTTGGGACATGCCAAGATCTTTATTTCAAACTGAGTGTAGTGTTTGTCTGATTTTCTGGTGGGGTACTTCTTGGTTTGTGAAAAGGTATCACATGCATATAGAGCTTAGGGATATGGTTCATTGGTGGAATTGGTAGACTTAAGTTAATGCTTGGACTTAATTATCTTGAATGCCTTTTCCACCCTGACTGATTCTTTCAAAAGCTGCTTTTTCTGTTTTCTTCACTACATATACGCAAGGTGCCTGCTTCAAAAAGCTGACCTGCCTGCTTGCTGCTTCTGATAGTAGAGCTGAGTATGTTAGTATGAAACAGTAAGTCATGCCTTTACATTTAAAATGACGCATGTATTAATACAAGTTTAAAAATCCAGTGTAGGCACTGCTCCTTTTGGTTGCTGGCTTTTGGTGCTAGATATGCTTGGGCTTAAGTAATCATGCCGAGTATCTTGGGTACACAGGAGTAAATGAAGTCATGTTACCCAACATGCATCAATATGCAATCAGGTCTGCAAGGTTTAGCATATTCTATACCCTCCACAACTGCTGTGAGCCAGGAGGGGACTGAGAAATTGTCAGTGGAAGACATGCTGTTCAGGGCTGGTCTAAAGCTATCATGACAGGAAGAGTTAGGACCTAGCCTGGACTCTCTGTGATCCTTTTTCCCCTCATAAATTACACCATCTGGTGAAGTAGGGTGTAAGGAAAATCTGTGTCATCCAGTTATATGCTATGCTTTTAACTGTCTTTGTGTCTGGAGCAAGTGTGGAGATCACCATGCTGGGAGGCAGGGAGCTCTGAAGGCTGGAGGCATTACAATTTCTTGTACATCTCTCTCCAGCTAAGCTTTCCATTCAAAGACCACAGGAATTTCCCATTGCCAATGGTGTTATATTGATTCATATTTTAACTCTGGATACCTGGAAAAAAACCTCAAACATGTGCCAGTTCAGTAATCTTCCTGTAATTATGGAAAGAATACGCATTGGAATATTTTCCCCACACTGAAGCAATAAAAGTCATGTATTTTAACAAATCATTGGTGTGGGGAGAGATACCACCAATATCTAATACTTCTGGTATAATCTGTTCCTGTGTTTTCTATTTAGAAGGTGGACAGTAGAGCACATTCATCTGTTCTGGACTTGCTGTTATGTTCCAGGATCTCGATGGACCTCTTTTGTGTGGATGTTCAGGACACCATTGTCTTGGGGGACAGTTTCTGTAGAAAAGCAGGTTCGCTACCTCCAGTATGTAAAATTTTGAGAAAAAATAAGTCATGTAAGGCTGACTTTCTATTCTTGTATTCAGTTCCTTCTCAGTAGATGTAGACATTATCCTTCTGCATAGAGGGGCCTCGCTCTGCTTTTCTTTGGGCTTGAATGGGATCTTCATTACACTGAATGACTGCTTTGCCTTACATTTGCTTCCTTCTGTGGTCTTTGGCTGACCCAGAGATCCATCAAATATATATTTCATAAAACAGCGTTGCATTACAGTGAAGTGAGTTCACCATGTAACACTTTTCAGTGGTGGACATAAAATGAAGACTAAACAAGAATAGTAATACCTTGGATGTGGCCTCAAGTACATTTCCTCATGGGCTTCACTGGTGAGTGTGGTGTTTTCTGATTTTCTCATTAATAACAACATTTTTTGGAACATATCCTCTTTCTCATTTAGTAGCAATATTGCACTGAAGCACAACCTAGAGTGGCATTTATGTTACCAAAACTCATTCCTTGACGTGAGTGTCAGTAGGTTAGTATTGTTGTATGGATTTTATGGACAACTCTAGTACAGATTGTTTTAACACAAGAAGCTTTTCTCAAAATTTTCCTTCATGCTGCTTAAAGTATTTAAGTTCACACAAAATAAATCCCCTCACCTCTAAGTAAAATACTTTCTTCATAAAAGGTGGACTGTTCTCGAGCTGTCTTTCCTGTTCCCTGATTTCTGACACTCTGTCACTTCCCTGTAATAAAGTTGTTGCTTTATAATGCTCAAGGTACCTTAAAAGAATAGTGCTGTGTTTACAACTGAGCACAGTTTGCACTCGTAGATGTTCTGACTCTGTCACAGGAAACTGAAAATAAAACACTGGAAAATGTAATAAACAGATGTTCTGCCTGCCACAGGGGTTCCTGATTTCTGCAGTATTTATATCCCAGAACTGTCCCTTTCTTCATATGATCAGGATTATTTTTTTTTATTAGGAGTGTGCCAAGCCATAAAGATAATTTCAGCCTTTTTAGCTGTGTCTGTTACCTCTACATGTGAGAAGCAGGAAATTACTGCAGAGCACACAGCATCCTGAAGAGGATTATGGTTGCTCTTGTCTGCTTGTATTTTGACATTGCTCAGAGGCTGCTGCCAGACTTTAGGTTTGCAATGTGTAAGGTTCAGTACAGAATGCAGCTGCTAAGCTTGCATTTCCAATGTTGCAGAGCTGAAGAATCACTTGCCTGACTGCAAAAATGGTTTTGCTTGAGAACAGACTGTTAAGAAGTCATCATCATACTCCTGGTGTTGATCGTTCTTGTCTAATGTTCTAAAAAGGTGGTGGCAAAGTGATCTACAGTGCTAAAGTGCCTTGCCACATGCTGATCTGACTTCTCTGTAACAATAACAAATTGGTCATTCATACAAGCACATCTGGCTTGTCCTGAATGTGTTATATATGATGGTTCAGATGCTGACATGGTCTGACAGTTGAGAGGTAGGCCTGCTATGATGGTGTGCTATATATTGAGCAATCTGGTGTAGACCTGAAAATATTACTTTAGAGGTTGTTTTTTGATTGTCACAAACTGTCTTTTAGCTTTGTACTTGTGGAAGCAGCACTGTTAACACTTCTTTCACTTAGTCCTTAAAGCAACATTGCAGCCAAAAGATTGTTAAATTAATATATTACACTCACCAAGGTATAAAGTAGTTATATTTAACTTTCAAGTTCAAATAGCATTTAGTTTTGGCTGCCAGTGTAACAAGACCAGCAAAAACATGCCTGCTTCACCTGGTGGTTGAGTATGTGCTGGCCTTGCTTGACATACTAAATTAAACACAGAAGAGAGTGGTTTTGTCCACAGAACAGATGACATGACCAGGAAGAACGCAGAAACTAATCCAGGCCGTGGGTATGCAATTTAACCCAAACTGTCTCAGTCAGATTACAGAGATATAACTCACTGTAAAATTACAGTTTGTAGAGTGAAAATACTTCAGTTACAATCTGGAAGTGGTGTCGAAGCTTCTTTACTGATTGCGAACATCTATTTGTGGTCATACTTCTGGGATTTGCAACAAATCTGCTTCAACTTGCAAGGCAAACTCAACTCATTGCTATTGCATCAACTACTACTGTTAGCACACTTGGCTGCACAAGTAAGAGTGTGCAAGGAAGAGAGTTTTTCCTGAGAATTTTTGGGTTGCCAGGCGATGAGAGAAGCACATTGCACAAAAAAGGGAAATAAAGAGGCTCTTCTCTTCTGGAGGTCCCTGTGCTTTCCTGAAATAGGTATCTGGGACAGTGGCTTTCTCCCACACTGCTGAAGGGCAGGAAACCTCACAGAACTCCTCTGGGGAAGCACACAGTCAAAGAGAAGAGCTGAGATTGTGTTATTCAGTGTGTGAAAAGATGAGTGTGTTTGTTCAGTGAAGCTGGGCTGACCACTAAGTGAATGACAGATCCTGTTTTAATCCCTCTCCATTCTGAGAAGGGAAAGAGAAAATGAATAACAGAGAGAGATGTATGCATTGAAAACTACCCCTAAAACAGCTTCAAGGAAACAGTAACACTAAAGTAATAATAACATTAATAGGAAAATAATATCTTTACACTGAGTGTGATGATTAATATTCTGTTTTTCGGATTTCGGTCACCTGTCCTATCTACTGATCCCTGCAGGTGCAACTTCTTCACTTACTTACACCCTTCTACTTATGGCTTTCCAGTGTGGCCCACATGACATGATTTCTACAGCATCAATTATAATCAAGAGCCTTTCTGCATACCAACCTTTGTTAGTAACTGTAAACATCAAGAGTCACTTGTAGAAGCAGGTGCTGTTTGCACAGATAAGCTGTTAACTTCAGAAAGTGTAGCTGCTCAGAAGAGACTGAACTGAGAAGTAAAATCACTGAACAGAAAATTGGTTCAGTTCCAACTCAGTCCAGGATCAGTGTTGGGTCTGGCTCTGGAAAAACTGTTGCTACCATTTCTCCTTGGATTGTTCAGAAGGACTGAGGCTTTTTCAGAAGATTACCCTCTATGCTGGTTTGCAGCTCCAGTTTGCAGAAAGGAGAGTTTATTTGCTGGCTAGTACAACGTTGCCTGGGGAGAGGAGGTTGTTGGAAGGCAACAGCCCTATCAATTCTTCTGCTTTCTCTTCTGTGTAGTAATTTCACCAAGAAATGTGTCTTACACATCTCTCACCAAACTCCCTCCTCCTGTATTTTCTTCCAGAGAGGTTGTGAAGAGAAAGATCTTGCTTGTACAGGCTGCTGCTTCTCCATTTCTCCCTCCCTCGAGAGATGCCTTGGAGAGACCTTTGAAGTGGGACTCCCAGCATGACCCCAGGCGGCTCTGGAGAGTCTGAACGTGGTGTAGGTGTCCCCCACAGCCCCTATCAGGAATGAATTAGAATGTTTCATTCTTGTAAGTGATACTTTTTTGAGTAAACATCCTTGGGTTTCTGTGATGTGTAACTAATGGAGTGCTAAACTCTCAGGGCTGGTTTAAGACTCAGAACGTACATGTGTTGCCAATCCATCATGTTCCTAATACTAATTAACATAGCAGGGACACAATAAAGCCCCAGAACCTACACACAGTACCCAGCTCACGTTACCACCTTATAGCAGTCCCAACAAAAGCATACATTGGAAAAATGAGACAGGGTTTCTTCTGACTCAGCTTGACCTACTCAGCCAAAAAGGAGAGCTGAGGACTTTAATTTATAATTGTCTGTTATTGTTCTGGTACATCATGGAATGAAGTTCTCAAATCATATTGAGTGACATTTCTACCTTGCCAGCACTTGTGTGTGTTATATGTTGCTGGGAAGGGAATCCTAATGGAAACAGAGCAGTCACAGACTTGTGGAGAGGTGTGATTTGGTTGGAGGGCACATCCTTTTCCCACACAGGCAGAAGACCCTATTTGTCAACTTACATCCTCATTATTTGCAATTCATTGACAATAAAAACCTGATTGTTCTTTAACACTCGTGAACACAATTGTGTTTTATTCCCAGGCTTAAACTGTTTTATGTGTGAGCAAAGTAAAAAAGGTAATAATTAGGTTGAAATTCATCCTTGGCTAGATGAAAAATTATTTTTAGATACCAGAAATGAATTTCCTTGTATTGAAATACATTTACATCCCTGTAATGTGCTAATTTCAATGTGTTTTAGTTTCACTGATTTTAAGACATATATGATGCACAGTCAAAGTCTAGACAGCAAGAGACTAGTACATTTATGTTCCAGTAATCACTAACTGGCTTCGTAGAAGTTGAGAGCAGGCCACTGTTTACCTCCACAGTTTTGTGTTTATGGTTTTGTGGTGCCTTTGGCTGAAATTAGTGGAATTCGTTCACTAGCACTTGAGGCCGGGATGTATCTCCTGTGGTTGCACATCCTTCAAGGGGTTGATTATGGAGAGTGGTATTTTAATCATTATGGCATTAAATTCTGTTCCTTTGTTTAGGTGATGACAAGGTTTGCATGTCACCGTATCACTACAAGCAGGTAGTTCCATGGGCACATGTTTGTATTACCCTCTTGGTTAAAAATTTGGATGATTTTTTTTCTGAACCAGCTGCTTGCATGTGCCTTGATGTCATGCAAGTGTTTTGAAAATTTTCCTGACTGATTAGAAAGGGGAAGTAGTCACTTATAGTTATATGACACCCAAACTGTGTATCACACAGATTTATTGTATGTGGTTAAGCCAGATATTATCAACTGATTGGACATTTTAATTAAAGAATTGGTGTTTAAAGAATTCTGTGCAGCAGTCCAGTACAGGACAGAAAACACCCCCTATGGCTCAGGGAAGAAGGCCTTAAAGATCTTTCAGGTTCGAGCTGCAGAAGAGATAGTGATGTGCAGTCTCAGACCAACGCCAGCAAAGCAGCACTGTCCCAGCCCTGTGGCACAGCAGCTTCTCTCACCTCCTCTCTGAGGTAAACAATTGAAGAAACAGCAAGAAGCTCTCCGAGCCCAGGGTTTTTTGAATCCTACTGGCAGTGATCTGGTCATGCAGGGCAGACTGAAGCTCTGAACTGCGTGTTTTCTTTTCTTTAAAGCAACTTAAATATTGTCCTTACTCATTTTCCTCCACAGTCAACACAGGAGAATTTCTGCTGACCTTCAGCAGAGCTAGTTAAAGCCCTCTACTCCTAGAATCAGCTAATTTTCTTCACTGAGTAGTTTAACACTTTGTATAGTTGGTGTCATATTGGATGGCCAAAGACCACGAATTACTGAAGTGTCACAGATGTTAAATCATGAGGTAGATGGCAATGTGCTTGCTATGTCATATGATCTTAGCACAGTTTGTGGAATAGTCTTTTTTATTATTGCAGGTAATCATAAGTGCTGAAAAAATATAATGAGTAAAATAGCATTTATGAGTACAATGCATGCAATGTTCTTAATATATATACACATCTGCAATATGTTAAACTCAAACTCATGCCCATTTAATCTCAAGTATTTCAATGGGGTGTCTGTGTGAAATTAAGGGAAGAGTTTGATCCCAGAATACAGAACTGTTTCACCTTTCAGAAAGGCTTTGTGCTTTAGATTTTCATCTAGATGTGTGTATATATTATTGTGTAATAATAAACACAACATTTATGAAGTATATCATACATTCCATGCAAGCAATGGTCTACCTAATGTAGGAATAATTTAATGTTTTGTATTGTTTGTTTACACCTTTGCTTTGTTATTTCAGAAAGCAGTGTATTCAGATAAACCAGATGCATGGCTATACGTTGAGCCACATTACTAAATGCCTGGTCAAGATGGGATCTTCCTACAGACATGACCAGGATGTTTATTCCAAGAGTTGAATTCAAGACAGTTAATGAACAGGTACACTTGTGAGAGAAAAAAGGTTTGAAGCAGTTACATTTCACAGAAGAAAGTCAGAACAGAACCAGACACTTCAGTCCTACTCCCTCCTGCTATGGTATGAATACACAAGGTGCAGCACAGACGCCTCTATCTGGTATTTACAAAACAAGTTCTTAGACTGCAGCCAGGAGTGCACCAAAGTCAAGGCAACAGGAAGAGCGAAGAAGGTGCTCTAACATGTTCCTTACTACACAAGTGCTGTGTCCAGGCAGGGCACCACCTTCTCTCCTATGGTGGCAATGCGATCTCTTCTGAATGTGACCCTGTTTTCATTTATCGTATTATCAATTTATCATAGAACTACAGAATCATTCAGGTTGGAAAAGACCTTTGAGATCATTGAGTCCAAGAAATAACGGAACTGTACTAAGCTTATTGCTAAATCATGTCTCTATCTACATGACTTAGACACAAGCAGGGATGATGATTTGATGGCCTCCCTGAGCAGCCTGTTCAATGCCTGATGACCCTTTCAATGAAGAAGGTTTCCCAAATGTCTAACCTAAACTTCCCCTGGTGCAACTTGAGGCTACTCCTTTCTATTGTATCACTTGTTACTTGTGAGAAGAGACCAACGCTCATCTCTCCACAAACTTCTTTCAGCTAGACCTTCAGCAATAAGTTCTCCACGGAGCCTCTGCTTCATCATACTAAATAGTCCCAGCTAACCCAGCCACTCCATGTCAGCGTTACTCTCCAGACTCTGGAAGAAATGCAGATAAAAAATTTTTTTCCAGAATTCTTTTATTACTTAAAATAGCTCCAAAACAATATTTCTTCTTCTTTTGGAGTCCTAAATATAGTTATTTCCACTTCTGTGCACCATGTACATTTTGATTCTCCTCATGTTGTCTTTGAACCTAGCCTTAACACAGCAAAACAGGTAAGCAGAAGTAATGGCCAACAAAGGACAAAACCAATCCCAAAACCACAAACAAGATGGATTTTATTTTTATAGCTGCAGAAACCTCTTTCACCTGCAACATCATCTAAAATCTTTGGGAATGGGGCCATGCATTATAAATTATTCCTTTCAAGTTTGAGAGAAGTTTGAGATGCATTAGCACAACACCTGCTATATTGGGAGTTCTTCCCCTGCTTTCCTTTTTCATCAGCTGATGTCCAAGAACAAGGAGTTCACAGTACTCGCACATGGCATATATACAGATCTCCTGATCCATGGGGTAACAGGAAAGCTTATCTGACTTTCTGCATAAGTTCTCAGTAGAGTAGATAGCAAAATAATTCATGGAGATTCAGTGGAATTGTCACATGTGGGGATGCACAATGCTGTGTTTCGTGTATGATTTCTGGAGAGACAGAACAGTCTTACATTCACTCTGACATACTGTGAGTACTGAGCAGGTCCTGCTTGAATCCTCCACCTACGCCACTTCAGACCCTGGCCCTCCACAGTGGGCCAGAGTCCAATACTTTTATTTGCATAGTGTAAAGTCACACTGTGTAAATAGCTCTACAAACTTTCTTGCTAGTGGGAGTATAACAAGCAGTCTGTAGTGTGGCCTAGATACCTGTATATATTGATACGATCTGAGTCTGCTTGGCTTGTTTTAACTGATACATTGCCAGATTCTGATCCTATTTTTCATGTTGACTAATACCTCAGGTCATCCCATTAGTTTCACTAAGGCTACTCACACACTGTAATGCTACCTAGTAAACGAGAACACAATCTGTCTAGTTAGGATTATGTGATTGAATTTTTACTGCTAAGCACAGCATATCCTACCCAACTTACTTGATTTAGCAGGTGTTTTATTGGCATCTTAAATATTTTGTGTATAATTCTACAAAAATCATGTGTATATATGAGTATACTTTGCATACTGAGCAGGAGTACGGTATGTGTGGGGCAAAAACCTACCACAAAACATTTTATTAGTAAGACTTCTGCTGTACAGCTAAAATATGGCAGTCAAAGGGACAGTTTATGTTTCAGAGACTTGACCTTTATTTTCCAGAACTGTAAAATAAAACCCCAAAGCCCACACTTTCTGCATCTGGTTGACATTTGAATGAAACTGCCAGAGTGCAAACAAATTTTCAGACAACATCTCCAGCAAACTCTGCAGTGACTCAAGAAATATTCTTGGCTGAGTTACTTTTTAAGGTCATATGTTGAAAAAAAAACCAAACCCAAAACTTCACTTGAATTTATTGCAACTAGAAGTTTGCCAAACTACTTAAGACATTTGGGAAGATCATAGTGAAGTAACATTAGTTGCTGACTTGACAACTTGCTATACTTGTTGTTTGTATAGTGGGATTCTTAATAATCATGCTGAGAGCTGATCCAACTTTCTAGTACATTTTAGTAAGAGACCTGCCAAATATCTACTAGCATATTAAATGCTGGCAAACCAGAGGTCAGCCTTGTATAAGAACTACAGAGAAGCCATTAAGGATGGCACACAAGCCCTTCTCATGGCATTTTTCTTTTTTAAATTCAAAATTTTGGCACAGGATTGTGTAAGGACTGGTTTGTCTTGGTTTTGAATTGGAATCTCTGATGTGTCTTGGTCATGAGAGTCCACAGAAGAGGGAATTCTAGTTACGCTGAGCCTTGTTTCTTCCTTACTCTGACTAGTGATCACCATGCCTGTGCAGGCATGTGTGTAGATACATGGGCCATAATGTGTCTCTCTGGTCCACACCTGGGGAGTGAGCAAAGCCCGCAGCTCTGGAGGGCAAACCTGCCCTTCCTTCATGGCTCACCCCTTCCTCTTCTCAGGTAGCTGCTGCAATGAAAAATATTGTAGATGGGAATACCTTCTGCATCCTGTGCCTAATCCAAAGCTGCCTATGGAAAACTCTATTGATGCCTCCAGTATTCCCATCAGACTTTCCTTAACTGTGCCTAAAGTGGCAATTCTGCTCTGCTTGCTGCTAACTGATTTTGACATCAATCCAATTTTACACGATTGAAGATTATTCTAGTATGATACAGAAGTGTCCCTGTAAAGGCTAACCCTTGCCCTTATTGCCAAAGCAAACATTCCTACGAAGGCAGTGAAATCACTGTCACAGTCAATAAAATTTACTTCTCTATTGCACTGTAGTGAACGCATTACCTCAACATTTCTTATGTTCCTATTACGTGTATTACATTTATTTATTTGACTAACATGCAAGAATAATAAAAAACTCCTCCTCTGACCCTGTGCCTATCTGCTTCACAAATAAATCCCGCAGCAATGTATTGAAAGTATAAACAACCACTCGTGTTTAAAACACAATCATAAAAAAAAAGCTTTGTTGTTTAAAACGTTTTAAGCTGCAAGCAGTTTAGAAAAGTCTATGTCATAGATAGAAAACATACCCAGGTTTATTATCGTGTAAGTGCTGTTTACAAGAGACAGAGGGAGTTTGTTGTCGAAAAAAAGTCCCACATTTTTATGGAAGTACACTGCAAAAGAAATAACGATTTTTACTAGTTGGGTTATATTGAGATCACCCGGGAAACTTTGGCTTCTTCGTGAGAGTAAATAACTTACTTTATGTTCCGTGGATGAGAATCCTGTCTTACAGGGCCGGGATCCCGGGCTAAAGCGAGCCGTTGCGGGTGCGTGATACCTTCTCTCCGGCACGGCCCAAGCCCGGGTCGACAGGCCAGGCGGGTGGGGGTAGGAACAATTTGTTTCAGATTAACTGGAAACATCTCTGATCAAACAAGCGGCGGGGATGTCCCGCGTTTGGCTATGTAATCTGTTCCCGATGGCGCGGAAGCAAGTTCAAAGGATTCATCCCGGGTATACTGCACCCGGGGCTCCCGTTTGGTTAGCCTGCCCTAACCTGCCTAATAAATTTCCCGTGAGGAAAGGAGGACTCGGGAGGCGAGGAGGAGCGCGGCACCTGCAGCTTCACGCCTGCCATCCCCGCCGCACCGGATAGAGATGGAAAGCAAGGTGCGGCGCCGGCTGCCCTTAAGGGTGACCCGTTTCTAGCATTTACAAAGCCCCATAACTGCGCTTCATCCCCTCTTTTCGCCGTCCAGGACGCTGCTGCAGCACCCGCCTGCCCGCCCGGCCTGAGGACCGACCCTCCGGCAGTGCAGCTCTCGGAGTGGGGCGCTGCGGAGGACCCAGGAGCATCCTACAGGGATCTGGGCTCGCTGTATGGCGGGGGCCTCCAGAGTTACAGCGGGGCAAGTGGATGCGCAACTTCTACATGGCGCGGGCTTCGCTGCCTTTCCTGGCGTGGAAACATACGCCCTTCCCAGAGCGGCATAAGCCCGTGTCGCTCACTGCGAGCACAAATGACACCACAGGCCACAGTGAGGGCTGATCCGGCGCAGGGGAGCCTGAAGCACAGGGGCGCCGAGTAGAGAGGTCCGGGCACCACTCCCTGCCCTCTTGTCCCACTGGAGGACAAAACAGACACCGCTCCTTCCCGACGGGAAAGGGAGATGGCAAGGACCCCAAAAGCGCTGCGGAGCCGAGCACAAACAAGGGAAACAGAAGAAAGTTACACAAATACACTTTAAAATCGTGGCTGGGTTTCACAGCTCCCTGTGGATAAACCAAACAGGAGGCGAACTGTTTTGTAATTTACTCCCGCGGCCCGCAGAACCGTGCTTTGTAATTTGGTGTCGGTTTACAAGCAAAAGGGACTTCTGTTTCCCAACCTACAGGTCCTTTGTCATGCGTGTGCCTTTTAAGAGGGACTCCAAGGGGGAAAGTGGAATTCCTTGGGTATTTGCCTTTTAGTCATGCTTGTAAGTCAAACAGTAGCCAGGCTCTCTTTTGGGATGAGTTATACCTGCCGTCGGGGGATGTGCTTCGCTTCAGCTCTCTGGCAGGTTGTTCACACTCGGACGCGGGTCGGCCCGGGGATGGCAAACACTCCTCGCGGACAAACTCCTACTCCACCTTCTCACAACAGGTGCTCTCAGCCCGAGGGGCGAGGGCGAGGGCAAGGGCCGGTGCCGGTTCGGGTGTCGGAGGCAGAGCCCACTTTCATCCCCGCTCCTGAACGGCTCCACTGGCCCCTGTCCCGAGGGCTGAGAGACCAAGGTTTTTCCACGCTGAACCAGCGGCCGGCAGCCGCTCCGTCTACCCGTCGTGAGTGGGTGCCCGTGTTTATTATGTACATGCAAGTTACCAGTATTTATGATACACCTGCGCGGCCTTGGGAATGGGCAAAATATTTTCCCTTTCCGGGAACAGTTTCCATGTTTACATTTTCTGCATATCGTTTGTTTTCGATCAGCACAGTGGTGGGAACGTGATGCCCTGCCACCTGCAATCCCTCTTCGCATGATTTTTTCGTTGTTTGGTTCGGTGGGATATTTTCTTTTCTTTTTCCTTCTTCTTTTCTTTCTGTTTAAATTCTCTAGTTTTAATCCCGGCCGGTGCTTAACAGGGCCAAGGTGTATTTTGCTCGCTTCTGTCCCGCGGGAATTCCCGTTCGCACTGACGGAAGCACGTCGCTGTTTTGATCGCTCCCTGTTTTGTGAGACCTGGGACATTGCCCGCGTTCTGATGGACAGCCTTCCTCAGGCTGTGGAAGTGGGACAGATTTACTCATCAGCAGCTCAGTGCTCGGTGAAAAACGCCAGTGAGGGAATAGGTTGATAAAAAGAACCCAGGATTTTTTTCCCCCGTCTTAATTCTGAGAGGCAGGGGGACATCGCCGGTTGCATTGTATTATCAGACTCAGGAAAGGCCACGGCCGCGGGCAGTGCCGGAACGAGCCACAACAACGACTGCCAAGAGGAAACGCGGAACGTTTTGAAATTTTGGACTACTGAGGCTGCGCCCTGGCCGCTCCCAGTGGAGGTGGACGCGGGTCGCCCGCGGCGCTAGTCTCTTGGCCGCCACTGTCACGCGTGTTACCATCTTTCTCCCCTTTCTTTCCTTCCTCTCTCATTTTTTTCCCCCTCAAATCAGAGATCACCACCCGCTCCCGATTCCCGCCCGGAGGACGGGACGAGCGGCTGACGGAGGGCACACGCGTGGGGCTGGAGGGGAGGGCGGGGAGGTGGCACCGCGGGCCAATCAGAGCGACGGCCGCGCGGCGCGGGCCCAATGGGCGGTGCGGGCGTTGGCGGCCGTCGCTAAAAGTGCGGCTGGGCTACAGCGGCGGGCACTGGATTGCGGGACGGCGCGACGGGCGACGACACGAGACGGCACAGGACAGCGCGAGAGTGGGCCCGCAGGCACGCTCAGCTTCTCCCGGCCCGGCCCGGCCTGGCTCGGTTCGGCTTAGCCCGGCCTGCGACGCAGAGACAGCCCGAAGGCGCGGCGCCTCGGCGGCCCGGAACCTCGCGCCCTACGGTACGGGTACCAGGAACCCGCCGCAACTCGCCGGCCCCGGGCACTGAACTTGGGTAAGTGCGAGATGCAGAAGGAAGGATGAGGGAGGTGGGGCAGGAGGTGCTGCAGGTCCCAAGGTGCTGCGAGTCCCACGGTGCTGCGGGTGCGCAGAGTGCCGGCAGCCCGCTAAGCTCTCGGTTCCCGGAGTGGAGCGCGGGTGTGTGTGGAGCCCAGGTGTTCCCCTCAAGTCCTCTGAGTCGGAAGGCAGCGGGCAGGACAACTGTAGGGATCCCGAAACAAATAGGTCCTGGTGAGGGCTTGGCAGCCCCGCGGAGCCGAGCATCGCCGTCGCCCGATTCCTCCCACATCCTTCGCCTCTGGAGACGCGCTGCTGCCTGTGACGGACGAGCACCGTTCCCCGGCAAACTGGGGAGAGCGGTGGTGGGAAGCGCCCGTCGAGGCGAAGCTAAGCCCTGTGTGTGGCATAGAAAAGAGAAACGGGCAGCAGGGAAATGACAGTCCAACCGAGTTCTGCGGTAAATTTCCTACAGTCTCGCTTATCGGCGGCACTGCAGCGGAAGCCTGGTGTACCACGGCTGCCATCCCGCCGTAGGGGCGGGCGGCCTGACCCCTCTCTTTGCAGGCGCCTCGAAGAGGAGGCATGACTGAAGAACGCGCTGCCGCCGACTGGGATATCGACGTGGAAAATGTGGAGGGAGAGAAGACCGAGGTGTCCGTCACGCAGCGCAGCGGCACTGGCCCGGAGGAGGAAGAGGAGGACGAGAAAAGTGAAGAGGTGGCGGCGGCGGCTCCGCGTCGGGGCGAGCCGCGGAAGCTGAGTCGCACGCCGAAATGCGCCCGGTGCCGCAACCACGGTGTGGTGTCGTGCTTGAAGGGACACAAGCGGTTCTGCCGCTGGCGCGACTGTCAGTGCGCCAATTGCCTGCTGGTGGTGGAGCGGCAGCGCGTCATGGCTGCCCAGGTGGCCCTCCGACGGCAGCAGGCCACAGAGGTGAGAGGGGACAAGGCTCAAGAAGGGAACGGGGCGGGGCAGAATAAGGTGGACGGATCAGGTCGGGACGGGGCGGGACTGGACGGGCGGCTCCCAGGCTGACGGCGCTGCCCGATCGCTTCCCTAGGACAAGAAGGGAGTGTCGGGGAAGCAGGCGAACCTGGAGCGCAAAGCCATTTACCAGAGGCATTCACGGACGCCTAGCCTCCTAGCCAAGAGCATCTTAGAAGGTAAGCGCATCCCCAACGGCCCACCCTCAGCACCGGCTATCAGCGGAGAAACCCCGCAGTGCCCCAGGAAAACCCACATGTCCCGTCCGTGGCGCGGTGGCTCACGGCACGCACGAATCTCGGTATTATTTCCCAAAACACTCACGGAACGGCGTTAAAGCTGCCGGCACTGGCCGCCGAGGCTCTTCCGAGGGTACAGCCAGCCGCACCCGAACTGGTGGCTGGTACCTGGTGCCCTCAGAGTCCCCGCCCGAGGCTCTTGCCCTTTGTGACTGGATTTGATGTGGCACAATTTCAGTTCGCAACCGCCCACCTCGCCCAAAATAATGCCCGAAGCGCTGGCAACGGTGGTTTGAAATTTGAGAATTACTGTTACAAGCTGACATTTTTTTTACATGACTACCCAGCCGCGTTTGGCAGAGTAGGGTAATTTATTTGCGCTTTTTAAAATCAGCTAATTAGTAAAGAAATTAATTTGGTTTTGTTGTTGTTTTCTTTTTTTAAACCTTTTCTTTTGGATCTGAACGCCTAACACGGCAGCACCATTAGCCGTCGGCGCCAATATCAATAGTAAGATACGTATAATAAACCGCCCTTTATTTTTTTCTGTTGAAAATATTAGCTGTTGAAGACCGACATTTTAAAGACTGATATTTTAGTGAGAGGGTTTATTTTTTTTGTTCCAAAACTCCTTTTTCAGATTATGCCCAAATTACTTTCCATGCTAATGCCCTGTAAAGCACTACAGTCCTCAAATACCACTTTTTCCACCCTAATGCTTATGCCCTCTCAAATAGAAAGCCTTGCCTGTTAGAAATGCAGTTAGAATTTTGACTCAGAAACCTCTAATTTCTATAGCTCTCTAGTTTCTGTAGCTTGCTCTTTAAAAAAGTCTTCTGTATCCTTTCTTCTAATTTACCTTTACATTTGTTTTTTCTTTTCCCTGTTCTGCTTGGAATTTTTTATCCTCTGTAGCAGGGTGTACATGGAGATTATTCTTAAGATAATAGAAAAGGCATCAGCTATAGGCATAGATATATTTTCTGGCAATGGGGAAACACATGAGATTAAGTAGAAATGAAAATGATCAAAATCCGGTTCTCCTCACTTGTGTAAGTAATTGCATTAATTCAATGGGTAGATAATGGAATTGATCCATATTTATAATATAAAATTAATTCAATTAGCTTGGTAATTAAATACATTGGAGAGTGCATGTTCCAGTTTTATCAAAGTTCTCTTTTAATTCAGAATAAATAAAGTATTTTAATACTTTGTGCACTTGTTAACGATGGCTTGTTCTTCCCACAAGTTACATGATGGAGTATCAGTCATGTCTGACAATAGAATTTTGCTTATCTGCATTGAGAAACTTGTAGTGAATATAGCCTCTGTGACATGATGACTTCTGTAGGAGTTGAAGGAGTTGATGGTGTCCAGAGTTTGTTGAAATTGTTTGGTGCCTGGTGGGTCTGGCTCCAAACTGAGCCCTTTTACATGCATATCTTTAATATTGTTCCTGTGCAGCTTCATTCTTAATGCTGCTTTGCTCTTTTAGGCTACCGTCCTGTTCAAACAGATCCTTACCTGGGAGGGAATTCACCCTTGCCTCCCCCTGTAAGCGACAGGATGAGAAAGAGACGTGCTTTTGCTGATAAGGAGTTGGAGAACATTATGCTAGAAAGAGAGTATAAAGAGAGAGAGGTGATGGAAGCTACACAAGCAGCTGCCCTTTTTCTTCCTAACCGCATGGTGCATGGAGCTGAATACAATACATATAAAACAGCCTTCAACACTACTCAAGCTGATACTCCAAACAAGGAGTTTTGCAATTTTTTACCAGCCTGCCTTGACCTGACTATGCAATATTCAGGATCCAGCAACATGGAACTAATTTCTTCAAATGTCAGTGTAGCTACTACTTACAGGCAGTATCCCCTGTCTTCTAGATTCTTAGTATGGCCAAAATGTGGCCCCATTAGTGATGCTCTCTTCTATCAGCAATGCTTATTAAATGCTACTGCTGTCCAAGCTCTCAAACCCGGGGTGGGCTGGGATGCCAAGTTCTCACAATGTCAGGAATGCTCAAACACTGAGCACAGCATCATGTCTCCAAAACAGGAAAATTCAGTTGTTCTCACTCATGCGCAAGATATTCAGCAGTCATGTAACGAGATACTATGCCATTCTCAGGAAGCTCGTGAGAGGTCGGCTTTCTATCCTCCAAAAAGGAGTTTATCTCAGACTTCTGATAAGGGTTCTTTGGCTCTTCAGGAACAGGTATTAAGCAAGATCAGCAAAGACAGTTCCAAGCCCCCTCCACTCCTCAAATGCAGTCCATTTCAGTCACTCTTCCAGCAAACGTTTCCTGACAGATCAGGAGCAGAGTTGAGAGCTCCATCTGTTACAGAGACTTTTGAAGACGTTCCTAAGACATACAGAGAAGCAATTAAAACTATTAAAGAGAACCAAAAATACAAGTCTGCAACTGACAAATGCATTAAAGATTTCTTTGGGGATAAACAGGCCACAGTAAAACTTTCAGCAACAGAGCCACTGTCATTTTCAGTTGAATCCATTCTGAAGTCACCTTCTTCTGCAATTCCTAGTGTCTCTCAATGAATGAACTCTATCTTCAGTCTAGACAGAATTTTTATGCTTTACGTTCTGCAGAATTGTTTCTGCCTGCCTTGCCTCTTGAAAGATTTGTAAAGAGAAATTTCTGCTGTAAATGGTAATTCTTCTGTCTCAAAATGATGTGTATAGATATGAATGTTTTCTCTTCTGAAAAAAGATACGATTTTTTTAGAATTGAAACTGCGTGTACAGACTGTGAAGTTTGAAGACTGTTTTTTGAAGTGCTTCTTAAAACAACCATTCAATACAATGTGGTTGCCTATGAGCCTAGCTATATTTCCGATCTCTACATTTTCTCGAGTATCTCACCAGCAAGAATGCCCTACTTTCAGGACATACTTCTTCTTTAATCTGATATTTCAATGTGTTTGCAAGTTATCTTGGAGGGATAAGTGGTTATTTCTGCCTTGAACCTCTAGACTGAGAGGGGAAGTAACAATGATGCACGTAGGCTTTTGTGAATTTACAAGACTTTTTTATTAACTTAAATGAAGTTTGGATAAAACTATTCTGAAGGGGATGTGCTTGCTACTGTAAAAGACTGTTTTATTCCACACTTCTTTGTAAAAGCTTCTGTTTCTAGAGTTACTAGACTGGGTTTGAGGAAAATGTCTTTGTCAAGTGTTTTTGATAAATGTCAGTGTTTTAAAAAATAAAGTTGTAAAACAAAAAGTCTGGTGGTATTTTGGTTGTCTTTTTTTTTTCCCTTCTTCTTTTGGGTGTTCAGCTGACTTTATTATGGGTTTCTACTCCAAACATTTCACTTTTGGAAACATTTCATGCTTGACCAGCAAAAAGATTGAGATTCTTGTGCTGTGGTAATTGAAATGACCTTTTAGCTGTAAAAATGATGCACAGAATCATCACTGCTAATGCAAAATCAAGCAGTGATCTATCAGTTTTGTAATTCTATGCCTTTTTGCAAGGATAGCAGAAACAAATACTAACTAGTACAATTTGCCTGGGAACCTGAAACGCCCTCAAGGCTTTAGAAAAAAATTATTACCAGCTCCCTTGATTGAGGTTGAAGCTTTCTAAATGTGATTATTAGCATTTTTTTATTAGCATATTTTATTAGCATATGTTACTGCTGGCATATCTAGTCCTAGCCTGTAATTCTCCCAGTTGCTTTCATTTGTTAATATTTTTATCCTGTAAACAGTGCTCAGCCAGTCAACAGGAACTCTGTTATGTTTCTTAGTTTTATTATTTTAAGGACAATTTCTGCTTTGTATTTGTGAGCAGAATTTAGTATTTTCTGATTTTTTTTATACATTGCTGCACAGGTTAAATTCTTATTTTGCTCTGAATTAATTTGCCTGTGAATTTGTGATTCTTGAAGTATTTCTGACAATGTGTAGCATTTCTCTTGTGAGTGCTGATGTTGCTTATGGATGGGAATTGCCTGTTTCTGTGGGTGCTTTGTTAAAGCAACAAATATATTGGGGAAAGCACAGTGTACACTACATGTAAATTTGTATAACTCACCTTGTGAAGCACATGCAAATGTTATGTCAAGAACATAAACAAGCCTGTAGCAATTTAAAAAATCTTGGGCACTGACTAAACATTCATTTTTCAAAAGAGTTCACATTTATGTGATTTTTGTCTAGCTGAAAATGCATTTCATAGCCCTTCCATTTTTTTTGAACTCTGTCCTTTATCCAGCTGCCATTAGAGGGAGTTTTAACTTGAGAGAGGAATTTGCTTGTCAATCATTTCAGCAGTCAGACCAAGACAAGTTTATTTTACACAGAGTAAATGGAGTAAAATTCTTCATGTTTTGTGTTTCTTTGCTTTCGCTACATTTTCTTTCTTTGGCTTAGTTGAACATTAAATGTTAACAAGGGATTTAAATTTAAGTAGGGTTTATTTCGTGTTTAAAAACATGATGACTTGTTTTTCAATCTACTGACACAAACTAGGGTGGCAGATGAAAGAGAGTTCAGCAATCTATGTAGTGAACCAGTACTATACACTTGAGTTAGTTCAGCATGAATATTTTTTGTCTCATGAGGTGTGTATCTAATGTAGTTAAATTTCACACTTGAAACATTTTTTTCAGGAAGCAATTTGTCTTTATCTCTTAAACCCCCCCCC
>VXBP01008447.1:0-94205 GCA_013400115.1 Rhinopomastus cyanomelas | reverse complement strand
TTTAAGAACCAATTAAAACTCTGAAGATGTACCAAACACTAATATGTACACACATATATATGTGTACACACATATATATGTACATACTATACTTACGTATACAGATATAATACATTTGTGCTCTAGACAGCTTTATTCAAATCCTAATCATCACAAAAGGTATTATATTTCTATTAGTACTAAAAAAAAACCAAAACCCAAACCCTTGCTCATGGCTTTCTTCAATTCCATTAGCTATTTTCCTCTTCAATTTCATAGACCCTGAACCTTGTCTCTTAAGCATCCTGAAAGATTAGTACACGCAGATCCTTTTCTCTGTTTCTTTATTAAAAATGTGTATAAAATCTGTTTGTGGAAAGGATGATTAGTAGCTGGAGCAAGAAAGTGTGTCATCTTCCTCTCACAGCTTTACAGTGGATGTGCAATGCCTCGGGTTCCTTCAACCATGCATGCACTTCTCTGGAGCAGAAGTAGCAAATTGTATGCGTGTGCTGGTGAGTCTGGTTGTGCAAACTTGTAAAGGGGTCGAGTCATTGCCCTGAAGTTGTTCAGCGCTTACTGCTAGGTGGGGTCTCCCTGGCTATGCATCAGCTGTTAAAATCATAGAATGTATTGGTTTGGAAGGAATTTCTAAAGGTCAACCTCTGCAACAAGCAGGGACGTCTCTAACTAGAACACATTGTCCCTGCTTGTTAAATCCAGTTTTTTGTGTAATATATTTGATGTGTATACATCTGTATTGTCTGTTCAGCATGACAAGTTTTCTCTTTGTGTGAGTGCTGTGTTCACAGATGACAGGCGGCATTACCCTTCTGATCCTCTTCTGACACCAGATGTTCTTATGTAATGGTGGAAAGTGCTTGTTGAGAAAATCAGCTTTAGAACGTGTTCTGGCTGTGGAGCACATCATGGTCGAGCAAAACAGTACAAAGAACAGTTTTTCACTTGGTGTGCAAAATAGGTGGCTTGGCTGATCCTGTTGTCAGAGACAACTAACTTCTTGTTGGAAATGCAAGCCCTCCACGTGAATGATGAGACAAACATTTTTCTGGGTGTAGGGAAGGATCAGGGAATCTATACTAGCTTAGACTCTTTACTGGTTTAGTACATGCCTGGTAACAAGGAGTGGGCAGTGGTGGGTTCACTTGGAGAAGGCATAGGTTATCGGCTGCTGCTGCAGTGACAGTGCTTCTCCCTCAAGTGGCACAGAAGAGTTGAGACAGGTGCTGTTGTGGGTTGGGGAGAGAGCTGCTCCTGAATAGGTGTGCATTGCTGACTTTGTCTCAGGTGCTGGCTTCCGATGGGTGACTGCTCCAGCACTGGGACTCGTCACAAAGCCTGCCCTAAAACTGGCATGTGTCTTTGATGTCTTTGAGCTGCTGGTCTTTGTGCTGAGAATGATACTTGGCACTCTGTTGTCTGCTTCTCCTTCAGGTATGACAAAGACGTCTCTGAATTTTGCAGTTTGAACGTCTATGATGCTGACACTGCTTCATGGTTATAAAGTGAGAGTAGAAATACATGATTTAGTAGCACTTGGCAGTGCTACATCAATGGTTGGGCATGATGGTCTTGAAGGTATCTTCCAAACAAAGTGATTCCATGATTCTGAACACAATGATCTCAATTTTATACAGATGTGAGGGCATCTGGGTCTCTGAAGTGACTTGCCATCTAACCTGTGTGTTAACATAGGACACATTCTTACGTTTAGTTTTTCTGATAGATAAGAGGTTCCACAGAGACCAACAGAAAAAAAAAAAGGAAAGATCTTTCATATTCAACTATGCTGAGATATTTTGTTGTAAGACTTGTAAGAATGAAAGATTATATTGGAAGAGGGCAATGAGCCTTTCCTTGTATTTGCAAGATTTAATTATTGCTGAAATCCATTCAATAAAGAGTGAAAGACTGATTAGGCAAGCGTACTGGTTTGTACACCAACTAGAGCCTTCTAAGATACCTACTTATCCTTGAAAGATGGAGCCTAAAAGTAAATTTAGAAAAGAGACAAAGGTTTTACAGTTCGCAGTCACATGAGATAAAGATGAACCTCGTCATAAGTCGCTATGCCTTCCCATATTGCTTTTTCATGAATTGAATGAGGGAATAGGAATTTCATTGTCATAATTTGAAAGTATTTCCAGTCTGAGTCTGGCAAACTGCTCTAGGATTCGGATTCAGGAACGAAAGTCTTGCTTTGTCATTAATCTGCCTCTAGGATAAGCTCGGAGGCAGCAGGTAGCCTGGACACTTTGGCAAATCATCTTGGTGTGGCAGAAAAATACACAGGAAAATAAGACCGAAACTTACGAGGAGGGCTTTACCTAGTAGCTGGCAGGTCAGCCCACCACAATTACACCTTCTCCTTGATAACCTTTGAGGAATGACACCCGCATACTCACAAAGCTTGTGCAACTGGCTGGCCCCAGACACGTATCACCAGGCATCCTCATGATGGTAAATGCCTGGTGGCCAGGCTTGGAGTACCCTTTGCAGCAGCTGGAGGGTCCCCCAGTGCAAAACACTTTGCTTACAAACCTGACATGTTCTGTGTGAGGATTTCTGAGTGGTAACGGTTTGCAGATATATCAATCTGTATTCATCAAAGGGATTATCTTCTGCTTTAGACTTTAGACAGCAGCTCTGCAATGAAAAGAAGAGAGAGGGAAAATGTTTTTGGGACAAAAATCTTTTCTTCAATCCATTACATTCCCTGTTTGGAATTAGAGGAGAGTGACTCAGGGATTTTAAACTAGGCAAAACCAAGAGTAAACCAATAAGACTGTGAGCATGATTTGTAATAATTTAACCTCAAAGTAATGATGGTGTAAGCTAACCATAAGGGGTTTGTTTCTAACACAGAAGGGTATGAGCAGAAGGTTATGTTGAGTGCATGATCTTCTCTAATTTATGGCTCCAGAAATAAGCCCAGGCTTACAGAAAGGAAAGCATACAGATGTTAACAACAGGATCCCTGTAGCAAAGCCTTGATTCAGCTTCTAGTGTTACTCCCATGCAGTGTGCTCAGAGTTGTCTTGTTTGTGGGAGGGGCATGGGAAGGGGCAGAGGGAATATCTGCAACACAGGATTAAAATTATCCTTACCTTTGCACTTCCACACACACTGCTCACTGCACAACTCTTCACAGTCCACTTCCCACAGCGCTGAAACACATGCGTGGTAGATATGAGCTGACGTTATTGCAGTGGGTACTCAAGAAGCAGAAGACTGGCGTACGTTTTTCTTATCTGGCTTTGCTCTGGTGTTCACTTGGTGCTCACTTTGACACCTGCAAATGCCAATCAAACCCTTCTGCACACAACACTTTGCTTGAAGCTGGAGTACCAACAGAAGGTTGTCTGAATCGGATTCTCTGTAGCCCAACTAGTAAAAGTAGAGCTTCTCCTGCCACTTTTTCTCCTGTTTTGCCTGGACGTATCTGTATAGAACACTTTCTCTGTCCAGCAGAAAGTGTCTGTGACACTCATTTAATCTGCAGCCTTTGAGAGTCTTGTTGTCTGCAAAGGTAGCTGAAAGTCCTAAAAATGTTGGTTATCATTTGCTTTTGCTGCCATAGGATCACAGAAATATTTAGTTTGGAAAAGACTTTTAAGACCGTTGAATCCAACCATTAACCTATCATCCATTTCCATGCAGTTAGTTAATCTTATGTAACTTGCTAAGCTGTCCTTTCCTTCACTGTCACACATGGTGTCTGCTTCTGTCTAGGATATACCAGTAAGTCCTCCAACCTGAGCGCTTTACAAATCATAGCAGCCAAGTGTTGGCACCAGTTCTTGGCCTCAGGATTGGGTTCTTCTGCCGCAAAACAGAATGACTTGTAAAGGTGTTCTATGATACAACCAGGTCAGCATGCTTGTGTGAAAGCTGCAAGATAAACATAGAACAATAACAGATCTCTCACAGCTGGGAAAAGCCACATGTGGATGAGGATAATCCATTCATTAGGTTCTGAACACAAAGTCCCACAAGAGCATGCTATAAATCCGTGTGATGTTCCTGAAGGCTGGATTTTTCATTTGGGCATATGAAGGGACTGAAAAATGTGTAAAATGAAAATCACATGTACTCCAAAGCAGCTCCACAGCACTGGAAGCTGGTAACATCTGAAAGTAAGTAGGCAAAACTGACACATAAAGATGTGCTCTGAGGTAGTTTATAGCAAAGGGTAAAAAGCTTACTGCGTCTGACTGAAAACAGGGTAGGCACTACTCCCTGGTGACTGCACATCCAAGGAGTCTCTTGTGTACTGATTATACCAGAAAATGTACGGAATACATTACGTTTATGAATGTTCCTCTGACATGCGATTTCAGAAAATACCATGAAAGCAGAATAAAATACAGAGCTCAGTCTTTCAACCTGAGCTCATAACTGGACCAATTTCCATTGCTGTCAAAAATGAAGCAAAGACGTTTGTGTCCATAGATCCACTTGTTAGAAGAGACACCTATTCTGAGAGAATGAAAGTTTTCAGCAAAACCAGTTACATGGTTTCCTACAACACTCTGCTTTCTGGAATTTGCTTAGAGTTAACAGCCGAGTTCAGAAAGCAATTCGCCCAAATGCCTGCACAGTGCATTCTGCAGCGTCTTGCTTGAGTGTGCTTAAATGGAAGCGTTTCATCTTCAAACCGGCACTCCGTTGGTTTGCTCTAGAGCTTTTGAAAATGTGGTGGACATTTTCAAAGAAAAAAATAAAGATTAACTCAGTCCTGTGGCTGATGTTTTATTATGAAGCTGACTAATTCCTTCCTAACATTATTTTGCACCATTCTGTCCTTGCTTTTGTTTTACACTGAGAAAATGGATTCTCAAGTTAAGAAAATGTGCTACAGTGTTTGGAAGATTAAAGCCATGAGGCAAGAAACTGAAGTCCATGTAAAAGCTTGGGGTCCAGTGAACATGGAGGCCATCTGCTACACTATCCACTGTGAATTTTATCTGTGAAAAGAAAATACAGACAATAGTGGGACTGATGTTTGGACCAAAAGAAAGGCCAGGAATTCTGTTTGGTGTTTCCCAGGTGACAGTGTCTGCACATAAGAGGAAGTCAGCAAAGTTCTTCCAAGAAATCTTTGAGCATGCAACATTGCAAATTGCTTTCAGTTGGTTAAAGTGATCAAATCTTAAATGGCTGAATGAAATGTGTCATTGGTGTAGAAACTATAATCATTTTTAGTCCTGCTCAGCAGCTCGGTTAGACTGAGCCAGAAGAAAATGTAGTTCTGAAGGAGCTGGTAATGGTCTCCATTGGTCTCTGCTAGATGAAGCACTGCAGTCCGTGGAGCCAAGGAAAAGGGAGTATGACAATGGTATGATAACACATGGAAGCATCTGGATGTTTTGGCTTTTGTAAGAAAAACATTCATCCAAGAAAAGGGTTGCATCTCAGAAAACCACCTAGAGCCAGTGTTATCTGGCGAGATATTGTTAGTCATTCTAGATCTGGGTACATTGAGTAAAACTTGGATTAGACAACAAAGATGATTCCTGCATTTCAGCACTTTTTTAACAGACTGCACAAGGACAGCATCCTGAGGAGCAGGACTTCTGTCTCTGAGTAACAAAATTCAATGAGTTTGTGGGATGGTGCTTTTGCCACTTGCCATGGAGATTTTGGGAAAAGGAGCAGAAGCTCTTGAAGGTCTGGATCACTCTATGGGGGTCTGAGGTGGCTTGGACCTAGATATGCTGCAGGTGTGTTGTAACCTTTGGGAATGTTTCTTCTCACACCAAAGCTACTGGTGAGACTCCTTGCTGTTCTTCACCTGCAAGGAGAGTGAAGAATACTTAGTAAACTGGGACAAATGTGATAGGGTAGTGCTTCGATGTAATGACATTTTTGTCAGAGGCCTTGTTAATCCACAGGTTTCTTGATGTGGAGAGCATCAGAGTATCATAATGTCTCCTTGCCAAGATAGCAGCCTGATGTGCCAGTTCATCGTGTTGGAAAGAGGCACAGCATGACTAATAAATTCTTAAATATTAGCATTTTCCCTTCCATCTGGTAGATCACTAGATTCCCTACTAACCTGGTAGATCACCAGATTAGTAAACCAATGCAATAACCTTTCACTCACAGCATGTGTGGGTTTCCAGATAACTGACAGTCTCCCTAGGCAGAGGAAGCACTGTGCCCTACCTACCGGAGAGACCTCCTTGAGAATGTGCTTGGTTCACAGTTTTGGTTTCTGTGCCACTGTCTCCTTCTGAGGGAAGAGACACTTACTAAGGTTGGCCAGCTTCAGTGATAAATAGACACCCTTTTTTGTTCTGGTATGTTGAAGTAATTCCTAAGGAAAATAACAGATCCCAAACCAGCAGGAGGTACTATGACTGTCCAGGAGGAGAAGGACCTTCAGATGCCCTGGTTTCAGGGGATTCTGGGAATAGAATTCAGGGGATTCTGGGGGCAGCAGGGCAAAACTAGTTGCAGTAGGGACCAGGACGGGTGGCTGTCAAAAATGTCTCGCCGGCAACTCTGACGTAGGCATGGAGGCTGGTTTGCAGTCTGCCCAGCACCACACCCTTTGGAAAGACACATCCAGGCACCTGAGGCAGATATTTCAACTACTTCACTGCTAACACGTGTTTTCTATTGTAAAATGACCTTAACCAAATAGAATTAAAAAAAAAAGCTTTCCCATGCTGTGTTTGCTGGGCATATTCTCTCTCAAATGAGACCTGTACATTAAAAGACTGAAGAACAAGCTCTCAGGGAAAGGAAAGCAGCCACATACAATAATTTAGCATGTGGGTTGTAACAACAAAATTCTCAACATGTATTTCATGATGCTTGGTAATGTAGTCTGGCCTTCAAGTGGTTTGCAGAGTTAGTGGAGAGATGAGCAGGGTCCTGGTAAGAAGCCTGGCCTAGAGCTGGTTGAAACTTGTTACGAAACATGCAGAGCTCAGTGAAATTTCTTCAGGACTCGCCCTAAAAGCAGCAAGTTGAGTGATGAAGCCTGAATGACCTCTGACTGAAGTGTTTCCTTTAGTGTACTCAAGTGACTGGAATAATAATACTACTACTACTACTAATAATCTTTCCCATTGCAACAAGCTAGCTAGATACTCTCAACATTTCTTGAAAGCTTGTAATTTACACCCTGTAGCTGCAACACAGATCCTGAAGCACTAGTACCATACATCTGTTCTCCTGACTTTTTAACCATAGAGTGCTAGTTTATTGCTGAGCTTAAGGATAAAAGAAGCAAGAAATGAAGGTTAAAAAAAGAAAAAAGGAAAGAAGTTTGCTCTCCACTAAGTACATTCAGATGTCAGACTCCAAAAAGCCTCTACAGTGTTTCATTCCTGAATTGTTTTACCTTCCTGCTTATGAGGCAATGTTGTTATCAAATAGGTTTGGTCACAAAAGGGCCAGGTTTTAGAATGGGAAATAGATATTTGCAGATATTGTCAATAAAGTAAATTAAACATAGCTGCAGTGGATTAGCACTTGAGTTTCAAAGCTTCCAAAAAGATTTGTGAAATAACTATTCTTGAGTGTATCAAGGACACCAAGACCGGAGATGGGAAGTCTGGCTGTCATTCTTCCTACACAGGAGCCTGCTCCAAAGAAATACTGTTGCTGTCAGCAGATGTCTAGGGGGACATGCATGTGATCAGAGGACAGTTATTTGAGTTTGTGTTATCTTCCAGACTGAAAGAGAATAAATCTCTCAAGTTCTCCCAAGAACATAAATTACATGTCAGTATAATTACAAGAGTTGTGATGATCACTGCGCCTTTTCCAATCTCAGAAGATGTTCAAGTGTGGCCACCACAGATACTACACAATAGCACACACGTGGGTATTGCTGTCTTGCTGGGAACTCTGCATTGAAAGACATAGCATTAAACCTTAAATTATTTAGTTTAGCCAAAAGAGCACAGCTGAGCTCCATCAGATTGCAGCTCAATTAAACCTGTTATTGCCAGTTTCAGAAACAGCCATGGTTTCAATGACTTTTCTATTTTTATAACCCTTTGCTGCTGCTCCTGATTCTGGAGATGGTTTGGGACCATGATGTTTGTCTTCTTTTATGGAGAATGTAATGAGTTAATTTTTGGGGAACTGACCTCTAACACGACACACAGCTTAGGGGACCAAACAGATACCCCTTTCCATGGCATGCAGCAGTTAGATTTCCTCTCTGGGTTTTCACATGCTTTTGTCTGCCTTGCCCAACTGGGCTCCTGCTCAGGAATTGGGTGAAAAAGACCTAACTTTCTTCCCTCTATGCCAGGTAATTCTTGACTTTATTATCTCTGTAATATTTTCCCCTTTTTCTTCTATCCTCTCTGTTCCTGTGCAGTTGGTGTTTGCCACCTGTCAGGGGTGTGAGCAGAATCTTTTGTTAGGTTTTTATGTGGTTCCCGGAGGCTGTCAATGCATGGCTGTCATGGACTGCTGGGGTGGGAAGGATCTTTTATCTTGGTTTGGCCAGCAGTTTACTGATTTTTTCCCCCTTGTTTTCCCACTTTTTTTCTAACTGTTTTCATTGTTAATTGTAAATGAAACTCTGGATGACTTTTCCTTTCCTATGAATATGTCCTTGTTTGTGTATGTGTATGTGTCTGAAGACTCTGGGAAATCTAAAATTGGACACGAATTTGGGATAGATGTAATGTAAATAATTTATAATTCATATAGTATAATTAATTTTCGGATTTTAAATGCCATAATTATTGAAACTTGAAAATTTTAAGGGTTTTCATAAGTTATACTAAAGAAAATATGAAGTCTGTTACTAACTATTATTATGTAGTAAGAAAGTAATTCTTTACTACTTTCACTAATTCATGGCCTAGCGTGTCTTATGTAACTTCCTATTATCTGTTTATGCTTAGTGCTGGTCTGTTGGTTTGGGGTTTTGGACAAGGGGTGAATGTCAGTGTTTTTTGGCTTGCTTAATACCTTTTATACCCTCTGGAGACTCTCAGCTTTGGCAATACGTGTCACCTTACAGGGGTGGTGGCTAACTTTACATAAGTTTTTTTCAGAGACAATCAGACCTTAGGGTACACTTCAGAACGTGGGGATCCCAGAAGTGCTTTGCTGACATTGATAAGCTGTTAAAGTTACCACTTGTCATGCCTAATATATTCTGAGGATGGTTCATTGTTAAACATCCGTGCAATCATAAGGGTTCCAACACAGGTCCTGACACTGCATTGCTCCTAACAATCACAGCAGAAACTCCTCTGTCTGCACTAGAATGGGCCACTGTCACCCCAGCTGTGATCTTTCCACCAGTACCCACTCAGATTGCTCCATTTAACAAAACCAGGTTGAGTCCACACAGAAAAACTCTTGATAAAACCTGCTGCCTCAGGAGAGAATGGTAAGCAAAGTCCAGGTCTTTCTCAGAAGGATTCCAGAGAAGCTTTTTCTTCTGCATAGGAAGTTACATCTGTTCAGTCGCATGATTTTAAACCCATGCAGAAAATGAGACATACCTGTAGCTGTAATGAGGGTGAACCACTCACCTACTGGCTGCATAAGTGCTGCGATATGGGAGCTGACATGGTTGACCTATCAAGTATAGAGGTACTGCACCTGGTGAGCCTGTCTTGAAAGGCTGGGATTGACAGAGTTCTGTACTACCAGTCTCTGGAGGAGACTCCTGGCTGCTGCATAGAACTGTTATCCTTTCAAGAAGGACATCGTTGTTCAGCCATGCAAGTGGACCACAATGAATAAGGGTGTATGGTACCTGAGAGAGCATTCTGTATATGAGGTTGTGTATGGAGATTGATCCCAAAATAGATCCCAAAATGTAAACTCAGATTAGGTGCAGTGTATTTGGCCCATAACGCTTGAATTTTTGCAGTGCCCCACCACAGTGTGCCTATACTCTGCTGAGCATGGTCTGTCAATGATGATCAGCTGCCATGGACCCAGAATGGGTGCAAAAGTATGAGAACTGTATTAGCAAACCCTTTGTTGCTGCAGTGGAGAAGATGAGAAATATGCTTATTTTTTTTCTGTGCTGAAACAAGCACAGAAATTCACTGTCTAACTTTACTCCTTCCTAGACCTGTTTCTCAGCTATTGATAAGAGATTAATCCCAAAAGACATATGCTCCAAAATTGCATCCTGAGACATGGTTGTTCCTGCAGGACCATAGAGAAAGCAAGAGAATGTAGGACCAAGGACCAGCTTCCACTTCGAGGTCCAGAGTGTGCGATAAGCAGAATGGGCAGATCTGAAGGGAGTCTGCATCAATTAAGGTATGCACCTTCACATAACAGCTCCATTGCTTCTTCTTGTTAGGGTAACCATTGCACTGGTCATGCCTGTTCAGCTAACCCTTCTGTTGCAGCTGTGGCAAGTCACTTGCATCCAGCTGCTGATCATGCTCAGTGTTAGAAGGGCCCTGTCTCCAGCCAGAAGGAGGGAAGGGACAACGTGGTGTACTGGACAGTAAGGATTTGATGGCCTGGAATGTCAAAGCCACTGTAACACCAAGCCTTAGTAGATACAGATGCTCAGTGCACCCTAATACCATCAAAACATCAAGGGAAAGGATCCATAATGATCAGTGGAGTGACTGAAGGATCTCAAGAACTAACACTGTTGGAAGCTGAGGTAAGCCTGACAGGACACAGCCGAGGGATGTACCTGGTAGTAAATGGACAAGATGTGCCGTGCATGCTCAGCACTTACTTCCTCTGTAAAGGATATAAGATTATAGGTGAGCCCTTGGTGTGACAATAGTAGAGGCTGGTAATGTTAAACCATTGTCTGCCCATCTTGAACTTTTAGATGACCCTTTGGTTGTAGGCCTTTTGAACGTGGAACATCAAAAGGTGCCAACAACATCCATCACAGTACAGGACCAACAGAGGGTCCCTGCACCCCATAGAGAAGCTGATTTTTGAGACCCAAAATGTCAAGGGCTCTCTCATCCTTCAGCATTCCCACATGGCCATTGTTGAAGCCTGACTGAGAACAGAGGCTGACTGTGGACTTTCAGGACCTGAATGAAGTCACATCAGTGATGAGCACTGGTATGACACATGATTAACATTGCTAATGCCTTTTTCTCCATTCACGTAGCAGCAGAATGCAGGCAGCACGCTGCTTTCAGCTGGAGGGGCATGCAGTACACCTGGAACTGACTGTCCCAAGGTGGATACACAGCCCAATCATCTGCCGTGGAGAGACCCACAATACACTGCAGAAGAGTAGAACTCTGGAACGTTTGCAATACACTGACAGCATTATTGGTTGGGGTAATACAGCAGAGGAAGTCTTTGAGAAAGCTAACAATATCCTCAATATACTGTTGGGGGCTGGGTTTGTCCTAAAAAGAAACAAGGTCAAAGGACTGGGCCAAGAAATCTAGTTCTTGAGGGTTAAATGGCAAGATGGAACCCTATAGATGTGGTGAAGAGGATCTTGGCTATGTCTCTACCTACTACTAAGGGGTCACAGGCTGTCCTAGAAGTAATTAGGTTCTGGAGGATGCAATCAAATGCTGAGATTGTCAATCCTCTTTGCACGGTGACATGAAAGACGAATGCTTTTGAGTTGGGACCTGGATAAATTAGACCAATCAAATCAAACAAGGAGTTTTGTCATGGTCCTGGGACCCGTTCAAACAGTTACAGGGGTTAAAAAAATGCTCTATAAGTCAGCCAGAGATAATTGTATAACCTCTGGTAGAAAACTCCAAGAAAGGCTCAAGAGTGTTCTCTTGGGTTCTGGAGTTGAGGGCATTTACACCCTCAGAGGCAATTTACACTTCCACTGAGCCAGAGATACTAGCTGCTTTATGAGGGAGTTCACACTGCTTCAGAAGTGATTGGCACTAAAGCATATCTCCTTCTGGCACCCAGACTTCTGTCCCAAGCTGGATGTCTGAGGGGAAGCACCTACTTACCACGCCACAGGTACTGTCTGGAGTAAGTAGGCAGCCTTTGTAACCCACAGTACATGCATGGGCAGCCTAGACCATCCAGCTATCATGGAGGTGATTGGCCAGAGGACACTTTATTTGAGACACCACCAAACCAGGTAGTGACATGTGCCAAGGAAGATCTTCCATATAAAGACCTTTCAGACTCAGATAAACACTATGGTCTTTTTAATGATGGATCCTACTGTTTTGTAGGGAAGGAGTAAAGACAGAAATCTGTGTGGAGCCCTACTGGATGTGTCACCAAAGTGAATGAGAGTGAAGTTGAATCAAGTCAGTTTGCAGAGGTCAGGGCTCTCCAGCAGGCCCTTGGTGTTGCTGAGTGAGAGAAGAGTCCAGTGCTGTATCTGTGTACAGATGCTTGGATGGTGGCAAAGGCTTTGTGGGGGTGGTTAAAGAAGTGGAAGCAGGAGAACTGGCAGCTGAGGGGGAAACTGATGTGAGCAGCTGCCCTGTGACAAGACTGCTGTCTAGGTGGATCAACTAGTGGTGAAAGTGCAGCATGTTGATGACCATGTACCTAAAAGCATGCAACAGAGGAGAAGCACCATAACTAGAAGGCCTGGCTAACAGATGACATCATTCTTCCCCAAACTTGCCAGGGTAAGAGTTATGTGTGTTGTGGACTGCTGGGGTGGAGAGGATCCTTTGACTCGGTTTTGCCAGCAGTTTGTTTTATTTTCTTTGCCTTTCCCTCTTTATTCTAACTGCCCTCATTTTTTGTTGTTTATAAAACCTTTTATTACTTTTTATTTCCTGGAAATATGTCCCTGAGTTTTTTTCCCCAGAGTTGAAGACTCTGGGAAATCTAGAATGGATGGAGAAATTTAACATCTCAGCAGAAGCATTATGGTCCCACAGAAGCCTTAGTGTGAGAACAGAGAAGGTGTAGAGATGTTTTAAAATTTTATTTGAAATGCCTAAACACTGCTTTGTGAACCGCTTTCTTATATACAGAGTATCTTGTCCCTTCTTTACCCTCCTTAATTTCCTTAGTGTTGGTTCTCCTCAAATATAGGAACTGCTGTATGTCCTTCTGACACAAACACAGGACAATGCCTCTTTGCAAGCACACTCCTCAGGTTTTAACTGAAATTTAACCAGAGATCATGAGGTAACAACCTTGTGCAGCTAAATAACACTTCAGGATGCAAGTCAACAAATTCTACCTTGTCCTTTGTTTTTCCATCTGTCCTCCTAGGAGCCACTTTTCTTCCTACAGCCTTCAACACTTTTTAAGATAGTCTGACAAGGGTGTTATTGCCTTTAGCCGAGATGGAGCTGATCCTCCCCATGACATCTCTCAACAGTGTGGTGCTTGTGGTGTGGTAGATGGAGAGGTGATGGTAACACAAAGGTGTTTTGGCTACTGCTGAGCAGAGCTCACAGACCACCAAAGCTTTTGGGTTTTTGCTTTCCTAACATTCTCCCTCAACAGTAGGATGAGGTGTGGAGGAGGGCCAGGCTAGCTAACCCAAATGACCAAAGGGATATTCCATACCATATGACTTCAGCCCAGATGCAAAAGCAAGGGGTCAGGCATTCTTGGTGGTGCTTTGTCCTCCAGAGCAAACACTAGGTGTATTGGACCTTGCTTCCTAGAACAGCAGCTAACATCTTCTGCTGATGGGAAGTAAGAGAATAATCTTTATTATTTGTCTTTGCTTCTGCGTGTGTCTTTTGCTTTATTAAGCTATTCCTGTCTTTATCTGCTAGCCTCTGCTACATTTTTCACTACCTTGTCCATCCAAGCAGGGCGGTGATAAAGTGGCTTTGGCAGGCACCTGGCCCCCAGCCAGGGCCAAAGCAGTACAAGGCAAATCCTGCTTCTTTGCTCCATTTTGTGCAGCTGTGGTAGCCTTGACAGAGAGGATAATGTCTGAGGCCTGTCCTTACACAGACCTACATAAACGTGTCAGTTGCTCAGAGTTTGACAGCAACCAAAGCACAGAGGTGTGGCTAGAGAATGTTATGATTGCCTTTCTCCCACAGGTTAACTTTCAAGGGCTTCTGCAAGGCAGATGGTGTTCTCCTTTCCTGGGGGGAAAACACTTTTGCAAAAGCTGTTATCACAAATACCTTAGCTAGGATTGAAGGGTTTTGTCTTGCTGACCTCGGTGAGTAAGTTGGACACAAGTAAGAAAGTAGCAAATACTCTCTGAAAATATTAGAAAACCACAAATGGAGTGGCTGTGGTAGGAATTTCCCTTTCTGATGCCTGTTTGCACAAGTATCGAGTTGTGGGCTGTGACTGCTTGCTTCATTTCTCCTGTGGAATATGCAAACTCTGCCTCACATGTGCCTCAGCCTATGACCACACAGCCACAGCAAGGGAAAGTTACATGAATCTGAACTGCAGCCGCAAACCTGATCTGAGGGATTACATATCTAGGAGAGCATCCCTGATGCTCTCATCTGATTACTGGCAAGATGAGGAGATAATGTAAATCCCTCATGGTCTCTTGACATCCTCCTGGTCTTCAGAGCCTCTTCTGCACACTACCAGAGATCTCTCAAGCCTGTGTCTCACCACTTCTCCTTGAAGCATTCGCTGGTCCCCTGGATGTGTAACTCCTCAGGTCCTTCTGCCCGACAAAGATTTTGGTGGTTCTCTTTAGAGTGATCATCAGCAAACTAGGCAATGCAGCTAACATATAAGCCGTAATCATTTGGGCTTGTAGTTGGCATCTGCGGATGTGGCTCTGGCAGCTAACAAATCATGGTAAGGCTGGGCCTCTGTATCAGCAACAAGTGAGATGGCTCAAATGATTGCAATCAAAGTGAAGATAATTTGTGAGCAGGGTAACAGCGGAGACTACACCTGGTGGGAGAGACAGCACTCTGCATCGGGCAAGGCCTGGGGCTCTGCAAATCTATGCTTGAGGACTGAGGACACAGTGAGCTGCTATCTCTCTCAAGGACTTACTGGCCATCACTTTGTCTAAGAGCCTGAGAACAAAGCCCTCCATACTGTTGGGGTGGATGAAATAAAGCAGTCCTGGCAGCAGGGATAGAAGGAAAGATTTGAGTGGTTCAGGGTGATCGTCAGCCCTTCCCAGCCTGCAGGCAGGACAAGAGATTGACAAAAGGACTGCTGGACACAGTGAAAATCTGTGAAGCTGAAGATGCAAAGAGGGACTGATCACCTATAACCACCATCACTGCCACAATCCTAGCTGTCAGTGAAGCTGAGATGAGGTGGGGGGAGGAGGACTCAGAACCTGCAGCCCTGAGTGGTGATCTTAACCGTCTTTTAACTATCTTCTCTCCGTTTCCACTTCTTCTCTCCTCTACTCTCCAAGTTTGGCATATAGCCACTTCAGTGATTTCTGTGCCTTCTGAATTTGGAATTTGATAATTTTAGTAAACCTTGACTTTTATGTGGATTTATTGAATAAGTCTCCTTAATTCGACCCAAATTGAATCCATGAATCTGAGTCACTCCCTTCTGTTAATGATTGGGATGTGACAGCCTCTGACTCTTATTAGGGTCTTCAGACAACACCAGAGTAGGATTTGTCTATCAGATTTCCCCATTGCTCACAGTGTTTTCACTGCCTTGGCTGACAGGGAAGAGAAATGGGAGAGATGGGTTATGTAGAGCTCACCTCTCAGGGAAACCTGAAACTGTTCTGTACATTCTGTTTAAGGAGCAAAAGTTTTTTTCTGGACACCAGTCTAATGCTGCTGGTCAGCAAAAGGGAGGAAGGATCACATCCACCTTCCTGACAGTCTTCATTCCTGACAGTTTTCATGTCATTCATAAGGTGGTGTGACAGCAGGTGATACGGTGTTCATTGCTGCTGAGTACCCCTTCTTCAAGCTGATAAAGTGTTAAGGCATCATGTATTCCCTTGTGGCTACTACCCTGAAATTTCTGTACACCGTCTGATCCTCAAGCTCTTTTCTGTACACCGTCTGATCCTCTTTTTCTCAAGCTCTGCCTACCCCTAAGGCTAGTAGCCGGACTCCTCCTATAAGTAGTCCAACAAAAATTTATGTCCTCTTTCTGCTGAGCAAAGTTTGTCACATCCACATACACAATGCATCCAGCTATTTCATCGCCGACATGTACAATCATATTTGATGAGGGCTTCTTGTGCCAGGGCTTCTGTGCTGTGGCAAAATGTGTTCCTCTATATCCACCTATAAGTTGACTATAAGCTTGTCCTGGTCTGGTCGTAACAGAGATAACTTTCTCTCTTAGCTAGAGCAGTACTACGTTTTGGATTCAGCATCAGAATGATGATAATATACTGTTTTTTTCAGTTGTTGCTAGGTAGTCAAGGACTTAGCTGAGCTGAGACTGAGCCTTAAGCCCACTAAAAAGCACATATTTTATAGCTGACGCATGTCTTTTATAACTAAGGTTACACGGCTTGTGTTCATTGCAATAGTCTCCTGTTGAAAGTTGTTCTTGCTAGGTGTGAGCAAGCCTCCTATACATCACAAATAATTGACTTTTGCAAATAAAGTTTGTCCATGTGGATGGGCATTGGCTCATGAGGACAGATGAAGACATGATTTGCAGGATGGTGGTTCTAGCCCTGCATTTATTTCCTGTATAGCAAATGTGTTCTTACCCTTCACAGATGCTGTTGTGTACCAGTAGGTCAGTCTCTGGATGGACCAGTCTGTGTGAACACACACATTCTCTGCCTGGTGGCATTCATTTACATGGCTGCTTAAAAACTTATGCTTTATGCAGTGGCACAGTTGTTATATGATTAAAGTCAGATTTTAGCCCATGGCATCTTCTTTACAGTAGCATGTTCCTATGGTAGTTAATACCATGTTCAGCTTTACTTGCTGCTATAATAAAGCTCAAATTTGTAAATGAGCAGACTGCTTCCCTCTGCTGATAAGTGAGAACTGATGGCAAAGCTATCTGAATCTTTGGTGAATTCCTGAACTGTTTTCCTCTACTGCCATCCAATATGACTGTATCAGTATTTTAAATAATACTGCCATGATGCTTGAGATTATTTTAATTAGGCCAGAGTCTGACACAAGGAGCATATGTATGGATGATAATTATTAGTCAAATGCAAGCAAAGTCATTATTCTGCAGAAATACAAACACTAAAAAAAATTGACAAATTTTCTTTCAAACACTAGTGATTGATTTAAGTGACAAGAAGCGTTGTTTTGTCTGCATCCAGTAACTATTAAAAAAGTAATAAATCAACAACAAACCATGAATGCCCAGGGACCATGGAAAGGCAGAAGTGTAGCTTCCCTTCTTCTATTCCTTTTGAAGGCATAATCTAGTCCTATATTTTGCAGGTTCATGAATTCTCATTCTTATGGCAAGCATGGATTAGGGTCGCCTCCTTACCACACGTGCAATTCAAATCAGAAAAGCGGGGTAGTTTCGCTGCGAATGTGAACAGACTGTGAGCCCTGCTTGTCCCCGCTGCTCTCCTCCGAGGAACGCCAAGCGGTGTTGCCGGCATCTCCGCTCCCATCCTGGGCTGGTGCTTCCTCCCCGAGGCCTCACCAGCAGAGCGCGGCTGCTCGCTGTTCCTGCTAACGACCACTAGATGGCGCCTGAGATTCTAACAGGAGCTCTCAGCCATGAGCGGGAGATTTCGTAGCTTCGCTCTTCATCTTCCACATTTTCTACGTGAGTGTATGTGTGTGGCGCAGAGGCCTCGGGTGCAAGGAATACTGGAAAGCATCTTCGCTGCTTTGTATTTGCAAGGATTCTGAGGGTGCAAGTCTATATGGGGTACTCAATCATCCTATCTCACCGGGCTGGTAGGACATCAGAATATGAAGAGACATAAATAATTTGACTGTTTCTTCAGAAGAAGAAAATACTTGGACACTACAGACACAATGACGTTGACAGGTACAGCTTGAGACCAAACTGAGGAAGAACGAGAATATTGAAAACCAGCAACACCACCAGCAAACAGGTACATTGCCAGTACTCTGTGTTGTAGCGCATGCCTTGTGGATATATGCAGAAAAAAGTATTTAATGAAAGAAGAAGCCACCAGCTGGTGATATGCTTCAGGAATGTATGCAGCAGAGATATGTTAATGCCCTGGCTACACAGTAGTAGAGGACACTCCTTTTCACCAACCTGTCTTTGCTGTGAGTCTATAAAACCAAGACATGAATTTATTTTAAAAATATCTGGTGTAGATAAGTCCGACAGTAAACACAGATCATAAAACTAGGTTGTCTAGCCATTGTGCCTTGTTACAGTGAGCTAATTTATTTAAATTATCTTGATCAGTGTCTAACAGACAAATACAATATATTCCTCTGGGAGCAGGTTCTTCTGCTTAATTTTATTTGTATTCTAAAAGCAATGTTGCAGGTGTGGGTGGGGAAAGTTGAAGATGTCATACAGCAACCTGTTCCCATGCCTGGGCAACACAGCCCTCAGTTTGTCACCCTCAGGCTAAATGTGAAGTTCTGCCACTTGAAAGGAGAAGAGCGTGCTGGCTGTGGTGGGAGTCTGCAGTGAGAAACACAGCAAAAGTCTGCAGCTGTTCACTCTGGCAGACCTGAGTAAATCCTTGTCATGCCACATGAAGGACAGGCAGAGAAGAAAGATGGGTTTGAGTCAGGAGGAAATAAGCAGTTGTGGTGGTACATGCAATAATTGTCCATGTATACCATAATTTCAGTGCGTTTTCTGAAAGATATTTCTGTCTGGTGTATTAAGAGGAACTGGAACTTCTTTCAGCCCAGCCTTTCTTGGCTTTTCTTTTTTAACATTCGGACTGCTGAGATTGCCAAGCTTTTCCTCCCCTGTTTTCACATGTAATCCTTTTGGGACCTGCAGGTATGTCAGTTAGGACTGCTGTTGGCCAGTAATTGAAAGGGTAACTGTAATATTTCATTACCTAGGATGTTTTTCTGAATGGAATATGTGAATCACACAAAAAATGCCTAAAGAGTTTTAGGCAGAGACAATTAATACAGTTTTACCCTGTGTGATACCAGTTATTGCTACCAACCAGCTCTTCTACGGGTGTTTATATCTTCTCCTGTATTGTGCAAAATTCTTAATGTAAAAGAGGGAACAAGCAGGCAATTGCTCTACATGTCTCTAAAATGTGAAAGTGTTAGAGCCCTCATTGTGCATTAGGAAGAGGCAAAAATGGGCACACAGGCAGCATCTTTCCCTTCTACAATGCATCTGAGCAGCTCAGGTCACCACATCACTTTATATCTTCTGAGAACCATAAAACAATCACTACACCTTTGCATTTGCGTATAGACAGGCTCTAATATGTGACTCCTCAGATCTGACTGAAAACCTTCCCTTCTGCCCAGCAGTACATGCCATTGTCTGGCAAAAGGCTGCTGTGAATCCAGTGAAGGGAAGGATATGCCTGGAGCATGGCCTGAATTGCTACTTTTTCTCCTGATCTGGGGAGAAAGTCCGCAGAAATGAGTGTGCTGTACTAACTCCCTCTGCTTGTGATGTGACACGGGCAAAGTGTTCCAGTCTGCAGCTGTTAAAGCATTATGACTAGTATGATGCCTGATAAAGAAAGATTTTTTCAGCCAAACAAGACCTAGGTGCAAGCTTGCTAGACACAATTCTCACATAATTAGTTTTTTAGTTAATTATGCAATACTATTTGAAGAATTCTTCTCCTGCAATACCATTTGAACAGTTATTGCCTCTGACTAAACAGATGAATTGAATCTTCTCATCTCAAGGTGGCATCTATAGAAGAGCTGGACAACAACAGGCCTTTTCTAAAAAGCTTAAATTCAGTCACACAGAGCAGGAAGCAAGCTGCCTAGTCTTGCTTTTTCTTCCAGTTCAGCACCAGAGCACCTCACAGTCACTTGTAGCCTATAGGCAACTGGTACTTGCAGTACCAGTCCTGGGTTGGATTTGAGGTGGAAGAAGAAGTGAATAGCAGCCTTGCCCTGGGTTGGTTGGTTTTCTTCTCATTGCCAAGCACGAGCAAGCCTGGGCATGGAAAGCCTGGTAACGTTGTTGCACATCGGCCACACATGGTGCATGAACTCTCTTCCTCACAGTTCTTTGTAGGACCATGGTGTGACTCCAGCGTGGTTTTATTGCAGAAAATTGTTTCTGTTGAACAGAACTTCTCTGAGAAAGGAATCAGGTCCAAAGGAAAAGGACAATGAGTTATCGTTATATGTTTTGTGACAAATGGCTATGGAAAAGATTTCTGCTGTGAGATGCCATGATGATGGCTAAAAGTTTATTACTCGCCTTATTCCTCATTTCTGGGACAGTCACACTTTTACTGATGGTTTAAATTTTCATAAGAAACATTCTATACATCTTCAGCAGGCCTGTGGCTGGTGAATCTCAAACTGACTAATGAATTCAAGAGGCCATACCAGAAACAACTGATCTGGGGACCTTGTACCTGGATGTTCCTCAGCACATCTTTTCCCATAAAAAGCTTGTTGCTTTTTTCAATTTAATATCTATTATAACACTGAAACTAGGAAGAAGGAGGAATGTATTGACCAATTCTAATTCATTATACATGCTTTAGCTGTTTGAAATCAATAGAAGCATCAGTGTAAAAAATGTTATTCAGTGCAAATAGGAAACAAGGAGCTAGGCAAATAAGATGGGATGCAGTGTCTGTGGCTTGTCAGTTGCCTTCTGCAATGCCATTTGATGGGAAATCATTCAAAGAGGCTTTAAAGGTATTAGTTTGGTCAGCAATATCAAACACGTGCCATGCAATACTTTGAAAGGGTTGACATTTGGAAGTCTAAAAGGTGCTTTCAAATACACAGCAACTTGGATGGACCAGAACCCTCCAACATCTGATGTTGCAAAGAAAGTCTCTGTCCTCTTTTTTGCACATTATCAAGCCACAATACCCTACCTGTGCTTCACAAAGAGAAACTTTCCTACTTATTTACACAGGTGGGCTAGGTAAGGGAGTGTGAAGTCTGTTGGCAGCTTTGCAAAGAGCTGATGTGAAACTGTGAGAACAAGTACATTAGTAGGGTTGAACCATTTAAAATACACATTTTTTAAAGTGCAATGAACTGAATTCCATACTTGCAAAAGATTAATATAATGCTGATATAACAGGTCAGGGGCTGCGGTCTGGTATTCTTTGCGTAAACACAGCTCAAGGTGCCTCTTTAAAGCTTCCCACAGTGGCTGCAGCAACGGTACCTCCACCCTGGTCTGGAAGAATTACTCTGGGAGAGCAAGAGCTTAGCTCACTTCCTCTGCCCTTGCAGGCCTTGGTCTTTCTGCTGAGGCTGCTGCTTATGTGATAGTCTGAACAGCTGGTGTGTAATGGGAATATTCTGGAGGAATTCAAATTGGAAACTTAGACACAGAGGGGCTGCACCCCTGCCAGCATTGTTAGAGCTGCAATGGTATCAACCAATTTTTGGGGGGATTTCTTGACAAAAAGAAGGGAAAAAGCAGCGTGATGGCAGATAGGGAAATATGGGTCCTTATGGACCCTGTGAGCCTCCCATGCTGCAGTGCTGGTGTAGGCAAGTTGAAGAGCAGCAGAGGCATGGTCATAGTGTCCTATGTGGAAGATAAGTTGAGGCAAGTTGTGCACCAAGCTGTACATGAGGCCTGTGCTTTGCAAGACTTTCTAACCTCTGTGGTCAGAGGTGGACACAGGGTGGGTTAATAACCACCATCACTCCAGCTTAGGGCTTTCGACTGTTCCTCCATTCGCATATAAAATACAGCACAAAGGAGACTGGCAGAGTTAGAACTGTCCACAGAGAAATGACTTGAAATGGAAATTTGTTGCTCAGATTTGGGATCCAAATTTGTGGACTTTTCTGGAGTTGTGAGTGGTCCATGACAGCAGTTCTCCCATGTGGTTTTCCTAGCGTACATCATTCTTTGACATAGACTGGCAAGCAGTGAGTGTTGACTGAGCTGGTGATGTCCAAGTGTGTAGTTTTCTGTGTTTTGTACATAAAAGTGTCTCAGAGGTAGCATGTGGGCTTTTTTCATGGAATTGTCCTCTAATGAAACACTGATTACTGCCATGTGTGAAGAGATTGGGCTCAAGTTCACTAAAATTTGCATGTTCTCTGGAGACACTTCCTTTCTGCTCCTATTGTGGGTCCCTGTAGTTTTTGGTTCCTCTGTCCAGGATCTGCCCTGGGGAGGTGCCCACTGAATCCCAGTGCCTGCACCTGGACCAGCAACAATGCTCACAGCTGGAGACCCAGGCTGGGGTTGACTTGGCCGTGGCTCTGCGGCATTTGCAATGTGCTTTCATTAACCGTGTTTGGGCTGCTTAGCGTTAGGGCCTTTATTGTGCCAATTCTGCTACCTTTATAGGCCCTGCTACTTAAGCTAACAAAAAGTTTGTAAGGGAATAGGATATGAAACACATAAATAAAAGTATCAGGTATCCCTAAAACATGTGCGGATTAAGCTGGTGAAAAGGTGACATTTCTTTTCCCTATGAGTTAATGTCTGTTTTTCTTGGGAACTACAGTTTGAGGGCTTTCCCCCCCCCCCCTTTTCGGTAAAGTGATAAAAGATACATTTTCTTATATCAATGCAGTGACGTTTTAAAAGTCTCCCTTTGTTGTTTCTAAATCTGCATGTCAACAGTTATACCTCTTATACAATTTTCTTTGTATTTACTTAATATAACTACTTTGTGCTGATATAAAAGTAGACAGCATACTTCTAAATTCTCAGTACCTTTGTTGCGTGAAAATCTTTATAATGCCAGACTAATCTTTCATGACTGACAGCATATTGACATGGCATGACAATTTAAATCCACCTTGGAGTATGTTAATCCATCACCTGGTGCCATGATACTTTTTTTTTACTTCTGGCTTCTAGACGCTGTAACTTTTCTTTCAAGCTGGGTGTGTTTAAAGGTCAGGTGTCTTACTTCTAACTCTTTGCAGAAGAGTTTTGAAATGGTTTATTCCTAGATATCAGGAAGGTGTTCTCAAATGAAATAAAAAGAAAAGAAGCTTGGGACATACTTTTATTTTTCTAGCTTCTGTCAGGTAACATTGTTAATTTACTCCGTGAGTTTGAACTGAACTTATTCTGTGTTTGCAAGGATGAAAAATTTGATCTGTATGTTTTGCTAAATACAAGAAGAGATCCTTTTTCAGAGGAAAAAAAGATCACTAACTTTAGCTGTATTTAGTGCAAAATATAGTGAGGGGGGTAGTTCAATGTGTAAGGAGGAAATCAGAATCATTAAATCATTAGGGATTAGAAGAGACCTCAAAAAATCATCTAGTCCAATCCCCCTGCCACAGTAGGATCACCTAGACCAAGTCTCACAGGAACATGTCCAGGTGAGTTTTAAATGTCTCCAGAGAAGGAGACTCCACAACCACCCTGGGCAGCCTGTTCCAGTGCTCTGTCACCCTCACTATGAAAAGCATTTATTTCCAGCAACAGAAATTGTACCTGGCAATCTACAGAGCTGCACCTGGGAATCTTAAACCTCATAGAGAGAGCTTTTCCTCATTTGTTAGAAGACAGCAAACACATTGCCAGCTTTGTCTTGTTTGCTTGTCACTTGCTTAGAAAATACCACATTTTCTGCTCCTCTGTAGTCACTTTGATACAGGGTCTCCCAGCTGGATCTACCCATCGGGTTAAATCTCCTTCTGACAAGGCTTATGATGTTCCACTGGCTGCAATTTGTCATGAGCAGCACAGTGAATGAGCTGTGTGGAAAGAAAAGAATAATAGGTTTAGGCTGGGACTAGACAGCAAGAACAACCAGAAGTGATAGTGAATGTTATGTGGCAGAGGCAAAAGGAAAATCCCGTGACACGTTTTGATGCCAGACTGCACAGAAGGGCTGACTCGCTGTTCTCCAGGACCTCTTTCTCTGCGTTCTTACTGAGCTCCTGTGAAGGAGCAGACCTACTGAGACCTTGTTACTTTAGCAAGAGACAGACCTAAGGCAGGAATTAACTTTTCTATCTTCTTTCACTCTGAAGACTGACAGTGCTGAGGCACAGCATTGTACTTGCTTTGAAGAAACAAGTCAGGGAAAAGCTATGACTCCTTGGAATGGAGAATTCATGGCCCAAGAAAAATTGACCGAAAACACTCAATGTTATGTAGCTATCAATAAGGGTAAACCCTGAAAGAAAAATGAATGGTGAAAAAGAAGAAGGCGGAAAAATACAGCCACTCAGGGAAGTTTATTAGGTAATTTTCCATGCTGAGTGTTGTCTAAAGATGAAATCGGAGTGATATCAGGATTTATTTTGACTACAAACAGTATGAGCTTTACTCATCAAAATAATGGAAAACAATTTCTGTGTGACACTTTTGGTCACCTGTTTTCAGGGATAATAAGTTTCTGTGGGGTTAGTCTACTACAATTTCTGCTGCCACTGTTGACTGAAAACAAACCAAAGAGAAGTTAAAATCATGCTAACTACATCCAACCTGATGAAACAATACCCAAAGCAACTAGTCCTGGGTTTGAGCGTCTTGTTAAAGCCTGCACTTGAAACGAACTACAGCTAGGAAAATCTGCCCGTGCCTAAGCTACACATCAGGGTGGTAGTTTTTGTTCCTTAAATGGCTGAGTAATGAACCTGAAACAGTTCAATAACTTTTATGCCTCAACAGTAGACATTCTTGCTTCTGGCTGAAGATGTCCAGAGCATTAAGCTTGCAAACAGCCCAAGGAACTCAGTTAACCAAGTGAGCACAAGCTGTGGTTGTTTCATGGCTGGTATTTCAGAGAAATTGAATTCTAGTCAGAGGAACAGAAAACAAGGCGGAAGACTTTTGTCTTCCCATTGGTAATGTACTTCAAAGGAGCAGGAGGTTGTCAGATGGGAGGAAAAGGCCCAGAGAGGAGAGGAAAAGAGAGCAGAGATGACTGATATGATTTCAGGTGTCACAAAATTAATCCCACAGCAATAAAATTTTCCAAAGCATTGTCATGCAAATGCCATAGCTGGAATCTGGCAGGACATCTCAAACCACAGAGACCACCCCACTAAAATGTCACAGCCATGATTTACCACATATCAGACTGTGCAGCCAAAGGTTAATTAAGCTGCAAACAGCTCTTTGCAGCCATACTACTATAGAATTGTGGTTGATACCTGTTTAACTTAACAGTGCTCACTGTTGCAAGAGTGACCTGAACAACCTCAGCTTACTTGGCTTGTTGGTTTTAGAGGGTGTTTAACAGGCCATTCATTACAGCTGTGGATTAGTGGGGATGAAAAATGTATCGTTCCAACTCTTCCCTCCCAGCAGCAAGCAACTTATGCCAGGGCACGTTAAACACGGTTGTTCAAACAAACTCCATCCCTTTTACTTTTGCTGAATTAGGTGCAGGTTCACCTTCACCATACATAGATGTTGCATACAGGCTGCTCAAAAATAAACAAGTATTGTTATCTGTGACTGAGTGGCTGTTCAACACAGTGGTGACAGTGTGCAGGGCTGTGCAAAGGTCTTACAGTCAGAAGTCTTTGAGTAGCCATTCTTGAGTTCTCCTTTCTAGCAGCTCTTGTTACACAGGCAGTAGCATTTAGGTTTGTAATTGGCAAAGTGGCCACCTGCCTAAGTTCTTATTCACCTGGGAGTGTCCAGACAGTGTCCCTAGGAGTGCAGTCATAACTCAGTGGAACACCACACTTGCTGTGAAGTGCTCTTCATCACTCATTTCAAAGGAGTTTTGAGGGCAACTGATTATGTGACTTCTGTGCACACTGAGCAAAAGCAGCCTGGTGGCTAACTATTTGTTTAAGGTGCAAACCTAAAAATATTCGCTCTGTCAGTCTGCCTCAGTTTAAGCACGGGCTGTTCCAGGTCTGGCAAAGACAGCTCTTTTGCCTTTGTTCTCTTACTATTCCTGATTTGAGCTATGTGTGGAGTTTAGGGGTGGTACAATGCTAGTTTTGAGCCAATACAACAGTATTTAGTCCTATATAGGTCAGAATTTGCCCCAAGAAACACCTCGTGAGGAAAACGCATTTCCTGTAAACAATGTTAATACAATGTTACAGACTTATAAAAAGAATTTGCAATAATGAAACCTCAGTTGATTTATGGATGATTTTTACAAGGATCTTTGTGCTTGCATTTCCAGTTTGCTTTGTAGTTCTCTTTTTCACCACTGACTTTGTGAAAATTCTAGCTAACTCCATCTGTGGTGCCCACTACATTTGGGCCACTGGAAGTGTGTGAGCTTGTAATTCCTTGGCACTCTCTGTTGACTGTCCATGTGGATCTCCTGATACACGCAGATAGTTGATCTGTGTAAATATCTGGATGACATCTTATTAGTGTTTTGCTAATGGAAAAGGTAATATTTATCTTTGTTTTTTAGAAATCCTCTGAGGTACGTACACTCACAGTTATTTAAATTATATTTTATAGCAAGGAACAAATGGTAAAAAACATGGAGATAGAAAGTGTATTTGAAATGGCTACTGTGACAGCACTGATACCTTAATCACTTCTGCTCTGATGGTGTAATCATAGAATCATAGAATGTTCTAGTCTGGAAGGACCCCTACAGGTCATCTAGTCCAGCCTCCCTACACAAGGACAAATCTACCTAGGACAGGCTCCTCATAGCCTCATCAAATGACCTTAAATGACTCTGGAAATGGGGCTCCCACCACCTCCCTGAGCAGCCCATTCCAGTGGTCAACCACCTTCACATTGAATAATTTTTTTCTAATTTCCAACCTAAACCTTTCCCAGCTTGAACCCATTGCTCCTTCTCCTATCCATACCAACCCTCTTGAAAAGACCTTCTCCTGCCTTCATGTAGGCCCCACTGAGGTACTGGAAGCTCAAAAGAAGGTTCTCTCAGAGCCTTCTTTTCTCCAGGCTGAACAGCCCCAACTCTTTCAGCCTGTTCTCATACAACAGATGCTCCATTCCCCCGATAATTTTAGTGGCCCTCGTCTGGGTGCACTCCAGTATATCTACATCCTTCATGTGCTGGGGACTCCAGAACTGGACACAATACTCCAGGTGAGGTCTCACCAGGGTAAAATAGAGTGGCAGAATCACTTCTCTTGATCTGCTGGCCACAACAATTTTGATGCAGCCCAGAATGTGATTGGCCTTCTGGGCTGTAATGTCACTCTAGTGGCTCATGTCCAGTTTTCATCCACCAGCACCCCCAATTCCCTTTCAATAGGACTGTTCTCTCTTCATTGTAGAAGGCCACTAGGTTGGTCAGACAAGATCTGCCTCTAGTAAATCCATGCTGGCTACCTAAGACTACATGCCGTTACTCCATGTGCCTCAGCAAGTTCTCCAGAAGGATCAGTTCCATAATCTTCCCAGGTGCAGAGGTGAGACTGATAGATTAGTAGTTCCCAGGGTCTGCTTTTTTACCCTTTTTAAAGATGGGCACAATATTTGCCTTTTTTCAGTTGCTAGGGATTACTCCTGACTGCCAAGACTTCTCAAATATGATGGAGAGTGGCTTAGCAACTGCATCAGCTAACTCCTTCAATACTCTGGGATGCATCTCAACAAGTCACATGGACTTCTTTAGGTTCAGGTTCCTCAGGTGATCATGAACCTTGTCTTTTCTTACAGTGGGAGGGACTTTGTCAACCTGGTCCCTCTCCTATGACTCACTATAATGAGGGTGGTGAGGATGTCAGTGAAAATGGCTAAGAAGTTGTTGTGTACCTCAGCCTTCCACTCATCAGTTGTTACTAATTCACCATCATTTCTCATTGCTGGAGGGTACATCTTCTTTGACCTTCCTTTTCTGATTTAGATGCCTATGAAATCCCTTTTTTGTTTTTCTTTGTATCTCTCACCAAGTTCAGCTCTAGCTGTGTCTTGGGCTTCCTGACCTTGTTCCTACATAACCAGGCAGCATCCCTGTATTCATCCCAGGATACCTGTCCCTGTTATGATAGTCTGTGCATTTTCATTTTATTCCTTACTTCCCCAGCAGTTCTTGACTCAGCAATGCTGGTGTCTTCCCTTTGCTGCCTGACTTCCTGCACACAGGTATTGAGAGCTCTTGTGCTTCGTGGAAGGACTCCTGCCAGCTCTGCTCTACTCCTTGATTCAGGAGAACTGTGACCCAAGTTGTTCTGTTGAGCAACTCCTCAAAAAGCTGGAGGTTTGCTTTCTTAGTGATGGTGCTGAGGTGGTGGTGAGACACAAAGCTACACATTTTGTGGGCTGCTACCAGGACTGCATTTCTACTCCTTTTGCACTAAAACAGGGGTGGAAAACTCAACAAAATAATAAAATAATTCCACCTAGGCTCACTACTGACAAGGAAAACCATGACATTGAGGGAACTTCTTGTGCATGCAGAATTTTGGAGTCTCAAGTCTGACAGGAAGACCTCTGATAATGGCACCAAAATTGAAGGGGTGAATGGCAGGACAGAAGAAGGATATGTGACAGGATTGACTGTGTGAAAGAAATATGTAGTAAAATGGAGTGAAAGAAAGGAGACCTGGGGAGGCATGCAGCTGTTACAGCAGGGACTGTAACCCATGTACAGATTTAGGGCTGAATCTTGCAAGGCACATTTTTGGCAGCTCATCCTCTCATCCTCAAAAATACAGCACAGAAACTGGGCAACATCCAGCAGCAGCAGTCAAGAGAATCACTTCTTCTCAGCTGGTTTTCTGATTGAAGGAAATGAATAGCTTACCTGTTTGGCATCCCTTCAGCTTCCCAGGGCTTCCATATAACACCTCTGGCAGCAGACCAAGAGGCAACACAAACTATGCATATGGAAACCAAACCCCATCCCTAAGAAAGATTTAGCTCCCTAGAGGGAAAAAAGTGACAGCAACTTCATGGAGTGACAACGACTTCATGGAGTGACAACATCATTGCTGCCACTAGGTCTGGACTGTGCACGCTCATAATAATGCTGAACCCCTTTCTAAAGAAATACTTGTGTAACTGTTCCTTTATTAATTTAAAATACTTGAATTGTTCGAGGCTTTTGGATTTTCAAACATGAATTAGGAACAATAGAAGTCAGGAAATAACATTATAAGATGTATTTCTTGGTCTTTGATGCTGTGACAGAAAAGCTCATAAACGTTCTACCATTCACCAAACTTTTTCCAGTATTAGTTGTAACATTTAATGACTATGAAGTGTACTTCACGAGATTGAAAGTTGCTGAAAAAATATGTGATTCGGAAGGGAAATGAAGTGTTAGGTCTACAGGGCTTCTCAACAAAAAGAAGTTCAATGATACAGAGAAATCATGCAGTGGTTTGTACGGCTGAACGTATATTATCTTCTCGAAAGCACTGGGTTCTTCCAGTCTGGAATAGCTTAATTTTTAGATCATTTGTGTGATAGATGTACAAATTTACACCTTCACTAAAGATGTCTTCCCTACAAAGTGCTTGAAAATGAAAAAAAGTTTAAAATATTTTACTATTCAGTACTAATACTTAGCATTCGTTTTTGAGAAGTCATATTCAGATAAATGTGGAATATATCTTACTAAAGTCTCCATGGAAGGAAAACAAGAGAGTTAAACTCCTTATTGAAGACCAGTTTTCTGCTGACAAGCCACTAAATCACTTCATCAAAAAGATTTCTTGGTCTTGGCTCTAGAGATGACACCATAAAACCCAGTTACCTTATCTCGAGGTGTTTTTTTTTTCCCCTATAGACATCCACAAAAGCAGAACTTTATCAAAGCATGAGTCTCCATCGTTTGCATGGATGTTTGCTTTCCTGAGACATAACAGAAGAGAGTGCTGTTGATGGGAGATCAGGGAATGGGAGGTGAAGGCAAGCGATGGTTTCTGTGTGATTTGCTGAAATAGAAATGAAAGCAGGAAAAGAGCCAGCTTATTCCACATCACAAATCCACAATTTATGTTTCTGCCCAATTAGCTGGTGATCATATCTGGATGCATGTTCCACTTGATAGTGTCTGTTTTGATTTTGTTTAAATTATTTCTCAGAATATTAGCACAAGAAAAAAAAATATCAGCTGTTTTCAGAAGACCTTTGCTACTCCCCAGTAGCAACATACTAATAATATTCATAAGCTTCTTTCTGGAATGTCCCTCTCAAGACTGACATTTCTTGCTTGCATAAATGCCCGTCACTCATCTAAAGGGACAACATTTTATCATATTTGATCTCACTCCAATACCTGGCCTTTAAAACTGCTCCTCTGCTATTACTAGTGGCTGTCTGGGCAGCCAGATCACTAGGTACTGCTCTTTTTTTCTGCTAGATCTGTATTTGAGTTTTATTATTTCAGTTACAAGCAACTATGACAAAACGTGACCCAAGCAAAAGTTTAAGAAGTTACTAGTCATCAGCTGAGACACTGCAGTATCTCCAGGAATTAACATTCCTAATGTGCCCTGACTGCAACCTAATTTGATGCCACTGACACTTCCTTTCTCATTCCTTATTTATATGTTGACATTCTGCCACAGGCAGCATCCTTCTGACATCCTTAGACTTCTTTGACACCATTTAGCAATATAGCAGGGTGATCCAGAAAGCAAGCACTTTGAAGTCTCATTGATTTCTCCCCTTTCCCATTTGGGCATACACAGTTCTCATCCTGAGCATTAATTAGCAAGATGCACTCGTGAAATATGCAGGCACGACCAGGTACTGTAGGTACCAGCTGAGTACATGGCACAGTGTGTATACTGGTTCTTTTTGCTGTAGCTGGGCAAGTACTATGAAAAGTTCTTTCTAGGATGATCACAGAACCACAGAATCACTGAACAGTAGGGGTTGGAAGGGACATTTTGAGATCATCTAGTCCAACTTTCCTGTTAGAACAGGTTCTTGAAGAGTAGTTCATACAGGAACTTATCCATGTGGGCTTTGAATGTGTTCAGAGACGGACACTCCACAACCTCTCTAGACACTTCTTATCATAAAGAAGTTTTTCCTTATGTCCAAATTAAATGCCCCCTGACTTATCACTAAGCACCACTGAGAAAATTCTGGTCCCGTTATCGTTACACTCATCCTTTAGACATTTTTAAGTATTTATGATATCTCCACTCAGTCTCCTCCGCTCCACACCAAGAAGACACTGCTCTCTCTGCATCTCTTAGTGGCTTTGCACTGGACTCTCTACAGTACCTTTGTCCTTCTTGAACTGGGATGCCCAGAATTACTGTTCCAGACATGGCCTAACCATGGCAGAGTAGACAGTGAGGAAAACCTCCCTTGAACTCCTGGCCACACTCTTCTTAATTCACCCCAAGAGTCTGTTTGCCTTCTTGGCCACAAGGGCACATTTACTGGATCATGGTCTGCCTGTGGTCTACCAGCACCCTCAGGTCCTTTTCCTCAGGGCTGCTCTCCAGCAGGTCAGTCTCCAGTCTCCACCAATGTATGGGGTTGTTCTTGTTGTTCTTGCCTGGATGCAGCACTCTACACTTGCACTTGCTGCAGCTCATCAAGTTTCTGTCTGCCCAACTCTCCAGCCTCTATCCAGTGTCCACGTCACACTGGATAACAGCACAGCCTTCTAGTGTGTCAGCCACTCCTCTGAGCTTTGCATCATCAGCAGACTTGCTGAGGGTACATAGACCCTCATCCAAGTTGTTGATTAATATATTGTATAGGACTGGACACAGTATCAACATGTGAGGAGCACCACTAGGTACAGGCCCCACTGATTCCAGCTCTCTGATCTCTGTCCTTGAGCCTGTTCCCAATCCACCTCACTATCCAATCATCCAATCCACCTTTCTTCAGTTTGGCTGTGAGGATGTTGTAGGAGATGTCTTGCCGAAGTCAGAGCAGACCACACCTACTGCTCTTCCTGCATCTATTCACTGAGTTACATCTTCACAAAAGTTTATCAGATAGTTCAAGCAGGACATCAGATTGTTCAAGCAGGACCTCCTCTTGGTGCTTCTGTTTGGTAACTTCTGCTAAACCTCCTTTCCTTGACGTGCCTTGAGATGGTGCTAATAACATGCTGTTCCATCACTTTTACAGCAATGGAAATGAGGCTGACCAGTCTGTGGCTATCCAGGTTGTAGGTGCCAGATCATTCAACTCATAAATGTCAGATCCTCAGGCGTGGCACCCTATGTAGTTCAAGGGAAAAGTCAGTCTTTCAGTTCCTTGGTACTAAGACTACTGAATAGGAAAATGACCGTCAAGCTACTAGATCCTGTAGTCATCTTGTATCTAAAATTCTTCCTGCTCTTTCCCATTGCAATCAAATCAAATGGTTAACAAAACCTACCAGAGAACTCCTTGAACCTTTGGCAATTCCTGTCAGTTTCCAGCTACTCCACCTGGTTGGTGTTGATTTTGCTGTTTGCGCTTTTCTACCTGGAGATTGTCCAGTGGCAAGGTGGGATCTTTGTTTTTCAGGATAAATATTTTTGGAGTGATGAATTCAGATATTATCACTTACTTCCAGAACATTAACATTATGAGCAGCTTTTCGCAGACCAGATTTTGTCTGTTGGTTTAAAAATATGTTTAGAAGGCTGTGATTATCTTTAAAAAATACAGAAATGACAGCCCTTCAAAGCTATTTAACTAAAACCTTTTGTAAGTTTATTTTGTTTGAAAAATACTTTGCTCTTTTATACTTGGAACCACAGCCTATTCCTCTTGCATGACTAGTTTTTGTTTTTTTTTTGTTATGAATACACATATTGCTTCATGTGTAAAAGTTACTGATACTGTAAATAACATTAATGGTATTGGCTTGGGTTTGCTTTGCCATAATTGATTTACTGCTCTGGGTGAGAAACCATGTGGAAGAGCATCTGAGCATAATTATGACCAACTGCACCTGTGTTCCTCAAAGCAAATGCTACCAGAATCTCGACTTAGCATTATTCTACTCTCAGTACTTGAAAAAATAAATCACTGAATAATTTTCTATTTTGAGAAAATCAACATTTTTCATACACTACTCCACAGCTTAGAGAAAATATGGCAGCCAAGAAACTAAAGAATCCTTGTGAGGTGGTGAGTTTCAGCTATGCTGTTTGATTTGTCTCACATGACCACACCTCAGTTGTTCAGAGGAGCCCTCAGAAATGTAAGCGGAACCATCATTGTGGAGTAAAATCNTTTTTTTTTAAAAAAAGAAATCATCTGAATTACAAAGCAAGCCATTTTAGTTCTTAGTCTAAATCTGTATCTTTATGTGCCTCTTGGGACTTTGTAATGCACCAACGGCTGTAATTAAAATTTTTAAGAAACTTTTACTAAGTTAAAAATGTAACTTATTTTTACTTGTGTAAAATTATGAAATCCACTGCATTGCTTTTTAAAGTTAATTTGAAAGCAAATAGGAAGTATGGATCACAATTAAACAGTGTTTGTTAAAGCTGTCATTATAAAAATTAATTTGAACTTTTCCCACGGAAAACGTCTTGCTGAAGAAATGGAAATTTCCTCAAAACACTTGTTGGAGAAAATAAACATAAACCCTTTCCAGAACTACTTCTCTACATTTTTTGCACCTGGACAGACATATTTTTGAAAAAGATTAAAATAATAATAGAAAATAGGCAGATGTGGCTTTTTCTGTGTAGGGGAAAAAATGTAATTTTACCGACAGCTGCGCTTCTTTCAGAGCTACCATAATAAATCAGTATTTGTCAGTAATCAAAGAAAAGAATGTATCGTATTTCAAACATATTGCAGTTTCAAGCTTCCAAAGGATTATTACAAGCAACAGCAAGGAAAAACATATGCCAAAATGTATTAAAATACCTGAGGGCCTTTCTTAAGTGAAAGGAAAACCCTACCCTGCTTTTTGCAGACTATGTTTTGCTCTCAGCCAAGGCAATCTCATGAAAGTGCTGTTTTTGACTGTTCCGGTTGTACCTTCAGGTAGCGTGTCTGGATCCAGGGTTCCTCAGACCCTGGAAGGGCACCTGGTGTGTTTCGGTGGAAATTCATGTGGAAACAAAGAGCACAGCATTGACTTGGCTGACCCTGGCTTGCCCAGGCTTGGTCCAGCCAGTGCGCAGCACTGTGCTTACCTGGGCTCAGGGAGGCTTCATTGCAGCAACGTGTGTTTTCCTCATTTCACATCGCGCTGACTTTTGTCTGCCCCCAGACACTGGAAGCCAGCTCTGCCTTGTGCAGAGCTTCACCTGCAGTTGGCTCCTGACAACTGTGTATGTGTCAGTAAAGATGCCTGGGACTGTTGTTCCAGTCTTTCAGCTAGGTATTGCCGTATTTCAGAACATATCAAGATATCTTTGTGTTTTTCTGATGTCTTACAGCATCTTACTGAGCTAGTCCTACATTTCATCTGGTGTATGAAGTACACAGGCATGTCATGGGGATCTTTTGCTGGCAGCACATAATATACGACACCTTTGAACAAGAGGCTCAGGTGTTTGCACAGAAAATGTGATAAAGAACCCAGCCTAAATGATAAAATTGTTCTTTTCCAGGTAGGTGCTCAAAGGAAGAAACAATTCAGCATGAATTGTTTTTACTCTTTTCTAAACTGAATTCTGAACAGAATCTGTTAAGAGAAAAAAAACACACGTAGTCTTAAAACTCATATAATCTCATCTGCTGGCTTTTTGTTGTGGAAAGTTTGGAAAGAAAATAAACAACAAATCACTGGTTTCAACACTCAGTTTTGGATGTGAGCTCTCTACATGGCCACTGAGAACCAGAGGAGTTGTTGCCGTGGATAACCACGGGTAAGTTTGGTTGTTCTGTCTGCCTGAGGGCTGACTTTCTCCAGGGAGGCTGCCTCAGGGAAGGATTTGAGATTTGCTTCCTAATAGCATTTTTCAAGTATGTGGCTAAAATTGCTTGTATCTAACTTGAGGTCCCAGAAGTGGTTTTGTCGAGTGTTTACAGAGTGAAGAAAGGGAAGTAACAAAGAATTATTACAATTTGTGATCTGAGCCACAAGTTGCATGCACCTAGGAGGCTGGCTTTCCTTTCATGTCCTCAAAATGTAAGGGACTCCAAGTGCAAGCACTTTCTTGTAATAGAGCATAGTGTTGTGAACTGCTTTAGGAAGAACATTCAAGAGCCCAGCATCACGCTTTCCTTCTGCAGGTAATCCCTGTCAGAAGTGTAATACCAGATTGTCATTCTTCTGAGGGAGCCATGACAGGGCACAGTTGGTAGTGGCCTGCAGCATGGCCCAGGAGAACAGCCTCTGAAATAATTTCCCATAAACTCTAGCTGAACCTAGTAAAGTATTGCCCACTTCACATGCTGCAGTAGATGAATGTCACCTCCATTTCCCCTTCATATTATAAATATTTTCCATGATTTAAGGCATCCATTGCTTCCTTTTGCTGTCAAGGGAACGAAGGAAATACATTTCAGTAGCACTTCATAGAATGTACTTACCTTCAGTCATTGCTGTAAATATGCAGTGATCATATTTTCTCTGTGCAAAATAAATCAGAATGTTTTGCCAGTTAGTTCACTCAAGTCTTAAGTTAAGTTATGACCGGTCTCACTTTCTCCCTTGTTAATAAACATTTCAGCTCCATGGCATCTTTAAATGCATTTGACTGTTTTGCAGTTACAGTTAATAAAGAAGCATTGGAATAAAATCAGGGTTTGCTGAGTCTCATTTTCATGTTTTATTTAGAACAACATGGATCTCATAAATAATAATAGTGGGATTTGTAAAGAGCTTTACCACTGCAGTGCTTAAAGTCCTGGACAGAGGAATGAACCCAGGATTAGAGGTGTCAGTCGTTGGTGTATAATGGCAAATAAACAAATGGAATGTGATCATACGAAACCTTGGGAGAATGAAAAGTAATAAAGACCACAGTATCTGCACGTGGGAAACAGCTTAAAGTCAGGTACAGCTTAAAGCAGCTCTTCAAGGAAAGGGGTGAAATGATAAAAAATAAAGGGAGAAGGAGAGCGCCTGTGTCAGTCTGAGCAGAAGAAAGGCTAGTTACGTGTCTCAGGCACTGCGGAGGTGCGTAGTCACAAGCGCACTCACATATGCATCATGGTAGGAATTCAGAATCAGAAGTTTTTTGCCCCTCTTTTGGTAGGACAGGGTGAAGAAACAAGCCATTACAGTAGTAGGGCGTAGTTAGGTCTACTTAGCAAATGTATTTGCATTAGTGCTATCTGTGGCTTCCTTTCAAAATTGAGCATGATGTCAAAAGTGAATGATTATATCTCTGGCTTGATAGGGTTAAGGTTTATTGGTTGCTGTTGAGGAATGTCCTTTAACTATTCTACAGCACAGCACACCTGAATTGCTGGGGTTGCACACAAGCTTGTGTCCCTGGCTTTGGATCTTTCACGGCTTTGCTGAAGCTCCAGACTTACTTGTCACAGTGAACAGGAGCAACATGAAAATATGTGTGAGTTCTTTAGGAAGATGTTGGCTCAGCACTCACTGGTAATTGAACTGGATTGAAACAGGAGGCAGTGCCTGGGAGCTCTGGTGCTTGTGTGAGGTCCTGAAAGTTGTCATGCAGGTGCTGTAGGGTGACATAGTATGTGGAATTAGGTGGAAATTACAGATGCCTGTGTTCTGGAGACATATCTGAGTATGCTTGTACAAATGGGGAGAGAGAAGAGGAGAAATGCAGAGAGGAAGTATTCTACTACCTCTCCTCACTCCCTCTCGCCTTGCTCGTGGGTGCTGCACCTTTGTTGAGGGGTTTGCCATGTTGGCTTTCCAGCATGACTGAATGGAAATCCACATAAGGCCAACTTCCTGCTGTCATTCTTTTGGCTTTTTCCTCTTTTAGAGCAGACTTTTGTTCTTCTGATCTCCACAAGGTGCAGGTGGCACCTCTGTTCTCTCTCATGCTGCCAGCAATAACCCAGAGCAGGAGACCTTTTCTGCTTTTGTTATCACGTTGAGCACTGCCGTGCAGAGCAGATCATGCAGCGCCAGCCACTGATGTGGAGAAGGACTGGCTGGAGCAAAATCACCTGGGTCAAGGCAGCTTCCTCACCACATTTCTGCAATAAAACCTTGAACCAGAACACAGTTGGTGAACTGGATAATTTGAATGTAACTGGTTTAAGTGGGTTTGAACCTCAATAAAAAACATGCTCTCAGCCCTCGCCACAACCCTTCATACTCTGTCTGCAGAGTTTATGGAAATACAAAGATAATTGCTTGGGTGTTTCCAAGAACTTCTTTGGTATCTAATTTAAGATAACACATGTGTAAGTGTTTGTAGTTGAATGTTAAGTGCTTTTTTTACATCCTCAGTTTATAGTACACAAGTATTATTTTTATAAAACTTTCTTCCTGGTCACTGCAGTAACTGGCAGATCCCATTCAAAATGAACTGGCATGCTGCTAGCTAGGACTGCACTACTAACTGCGGTATAGCTGTTAAAAGGGAAACCTGAAGACTATTGTCCAGGACTGCTGTTCAGACACTGCTGCCAGCGACACATAGCTGCATATTGAAGAAAAGCCTGTTCATGAGCAGTCAAATCAGACTCTTAAATGCTAGTGAGAATCAGAAGAAGCGTGCAGAATGCTCTTTGATTTAAATCTAATGCGAATGTGGAAGAGCCATCCCTGGTTCTCTTCTCTGAACTAATGAGGTCAGTGCTGCCAAGACTGCAGTGTGTTTCTGGCTTTTTTAAGAAAGTACCCTGGGAATGGTGGATGTAGATAGTCTGAAATGGAGCAACAGTGTCATTAACTTCTGTAGTAAAAAGAAAAAAAAGCACAAAATAATAATAAAAAAAAGATCAAATGAGATCAGCTTAATTCAGTCCAATTATTTGCTGAAATCTGGTCTGAAACCCTCAGGCCATAAGACTACCTAGGAGGAGTGAAAAGGACTGTCTTGGAGATGAGTTATGTCAGAAAAGTATATGCAACACTTCTAATATGGCCTAAGAATTGCTTCTACATACTTCTGCATAACCAAAGCGTAAGGTATAATGCAATATATGTTAGTTGTGCTGTTACCTATGCCTCTTGTTGAGAAGGATCAGGGTATTTTAATCTACAGGATGCACAGAGAAATGGTGAAATCTCTGTTACTGTAGATATATAGAACTCAGATGGATAGGGTCTGACTTAAACCACTTCAAGACTGGCCCTGCTTTGAGTTGATTATTGGATAACAAATACCCAATAGTTTTTTCCAGCCTGAAGTATTCCATATCTATATGCTGGACATACTTACTGTCTTATGTAGGCTTTCAACAACAGAAAACCAAAACTCCCTCTACATTAGAAATATTATCCAAAAAATAGCCTTCAGTTAATTTCTCAGCAATACCGGATCCTTATCTTCAGGCACTGTAAGAAGGTTCCTTGAAAAAAAAGAGGTGCATGCTTTCCGAATGGCTGCCATATGTATTCCCCAGAGCAGGACATATGTTTCTGGGTTAGTTTTTAGTCACCTACAAAAATCTGGGATAGAAGCTGGCAAAAACCCCATCTTACTAATTTCAGATCAGCTTTCTCTTCTCCTCACTTGGGTACTTATATATTCTATGCCCTAGCAGAATCCATTTTCTCATTGCAAAGAGAAATCAGTCAGTAGTTAATGAGAATTTCCTGGCCCCATGTGCATGAGGGATGTTACTTGTGTGGTTACCAGTGGCATTAGGATCAGTTGTTAGGAGCTATTTTTGCCTTCAGGGGAAGATGACATAAAAATGCTAGGAACAGCTCAGTGTTTTGCACTGTGTTTAGCAACTAGACAAAAGGATACTTGAGTTTTATATGGATGATCATTAAGCAAAAGACAGTTTCTAGTACTGCAATGAAACAGTGAGTATCTGGTTGGCAAATAAATCCCTTATGTCTGCATTCAGCACTAAGCAAGCTCCAACACCCTGAAAAGACATCAACCACGTTCATAGACTTGGGTGTGTTTTGCCACTGTGTAGTCTCAGGGGACAAAAATAACAGCAGCCACTGGATTCACATTTCAAGAGGAGGAAATGGCTTTTTGGGACAGGCCAGGGAGATTTCCATCTATGGAACGAGATACTAAATGAGCACTAAATGACAGTCTGTCTTTCCCAGAGAGTTCAAGCATCATTGATTCATTCTTAGGTACCTACCAACCCATAACTGTTAAAAGAAAACTGTTAAAAGAAAAAGCATTGGGCTTTTCATGGAATTAGGTTTTAAAAATGTGTTTATACATTTCATCTGTAGCTTTCATCTGTACATTTCAAAGGGCAGCTATGCCTGGCTTTTATCAATGACGGGGATTTTGTATGAAAAAATACCAAGTATAAGTTATCAGGTAATGTAAGAACGCATGCACAGAGGTGAAATACCCATGGGTTATGCATTTGTTATTCCCTTTCTATAAGAACAAATGCAGAAGCAAACACTAGTTCTTCTCCATACTCTTCCCTCTAGTGCATGGAGAGGAAAAACAGTAACACAGGTTGTGGAACTCTCTGTCCATGCAATGCCTTCAAGAGTCTTGAAGGAAAGTCTTCAGCTGGGAGAGGAAAAGAAGAGGTTAATTTTGGCACAACCCCCAAAGCTTACCTGGCCAATCCCTTTCTCGTCTGTGGGTCACTAGATATTAAAGGCAAAGGATCCTTCTGAGAGAGACACATACTTAGCAAGTTAAGTTTTCCTCATTTGAATTTACTCTTACATTTTCAGTGTCTGCTGTGAGTCTTCAAAAAGTGAATGTCCTTCTGTTTTCTCCTTGCATGTGTGTACTAAAGGGATGTGTGTATACATGTGCCTCAATACAAACTTCTCTTAAACACTGTCACTAAGGAGTAAGTAATCACTGTGTGATGGAAAATTTAAGGAGCCTTGAAACTTCGTAGGTTGGTGTTTGAATATATCTTTCAAGCTGTATATGTGCTGCTGCTTCATAGCCAGAAATATGACTGATAAACACGGTTTTGTAGTAATGCTGGTTAATTACACTAAGGATCCAAACTTCCCACATTGGGGATTAAAAAATATCTTTAAAAATATTGATCTTTACAAATATGATATATAAGCCTCCAGTCCTGTCTCAAATATTTTATTTGACATTATTTGATATTATCTGGACAGGCTGGAGAACTGGGCAGAGAAAAATCTAATGAGCTATAACAAGAGTAAGTGCAGAGTCTTGCATCTGGGCAAGAACAACCCCAGGTACCAGTATCGGCTGGGGACTGACCTGTTGGAGTGTAGTGTAGGGGAAAGGGACTTGGGGGTCCTGGTGGACAACAGGATGACTATGAGCCAGCAATGTGCTCTTGTGGCCAAGAGGGCCAACAGCATCCTGGGGTGGATTAGAAGAGGGGTGGTTAGCAGATCAAGAGAGGTTCTTCTCCCCCTCTACTCTGCCCTGGTGAGACCGCACCTGGAGTATTGTGTCCAGTTCTGGGCTCCTCAGTACAAGAGGGATGTGAAGCTGCTGGAGAGAGTTCAGCATAGGGCAACAAAGATGATAAGAGAGGTGGAACACCTCCCTTCTGAGGAGAGGTTGAGGGAGCTGGGTTTGTTTAGCTTGGAGAAGAGGAGACTGAGGGGTGACCTCATTAATGTCTACAAATATTTGAGGGGTGGGTGTCAGGAGGATGGCACTGGGCTGTTCTTGGTGTCATGTAGTGATAGGACAAGGGGCAATGGTTGTAAGCTGGAACATAGGAGGTTCCACATCAACCTGAGAAGGAACTTCTTCACGGTGAGGGTGACAGAGCACTGGAACAGGCTGCCCAGGGGGGTTGTGGAGTCTCCTTCTCTGGAGATGTTCAAGACCCTACTGGACGGGTTCCTGTGTGACTTGGTTTAGGTGATCCTGCTGTTGCAGGCGGATTGGACTAGATGATCTTTCGAGGTCCCTTCCGATCCGTAATGATTCTATGATTCTATGATTCTATGATTTTATTTTTTTTAAGTCACCCCCTTTGTGCTACTCGTTGGATCAGAATTGTTTTGGATGGGTACAGCTCTTGTTACAGACTTTTTGCTCCTGGATTCTCCATTTCAATGTTAAAATTATGAACATATGAATTTTATGCCCATGGGGCATTATGAATCTTCTCAGAGTAGAACCAGAAAGTAGTTCAGATCTATTGTTTCATAGGAAAAGACAAAGATTGCCTTATGAGTGTGTACTTGTCTTAAAGGGGTCAGTGGCAAGTCGTGACTGCTGATGGTATTGGAAACACAGCAGGTAAAATGCTTTTCACATTATGAAGAAGACAAATAGCAAGTAAAATGCAAGTGAAGACAGATACCTTTACCTTCACCAAAATAACAATTGTCTCTGGACAAACTACTTAAGAAAACTCTAAATCTCATATTACCTTTAAAAGGAAAAATAAACTCTGGGAAATAACATAAAACATTCTCTAATCAAAACTATTTCATCACAGTCAGACAACTCAAAGTGGTTAACAAAAGCTTTTCATTTCAGGTAATGATGACCAGCAGAGGAGTTTGAGAGTGTCGGATTTATTCTTGGAAGGGTAAAAGTTATCTAACAAAAACCACAGGTGAAAATTTGTCAAACACAAACTGGTTATTGTTCTATGAAGTCTTCCAAGCATAACAGTAATCATTTGACTAATTGTCTACTCCTGATGACACTGTTGCCCAAGCATATTTTCCAATATGTGTTTAAAGTTAGCATTTGGTTTAACTTTTAACCTCAGCTCTGGCAATCTGCACTTAGACTGTTCCAGTAAGTACATGGAGAGATCTCTGGAGATTTCCTGCCCTCGGGGGGAACAACATTCTCCTGTTTTCTGTCATGTGTAATAAGAAAAGAGAAGAAGCCAAGAAAATGCAACATTCAGTTTTTATTCTGGGTCTGTCTCATTAAGACAGAGTTTTCATGCTGCTACATGTATATTCTTCTCTCTCCTCTTTCAGGAAGCTGTCTATCGTAAAAGCCTTTTGCCACATTTGAGATAGTAAAATTTACACTAGCCACAGCTTTCTAACCTTACATCTGATAGCATCAGACAGCTAATGTAAAACGTTCCAAAGCACTATTTCTCTAGGCACACACCCCTCTTCCTGACACTGCCTTGTTTTTTTGAGGGTTATTTCACCCAAGCTATACTTCCACTCTTAAAAGAAATCTGATGGATCCTTTTCAGGATGCATGGCTGATATAATGGGTGCTAGTCCTGTGATGACAGTAGGTTTTCATCACAACGTGTTTTTTCTGTTGCTGTGATTTCGTGGAAACCTGTTCTAATGGATACTGGTTGCTTATCAGACTGAGTTCTGATGATTATATTTCACAGTGGTTCTTATCTCCCCATCCTACATGTTCATGTAGGTTTTCTAACTGGGTGCAGGAATCTGGTTAGTAATGTTACTTTAATACACAGTGATCCATCACTGTAGTGCAGAGATTTATTTGCACAGATAGTCCTGAATAAGTGGAATTCATAGAATCGCTCTGGTTGGAAAAGACCCCTGGGATCATCAAGTCCAAACCATCTACCGTACCTTACAAGTTCACCCCTAAACCATACCCCTCAACACCTCATCCAAACCATCTTTAAAGACATTTAGGAATAGCAACTCAACCCCCTCCCTGGGAAGCCCATTCCAGTGCTCAACTACCCTTTCTGAGAAAAAATTCTTCCTAATATCAAGTCTAAACCTACCCTGTTGTAACTTGAACCCATTCTCTCTTGTTCTATCACTAATTGCTTGTGAGAGGAGACCAGCAACATCCTTTCAGGTACTTGTAGAGTGATGAAGTCTCCTCTCAGCCTTCTCTTCTTCAGACCAAAGAGCCCCAACTCTTTCAGTCTTTCCTCACAAGATTTCTTCTCCAGGCCCTTCACCAGCTTAGTTGCCCTCCTCTGCACTCACTCCAGCACCTCCACCTCTCTCTTTTATTCACTTGCTCAAAACTGGACACAATGCTCAAGATGTGGTCTCACCAGTGCCAAATACAAGTGGATGATAACCTCCCTACTCCTGCTGACCACACTATTTCTCATACAAGCCAGGATGCCTTTGGCCTTCTTGGCCACCTGGGCACACTGCTGGCTCCTGTTCATCTTCCTGTCAGTTAGAACCCCCAGGTCCCTCTCTGCCACACGGCTCTCCAGCCACACCTCCCCCAAGCCTGTAGCATTGCAGAAGGTTGTTGTGGCCCAAGTGCGGGACCTGGCACTTGGCCTTATTGAAGCTCATGCCATTAACATTGGCCCATTGCTCCCATCTATCCAAGTCTCTCTGAAGACCCTCCCTACCGTCTTACAGATGAACACTCCCACCTACCTTGGTGTCATCTGCAAACCTACTAATGATACACTCTGTGTCCTTATTGAGATCATCAATAAAGATGTTAAACAGAGGTGGTCCCAAAAGCAAGCCCTGAGGCACACCACTTGTGACAGGCCACCAGCTCAATTTAACTCCATTAACCGCCACTCTTTGACACTGAGAAGAGCCTGGTTCCATCCTCCTGACACCCACCCTTCACACATTTATAAACATTAATAAGGTCACCCCTCAGTCTCAATTTCTCCAGGCTAAAGGGATTGAGTTCCTCAGCCTTTCCTCATATAGGAGATGCTCCATTCCCTTCATCATCTTCATGGCTCTGCTCTGGACTCTCTCCAGCAGTTCTGCATCCTTCTTGAACTGAGGGGTCCAGAACTGGACACAATATTCCAGATGTGGTTTCAGCAGGGCAGTGCAGAAGAAGAGGAGAACCTGTCTTGATCTGCTAACCACGCCTCTTCTGATCCACCCCATGGTGCCATTTGCCTTGATCACAAGAGCACACTGCTGGCTCATGGTCAGCCTGCTGTCCACCAGGACCCCCATGTCCCTTTCTCCTACACTGCTCTCCAACAGGTTAATCCCCAACCTATATTGGTACCTGGGGTTGTTCTTGCCCAGATGCAAGACTCTGCACTTGCCCTTGTTCATTACAAGGTGGCAGAGTTCACAGTCCTTCGTGCAATGAGGAGCTGCTACACTGGACATCAGGACAGAAGACTTTGGCCTCTTCAGCGGTTTTTTCAGTGGAGGGCATTAGAATAAGGTTCTGTAGGAAGTGGGAGCCCATGAAAGTTGGTTAATGTTTAATGACCATCATCATCAAGAGAAGAGCACCGCATCCTTACAAAAAGAAAATTAGGCAAAAATACTAGGAGGCCTGTGTGGACAATTAAGGAACTCCTGGTCAAACTTAGACACAAGAACCACAGAAAGGCTGGATTACAGATGACGGAATCAAGGACAGGTAGCTTGGGAGATATTGTCTGTGAAGACAGGGATCAGGTTAGGGTAGACAAAGTCAGGATAGAATTCAGGCTGGCCAGGGACATCAAGGGAAACAAGAAAATCTTCTATAGGAACGTAGGTGAAAAAATTAAAACTGGGGAAAATATGGGCCCCCTCCTGAAGGAAATCGGTGACCTAGTTAGTTATGACACAGAGATGACTACAGGTGTTCAGCGATTTTCTGCCTCAGTCTTCACCAGAAAGCTCTCAAACCATGTCACCCATATCACAGAATTCAAAGTCTGGGACAGGGAGAAGGAAGAATCACCTATGGTAGAGGCAGATCAGGTTTGCAAATACATAAAGAATCTGAAGGTTCACAAGTCTATGAGACCTCTTAGGATTCATCCAGGGATCCAGAGGGAACTGCTGGATGAAGTTGCTAGGCCACTCTCCATTATAATTGAAAAGTCTTTGCAGTCTGATGAAGTTCCTGTTGACTGGAAAACAGGAAAGAAAATCCTCATTTTTAAAAAGGGTAAAAAAGATGACATAGGAAACTACAGTCCAGTCAGCCTGTCTTCTGTGCCTGGCAAGGTCATGGAGCAGATCCTCATGAAAACTGCTAAGGCACATGAAAGATGAAGAGGTGGTTGTTGACAGCCACCACAGCTTCATTAAAGGCAGTTTGTGCCTGACTAACATGGTGGTCTTCTATGAAAGGGTTACAGTGCTGGTGGATAAGGGTAGAGCAACTGACATAATCTACAAGGACTTGTGCAGGGTATTCAAAGCTACCCTCCATGATATCCTTGTCTCTTAAATACAGAAACACAATTTTGACAGATGGACAATATTGTGGATAAGGAATTGGCTGGATGGTTGCACTCAAAATGTTGTAATCTACACTTCATCTCCAAGTGGAGACTAGTTAGGAGTGGTTTACCTCATGAATCTGTTTTGGACCCGGTAGTGTTTAACATCTGCGTCAGCAACATGGAAAGTAGCATTGAGTTCTCCTTCAGCTAATTTTCTGATGATGCCAAGCTGTGTGGTATGGTTTTCAATTTGGAGGATCTTGACAGACTTGAGAACTAGGACTGTGCACACTACATGTGATTCATTAAGTCCAAGTGCAAGGTTCTCCCTTTGGGTTGGGGTAATCCCAAGCACAAATACTTGCTGGGAGGTGAATGGATTTGGCACAGTCCTGAAGAGAAGAGAAGGTCTTGTGGGTGTTTGTACATGAGAACCTCAGCATGAGCTGACAATGCACGAGTGCATCCCAGAAAGCCAGCTGTATCCTTGGCTGTGTCAAAAGCAGTGTCACTAGCAGTCAAGGGAAATGGTTGTCCCCCTCTATTCTGCTCTTGTGAAACCTCATCTATACACTACTGGATCCAGTTCTGGAGTCCCCAATACAAAAAAGATGCAGAGCTGTTGAAGTGAGTCCAGAGAGCTACAAGGATGGTTAGAAGGATGAAGCATTTCTATGATGACAGGCTCAGGGAATCAGAGGTGATCAGCCCAGAGATGAGAAGGCTCTGGGGCAACCTTATAGCAATCTTCCAGTACCTCAAGAGGGCCTGAAGTTAAGCTGGAAAGGGAGTTTTAGTGAGGTGCTCTAGTAATAGGGTAATCTCTGAGGTTGCTTCCAATCCAAGCTATTCTATGAGTGAATGAAAAGCTGAGCATAATGTAGCAGTGTCTGCAAACCAGAAAGTCAGTCACATCCTGGGCTACGTAAAAAGCAGTAAGGCAAACAGGTTGAAGAAGTCTGAGGACCGGGGTTCACACATGGATGACTCCTGTTTTCATATGAGAAACTACGAATTGCAGGCTCTTGTGGGAGAGTGTGGAGAAAAATACTCTCCTGGCTTGCTTTCCCAGAATCAAACAACCTTGAGAGAGTGTGGCTTGGATGATGACAACCGTCTGCTTCAGAGAGGATGTTGCTGAAGCAGCACCACAGTATAAAAGGGAGGCTGTTTGCAGAGGCCCCCTGGTGAGATAGAGTTGTGCTGTCTCTGTGGGACTCTTCTTCCTCTCTGCAGACAGGCTGCTGCAGAAGGAATGGACCTAACTTGGGCAATGACCTGGAGTGTAAGTTTAATAGGTATTTTCTATGACAGGTTTGGACGCATTTTTCTTTTATTACGGACTCTGTCACTACCTTTGGGTTTTCTGTTAGGCTGCTTTTGGCTAGACATGTTCTCCTTTATTTCGATGGTGATAGGTTATGCAATCTTATTCTTACACTATGAAAAAACTGACAATAAACTATGTTTTCTGCTGATGGCTGTGCTCCTTGGAGTGGGATACAGAACTGTCAAAACAGCCAAGAAAAGTGATTCTCCCTCTCTACTTTGCTTTGGTAAGAACCCATGTGAGTACTGTGTCTAGCTCTGTGGCCCACAAAATAAGATCAACCTGGACAAGCAGATCCATAGAAGTGCCACGAAGATGACAGAGGGTTCTGTGAAGATAGGCTGAGAGAGTTCAAGTTGTTCAGCCTGGAGAAAAGAAAACTCTGGGCAGACCTTAAAGCAACCAAGCCTACAAGATAGCTGAAGAAAGACTTTTACAAGAGTATGTAGTGATAGGAAAAGAGTTAATGACTTTAAACTTAAACAAAGTGGAATTGGACTAGATGTAAGGGAGATGTCCTTCACTGAGAGGATGGTGAGGCACTGGAACAGGTTGCCAAGGGAAATTGTGGGTGTGTCATCCCTGGAAATGCTCAAGGTCAGGTTGGAAGGGGATGTGAGCAACCTAGTCTAGTGGGAGGTGTCCCTGCAGGGTACTTAAAACTTGATGTTTTTTTGCCATGAGAGTAGTCGAACACTGGAACACATTGCCCAAGGAGGTTGTGGACTCTGAAAACTTCAAAACTTATCTGGATATATTCCTGTGTGGTTTTCTCTAGGTGATCCTAGTCTAGTGGGGAGGTTGGTTTACTTCATCTCCAGAGGTCCCTTCCAAACCTACCCAATGATTCTACGATTTTATGAGTCTCTGATCTGTGAGATGCCTTCCAACCCAAAGCATGCTGTCATCCTGTGATTCTATGAATTTGTTCACGAAAAGATCTCAAGACTATACTTCTCTAAAGTCTTTATTTCATTCTAGTAACTTTCTTTGACCCTGCATATTTGTCTCTGTCTGGTATTTCTTCTGCCATGCTTTTGCCTTTAAAATGTCTGTGGTGTGGTAAAAATGGAAAGCAAATTGAGATCTTTCTCTGTTGAGATACACAAACTATGCTGTGGAATTTGCTTGCTGCAGATATCAGTCATTTTTACGCAGTTTGGCAATGCACAAGACTAAAATTTTGGGAAACATTGTTGTAACTGTTGAAAAATAACCTCTTGAAAACAGACTTGTTCTGTGTTTAAAATGTCTCCAGAGTTCTTAAGGGAAATGATTGATTTCTTCTATCTAGCTGCTGTAGGACAGTGTTGCTGTGGTGGCCTGTGTACATTATGGTTAAGATGCTCTTCTTTGGATTTCCCTCTTGTCCAAGCATCCAATGATTTTGCACGTTTTGGCGCAACCTAAATAACAAGAACCAGCGCAATGATTTGTTTTAATTTTGCACCTTCTCCCCTCACTGCTTTCAGTCTCTGGTTTTACCAGCAAAAATGAACCTGCTTCAAACTCCATGTGCAGTCCTGAGACTGCATATAGACAGAGCCAACTCAATGCATAGCAGAGATTTCTCTGCTTTGCCCTGTGTATCCTGTCCTCTCTAATGAGGAGAAGAGCGTTTCAGGATCCCTCACCACTACTACACATAAGTGTCTGATTGTAAGGCTTTAAGGTGGAGGTGTGCACAGTTACAAATAAAACCAAACTGAAAAACAACAGTAAAAGAAGTAGTTACAGAAAACTTACGTTTTTCTAGTCTTGATTAACAATATCAACAGTTTTTTTCACAACTGAACAAAAAATGGGTTTGGTTACATCACCGTAGCTTCCAAGGAACAGGTGTCCAGGCACAATTAGCAGTAGTTCGTATGTCCCAAGCAGCCCAAGGAGAGCTAGGAGTCACAGAGCTCTGCATTTCCCCATGGAACTGGTTCAGGTCAGTTCTAGATGAAGATGGAACTGGTTCAGGTCAGTTCTAGATGAAGATCCAAGGTAGGGCAAATTTTAACGGACACATGCCGTGCTGGAAGCAGATGCTTTCCAACACTGCTAATTCACTGCTGGACAGCACACCTAAATTCACAAGCCTGGTGGGAACCCTTTTGGCGGAGTACAACATGCTCCAAAACTTAAGGGTTCATTACCCTTCTGTTTCACCATTAACATCTCTTTGAGAAAAGCTCTTCAGATTTTGTTAAATTTAATTTCTGCTTAAAAATAAAATAAAAAATAATACACTGAATGTTATCCTGTGATAAGCTATAGGCATGAGTATTTAAATATTTTTTTCTGTAATTCTTAAGTGTTTAATTAAAAGTGATTACTTTTCTCCCGAATGGATTGCAATCTAACCAGGATAGTTTTTGGGAAAAAATCAGGCTAGACTGGAGTCCTTGTAACAGGAACTGGTTCTACATTTTAGAGGTTATTACTCCTTTGCTAAAGCTTGCAATCTGTTTGCAAAGTTTTGTGAATATTCAAATGCCAAAGCTGTTACAACAGCTTCTCAGGAGAGCTGCTTACCATCCCAGACCACTCTGCTCAGATGTTCTTGCTGTTCTCCCACAGAAATGCCATCTCTCCACTGAAGGGAAGCTCAAGAAGCGTGGTGCAACTTACAGTGGGTATGGTTCTCTGCTGTCTTGTTTGGGCATGGATCTGTAACCTGAATCCAAAAGAATGAGAAGGGAGAAGGCAACAAAACTCTTTGAAGGGCAGCTGACTGTACTGAAGTGTCACACACTGACACATCTGAAAATTTCTTTGGCAGTTGAGTTACTGCCTATTTCATTCTCAAAGACCTTAGCTTCTTTTCATATGCTATGGACTGAGCTGTCTGTTGCGGTGTTTAAGCCAGTTCAGGGGAAATCAGGAAGCCAAATCCAGCACCTGGTGGTATTCTCTGAATTATATACCTCAGCAGACAATCCTGATGCTGCAGTAAGTCTATGGGTCTTCTTAGACATGTGTCAGCTCAGCAGAACAGTTTACAGTATTTCCTGACATCACTTCTCCTGTCATATCACTGTCATTAATGCAGGGACATGGCAGAGGAATATCCTTCTGAGGGGCTGTCACAGAGGGTGAAAGCTTGACTTATCCTTCATAACCTGCTTCACAGAACCCTTTTCACCTAGAAATACATTACACACATCATATGCTAACAAATAATTCAAGAACACTTCAATGGTTTCCACCTGTGGCTTGAAGGGAGTGACTGATGGTGAAGTGTAGAACAGAGAAGAAAAAAGGGATGTGGGTTTTGTGTGCCTTCTGTCAGGGATGACGGATGCTGTAAGAAAATTTTGCCTCTTGTTGCACATACTTATCTGATGGTTCTGCTTTTCATTGCAGAGTGTGCTGAGAAGTGAAGTCTTGCATGTAACTCTAAGAGCTGCCTTTTTTTCCTCTTAAAGCTGCCTAAATGTTGTCTTCAGGCAAGGCTCTGCTGCCCAGAAAAAGGAAAGTGACTTATTTTTCTTCAGAAGCAGTTGCATTCAGTTTCAGTAGTTATGACAGTAGGGGGACTAACTGTGTTCACTGGAGTGAAATGCAAATGTGCAGTGTCTAAGGACTGATTCTGGGTTGCAAATATTATCTGTGATGATCTTCTTCTGCCCTTAACTGTGACACTGTCCCATTTGAAAGAGAGCAAGTGTCCTGGTAACCAAAGCCATGATTTACTCAGACTCTGACTTCTTTTCCTGTTATTTGTGTGCACACACAAAAAAGTCAATAATCTTTGAAGGGTAAACACCTACATCACGGTAGGAGAAAAGTATATGAGACTATTATCTTGTCAAGGTGTTAAACGAGACAGCTTCTTGGCATTCTGGGAAAGCGTTGTTGACAACGAGCTATAGTGTGACATATAGTCCTGTGGGACTGAACCCAATATTCTGAAATGTAAGATCATGGTTAATATGCTAATGGAAACCTGGATAAGGAAACCATTTATTCTTCAGTGAGATCATATTTTGCTGTTCCACACATACCTTAGAGAGAAGATATGTGGGCAAACAAATTCCTGCTAGTAGATGTGTATTTTTTATTCAAGGTTTCTGCATTCCAAGCTTGGGCTGAGATATTTTATTATAATCACAATTATACATAAAACATCACACAAGCAGAGTTTACCACTGTTCCTACTCCTCTGTAACATCTTTTGAAAGCGTGTGCTCTCTACATAGATAAAGCTACTCCCTTAAAAGTTGAACAACAGACTTGTAAGTGAAAATAAAAATGAAAATACTTTTTGGCTGTGAATAAAGCATTGATCTTTTGTATTTCATCTGTGGCCATTATAAGACTCCCTTGGGATTACTCCAGTCCTCAAAATACCGTTTTCTTATCCTATTCAAGACAACTTACTAGATTGCTTGTTAAATGGAGAGATTGAATTTCATTGGGATTCTCAGCCTACTCTGACCTTTTTGAGTAAAGGATAATAAAAAGCAGAAGGAGAATCTGATACCATAAGGGTACTCCATATTTGGGCCAGCAGGTGATATTCTTTGGTATTTGTGGTGACCCTCAATCTGTCATTTCTGTGCGTTGTGTATGCCAATATCAGACACAACAGGCAAACAAAACTAATCCCAACCTCTCACAAATCTTTGTAAAATTTCGTACTTCCCCCCACTCTTCCCCCTGACAAAGAAAATTACTTGATTTCTAAGATCAAAGAACCTATGTGGGTCTGGCACAAAATCCTGCATCTCCTCAAACTGTTAAATATTTATTTGCTGCTTTTCAACTGCCAGACATGATTAACTAGACATTCTTACAGACTTTGGTGTCTTTAGAGGATATTTGTGAAAATGATATTTCTTCCAGGTTATGACTAGGTTGCCATATGACATAATTTCATAGGTTTATTTTGGGTTTTGTCCTGCTGGTGCTGAAGTTTGTTATAGTTTTGGCATGGGTTTTAATAAAAACAAAACAAGCCATTTTTTGTATTTCATGACAAGACTGATAAAAGAGATGCATTTCTGAACGCAAAGACCAAAGCATTTAATGGTAAATGATAGCAGATTCATCACCAGGTTAGGCACTTGAAATATGGCAGTCCACTTTGAAAAGTTACAAAACCCATTTCCTACCATCATTCTCCGTAGAGGATCTATTGCATCTGCTTGCCAGTTTGTATGTAACTTGAATCTCTTGACATAGAATAAAGGTAAAATAAAACGCTGTGTAAAAATCGCTGCGGACTTGCAATGTACTCAAATACGATACTCTAGTTCAAAGAATGGTGTTTGAACCAGACTACAGTTACTGACAAACAGGTTATTAATGATCAGCCATCAAATGCTTTTGATTAAAGAGAAGATTCCTGTAGCACTAGAGAAGGCTGTTTCTCTTTTTTCCTTACCGTATAGTAGAGGTACTTAGAGCAAGGTGAACCACTTTTAAAAAAGATTAATTGCTCTTGCACTATATTTTTATCCCCTTTGGATGTCAAGAAAAAAGAAAAGCTAACTGGACTTGATAGTACTTTGTCCATGAGTGACACAGAAACTCTTCAGTTACAGAAGCTAAGTGACTAGTACAGAACGCTACATGAGGCATTTCATTTAGAATACCAGCTATGTTCCAGCCATTTTTTAGGACAATTTAAGGGGAAAAAAAAGATCAGAAAAGAAAGATTTGACNCAACTTAGGAGACAGACAGATATGTCCGAACTTTTCAGATACACCAAGACAAATTGGAAGCTGTCATCCTAGGATAATTTGATCACAGATATTAACCATGCTTAGAATTTTTGAAAATCTCTGTCTGTCTGTCATGCAATTACATCCCTAGACACATTTATAAGACTGTTCCAGTATTGCCGGTCTTGGCCCAAACCTCATGCCATGAAGCTTTATTTTCACAGAGATAATATGTGCCATTCCTCATGTTCTTGAGCAAAGTGTCTGCTTTCATCTCTGGTATTTTGGCTTTGTGATGCTGAGTCTAATTCTTTGTATCTTGTGTATTCCAGGACATATCTTCAGTCCTCCAGCTGGAGGCCATTCCCAGTATGTTTCTGTATATGAAATTCATTCTCCTCAGCCAGCAGGCAAGGCAGAACTTGATGCAAGACAACAAATACGAGGAAAAAATTAAGGGGAGAAGGTTTGACTTACGAAGATCTGCTGACTTAGGCCTGGCATTGAACCTGCTATGCATATGCAATTGGTTTGTATGTGTTGATGTAGCTGAGGTCCACCAGGGGTTAAGGCTGTGATGCATGGACTGATAAACTGTACACACTCTGCAGCCTCTGGACAGCGACTTCCATTTTTGTGATCTGAGAAGTGCATGGATTGCCAGTGATAAAACACACTACAGGTTGAAACTTCTCCACACTGCTGGGGATGATAAGGTAGAGATGAAGGTCATGCCCCTGTTCTCCTTATGCCTGTAATCAGGCAGATAAGGATCAGAAAGCATCAGACACAATAAAGATGCCAGTCATGCATGAAGAACCATTAATTACAGATCTCTGTGCCTGCACAAAATTCAATCCTACTTTTACTCTTCAAAAATTATGCTGGCAGAGAACTAACATGTCAGAGAAGAAACAAATGTCACCTTTCCTTGTAGCTGCTGGTGGTTGTGACAGTACTCTAGAGATAAATATGTTAGGTGAGGTTGTTTTTTCCATCCGAACTAGAGTGTTTTTTCTTGGGTTACACTTCTTTGGCTGAGTCAAGCATTTCCTGTGAAGACTGGATGTATTCGTGTTCAGGCCCTGATCCCGCAATCTGATCTAACTGAGGGAGTTACGTCTTGTGCAAAGATGAAAAGCCCTCACAGGATCTCTGCCCAGATGAAAAGGTCTGCCAGGATAGAACTGATTGCAGAACTGGAACCAGCAGCTGAAAACCAAAACTGACTCAGAATAGAAGCCTTAGGTACAAAAACAACAACTCAGTCTCCAGAGGACTTTGAAAACCCACTGCATTCACAGGGAAATTATTTTTCAGTGGTTTGTTCCAGCAAACCTCTTTCAGTTTTCTGCTTTTCTTCAGGTTGATTTAGTGCTTTTTATTACAATTTTTTCAGTTTTTAGCTTGGGCACTATTCCTCAAACTGCATGCAAAACTGCAACTGGAGAGGATGTTTTCCCTCTGCAAAATGTTTTGCAATTTTTCACTGTGTAAGGAGCCGAAGGCAATCCTGAGGTGGCTTGTGGGGAATATGATAGATTTCAAAGCATGTTGTACTTAGAGAGAAAAGATGGAAAAGTTCCTCCACGCTTATTTTCTCCCCCATTTATAATCATTAGATTTTAAATGCCCCATACATCTCTGTCATTTAGATAAGAGGCATTGATCGCTTAACTGCTGCACAGACATTTCATACACCTGGTTTTAGATGACATTTCAGGGGTAGAAAGAGAAGGAAGTACTGTAAAAAGAGTTCACAGTTTACAACGTCAAACTTTATTACACAAAGTCATAAACAATGCCAATTAGTAGCAAGTATGTTCACAGCCAGGGCTTTAATCCAGTTCTGGCTTCATTAAATGTTTCCTGAAATCAAGCAAGGCATTGGGGTATGTAAACTGAACACTTATTTGTACTAAAACAGTATAGTTTTTAAAAAAGCTTTGCTTTTTCTGCTGATTGATTTCTTGACAAGGTCCAGCAAAGCCTGAGGAAGGGGTTAAGTAGAGGTCTTGAAAGACCACTTGACATCTGCTACACTTGTGACTTTTTGATCTTTTTTTTCTGGCTTTGAGGGATGCCCTACAGTAAAGGCCATGTGTGCCTGTGTGTGTTTCCCAGATATGGCCTGGGCTGGGAGGAGCACAGTGGCCAGGGGAGCAAACAAAACAGCTCCTTGATGACAGATCAAATGAAGGAAAAAAAAAAAGAAGAAGAGAAGGAGGATTACATGCTCTGTAATCATGATAATGGGAAGGAAAACACTAGGGGTCTCAAGTGTGAAAGCCTTTGTCCAGAGGAATGTGTCAAGGATGTTTTGATATTATAAGCCAAAACTTTACCTGAGCACCCAGGAGAGCAGTGTTTGTGTTGCATGTTCCTCCATGTGCCAACCCCGGGGCTTGTGGTGCAGTTTCCCCTTCCTGGGTATGAAGGTATCCAGGGAAAGGCTATGGCCCTGCTGCTGCCCTGAGGTGCTGAACCGACCTGCTGTGCTGGTCATTTTGGAGGGTGACACTTACCTTCTCTTGTATTTTCCAGCCTGTTTTATTTCAAATGTTCACCACTGCCCCCACCAACTTGTGGCTAGTTAAGTTGTTTATGAGAGGCCATTTAATCTACTAGGTAAGCGTGCATTATTGCAGTGGCTGCCTCCAGTAACATTGAGAAGTTTACCTTGGAGGTACCTGTTTTGCAGCTTGGTCACTGAGGTCTCTGAGATCCATGAGAAGGCTTCAGTGCATGGGACAGCCTCCTCCAGCCATGGCCTCTGGGCAACACAGCAGCAGTATTTCCCTGGGAGGTGTTGTATGTCCTCAATTACTACTGAAGAGAACTGGTGCTGGGCGACCATTGAACCTCCACGGCCAACCACACGAGGAGGAAGGTGATGCTTTGCTCACTGAGCCTCCAACATTTTTCTGGGCCATTTTTCATCTTGTGTACTTCTATTTGGGAATAGGACTGATAACTTACTTCTTCACACAAGTTCATTGTTTATTGTGTCATTTTGTGAACAAACAGCCTATTAAACCCTTAATTCAGTAATTTCTCTTAAAGGCTTTTTTCTCATTTTTTTTTTTCCAATTTCTTTAGCTGATTTACCTCCATTTCCAAACGACACCTCAGTGATGAGTTTGATCAAGCACTGCCCTCTAGAACCCTACAAATATGGGTGTTTGAAATTGCGCTGTTGGTTTTAACCCAACAGTGTAACCCCTTCTCTGAATCTGACTCCAGGATATACAAAACAAGGGCAATATGGTCACATTTGAGTAAGGGTTGATTTCCTTCTGGTGACCCCATTTTTCTGAAACAGCAACTTTGCAGGAATGGATGCACTAAAGTTTCTTTTAATGGGAAATTTCCCCAGCTCTTATTGTTGCAGCTGTGATGAATAGTTGTGTAAAGGCTGTGGGATGATGTGCAGGCATCTGGAAGTTTCACAGGGACAAGCTTGAATACGAAGTCATCTTGCTTCCATGTGCCATGATTTCTGCAAAGCTGGGGTCTCCAGTGAGGACTTAAACTAATATCACATATTTTATGAGTGAAAATCCATTTACAATGAGTATGAACCCTGGTAACCAAAAGTTTAAACAAATGCCCGCCGAATGCATTTCCTACAGCGGAGATCAAGTTCCATACATGTGATGTAAGCAGACCTCAAGCAAGCCTCTCACCTACACACGGAATAGGAGTTATTTGCAAAGAAAAATGAAATGACAGCCATGTGCATGGGACGTTTTATATGCTATGGCCAGGCTTGCAGACCCCAAGTAGGAGGACCTTCTGATCTGAAGATACAATTGAAAACAGGTGCCTGACAGGCTGCATATAAAGGAGTATACAGGCAATCTGGGAGCTCTCCGGAGATGCTTTCAACTTCTGAAAATATAGAGACAGCTTTCCAGCCCCCAATCCTGTGCTTCTCCTCTAATTCCCCTCTTCCACCTCCTTCCAGAAACAGAGGAAGCTGCCAGGCTGTGGTGATGCTGCCCCATTTAGTAAGAGAAAATGTGAAAAAGATTAAGGAGGATCCATCAAAATGTCAGCCTGATCTTGAACTGCTGGAAAAGAAGCTTTTTTTTTTTTTTAATTCAAGAGTCTGTCACAAAGAACTGAGTGACCTTGTTTTGCAAGTGAAAGGCTTTGACTGAGACCCAGTCCTGCTTCCCATGTCCAACTCCTATTTAGCAAATAAACTAAAAGTACTGCCCATGTTTATAATAAACACCTGATTAGGTTATACTAAAAAAAATTAAATTATAGCTGGACAGTACAGGACCAGAGCAGGTTTCCTTTTTATTTGTTGTTACGAAATGCTGCCAATCTTTTTGAGCTCTAAAGCTTGTTAAGTGGATATTTTAAAATGGTGCAACAGACAACGCAGCTGTATTTCATTTGTAGATAATTGATGCAATACATGTAATAACCCAAATAGTTACGCTGACTCATGAGCTAATTTAGATGTAGATGTTACAGCACTTGTGTAGCTGGAAATGTTGCCATCACACAAATCAGTTGCAGATTAATAGTCAGGTCCTTGTCTGCACTAGGAAGAGATAAAAGGCCACAGTCAAATATAAAAACAAGTTCTGTGGAGTTATTGCAGTTTTAGAGAGTATTTGAAAATATTTTCCCAACCACAATGTATACTGTAATATGAATCTGGAATCACTCAGCTGTGTGGTGATTTGGCAGTTTTACTTATAGAGGATTCATAAAGCTAAGGAGACGGATAAGGAGAAAGCAGCATGGCATGATGTTTAGAAAGTGAGGTGGAACTCAGCATTTCCACTCCTGGTTTTTGCTCTGATGCTGTGTATTATCAATAAAACCATTCAGGTTTCTGTTTCCTGGTGTGGGTTCTGGTGTGATAGTTATTTACTAACTACTTACTCCAGGACTTGTCATTTGGTGACATAATCAAATTGTCAGAAGAAAGCCAGAGGCTCTGGGACCAGAGGAATCTGGGCTCTCTTTTAATCTCTACGTATTACTTTCACTCTTTGCTCCATTTGCCTCATCTGTGAAGAATAAGTAAAAACATAGCGAAAAACAGAGAAATATGCTATTCTGTAGTACATTGTGAATATTGTTACCACTGACTTCACAGCAACATTTAAATATTGACTGGATACCTGTGGGTTTGACAGGAGAGGAGGTAATGTTTTTTAACTAAAAGAGAGCAGATTAAGACTGAATCTCTGGATATAATTACAGTGAGGGTGGTGAAACACTGCAACAGGGTGTCCAGAAATGTGGTGGAGACTCCAGCTCAAGATTAGATTGGGGAGGGCTCTGGGCCACCTGGTCTAGTTAAAGATGTCCCTGCTCACTGCATGGGAGGTTGGACTACCTGGCCCTTCCAGCCCAAATAATTCTATGATTCTATCAATCTGTTCACAACCATTAACTAGCGAGTCACTTTGTATATGCTCCTACGTGCATTACAGTGACCTTGCTAGGTCAATAATTAATTAATGGATATATCAACAACTACTTCCATGAAAAACAGGAAAAATGGGATGGGGCTTCCTGAGAATTTATGCTTTAAAGCTGGGTTGTCTGATACGTTCTGAAGTGTAACCACTGACCAAGGCTTTTCCTTTCTTTGGGATGTTAACGTTGTCTTCCACACAAGTGGACTTCCTAAGCAGAGATCATGCCTCATTGCTTTCTCCCCTCTATTTGACTATGTCGTTCCAGGAAATGCACAAAAGTATTTTGCACTACATCCTCTGCCTATTGGTTAAAACTGACAAACAATGACAGAATATCAGGACCCTGAAGTACAAACAGGCAGGTGAGCAGACGCAGGTACAAGTATATTTTCTGATACCCAGTTCCTTGACTTGTTTCTACAAATTTAGCTATCTCTGGTATCTTTGATTTATCCCTGATGTTGCTTGTATTAATAGCCATTTGGAAGGACTAAATTGGAAATAGAATTGGATTCAAGAATCTTACTAATTTATTTAAATCTCTATTTGGTTATATATTTAGATATCTACTTAATTATTTATTTGGTTTTCTATTTAAATGTGTATCTATGTATGTATGTACGTATCTATCTATCTATCTATCTAACTAAGCCCATTACAGGACATAATCTGGGATGTCTCTGAATGTTTTTTGGCAGGAGACAAAGTCACAGCTTTGAAAATATTGGTTCAGACTGGATATATGCAGATTGTCAATAAAATGTTACCCAGAATTTTTTCTTGTGAAAACATTTCTAGGACTGGTATCTGATTCAGCAATTTCACAGCAATGGATCTAATATTGTGAAATCCATGGTTTTAGGTCACCCAGTTTCAGGCACTCTTAAAGAATGTCATCACAAGTTTATTATGCAGTTGATAATATTTTCACTGTGCGTATAAGGAAAAGGTCCTCTTTTGGGTGAAAAGGAAGTATTGGAAACTAGAACTAGTATTAGAATCCACAGAACAATACATATAAATGTATATATATAAATGTGTTAGGACTACATTGCTTGCTTTATTAATATAGACTTTTGTTCGAGTTATTGGAATGATTTCTGAGTGAATACATGTGTTTGATTGCTGGTTGCTAGTAGAATGAGCGGAAAACTGTGGAGTTAAGACACCTTGAGATTAATCACTTCTAGAATGTAAATGGCTATACATGAGCTATTACTTAAGGAAATCTTGCTTCATTGACTGTTACCAAATGTGGTGTTTTGAGAAGTAACATCGGGAAAGGACAACAGATGGTAAACCCTTCCCATTCCATCCACAGTTGAAGTAGCTATGCTTCCTATTGTTCTCATATTTCTTTGAATATGAAGAGACCTGGCTTTTCCTTGGATCACCTATCTTAGTTTAAGATTGACATGGATACATAAATATATATTCTTGCTTTTTTTTGTAACCTCCTTTTTCTTCTGTCTTGCTCCTCCTGATCAATAGTAGCAACACTGACTGAAGTGTGTTGCCTAGTTGTATTATTTATGTGTTTATATGTTCTGTGAATGAAAAGCAACATTTACTGAAGTCTGTGTGTAGCTGACCAACAAGACGAAGCACAACAGTAGAGACTGGAAGGGGCACTCCAAGGAGGTTAAAAAGGTAGATAAAGCTGTGAGTTATAGATATGCAGTGACTGGCCTTCCATGTTAGGAAGAGTGGTGTGCATAGAACAACATCAGTTCCAGAATGTGGAGTTCTACTCTATGATGCATCAAAGCAATGGTTTCTATTTGAATGCAAATTTGACAATGATAGATACTAATCATACTGCTTAAGAACGAACCAGAGGCATAAAAGTGAGTAGTGTGGCATATAAACCCTACAAAATAGAAAAGGACCACATGCCGTAGATATACCTAACCACTCAGGAAACCAATCAGCATCTCTAAAATGTGGCTACATGGTAGCATATTGTACTTAAAAGCTACCAGAGATGCAGAGAAGAATGAAGATATGTGTTTTACAAAAATTCCAATAGGGAATTTTATAACTGCAGGAAAAATAGAACAGAAATTGTCTCTGACCTGAGATAGACTTATTGACAACGAAAGTATCAATAAATGAAAACACTTGTTCTGAAAAATAATTACCCACTCTTGAGGGTAAAAAGTGTTTGCTTGAACCCTTATCCTGTGATAGTTTAATTATTTGCCCAGTCTTGGACGTTTGTGGTCTTACTGGCTTCAGGCAAAGGACAGGCCTTCTGAGATCAGTGGCGCTACTCACATATATAACATTAAGTGCATTCATGTGTCTTTTCAGCACCAAAACTTCAATTACCTACTGGAGTAATGCATCCGCCTGGAAATAAGTATCAAAGTGCAAAGATGGTTTATTTTTTGCCACCCTGAGATGAGCATTCAGAAAATGCACCCAATAGCTCATTTGTGAAACATTTTGTCACTTCTGCAAGTGTGTAAGTTGAATCTCTTGTGGAAAATGAGGGTAGATTACAGTCTAAGTTTAGGGAAATCACAGCCTATGAGTCTCCCTCTCTCCCAATCACGTTAGCTGGGATCATTAGATATCCCCAATGTCTTTGTGAGTGAGACTGCAGGTGAAGTCAAACATTTATAGGCTCAGAAATTTGTCCAAGGTTCTCTTTTTATTTCAATATGAACTCACGTTACGTCTGTTGAAAATTCTACTGACAGTCACATACATGTAATTTATAACATTTCCTATCAAGATGTTTAGCTGAATTAGAAACACTTGTGAAGAAACCCGTCTGCAGCCAGTTAAAAAGCATTTTTGTAGCAGAGGTGAGGGCTGTTGAGGTAACAAAGGCAGGCACATCTTACTTCAATTTTGAAAGCTGTTGATCGGGCAATTGCGTCATAAACAGTTTACAGCTGCTGCTTTTGTTACGGTGACAAAGAATGTGTTTAAGGGTAGACAGAAACCTATGTTTTATGTTCAAAACGATCATGCACTATACACACCAAACCTTCCCAAGCATATTTATGCAACATTCAGACTTCTTGATGAAGTGGCGCTGATGAAGTGGCACTGATTTTTTCTCTGTTCTTCATAGTTTGTTTTACTAGTTAACTCTGTGTCTGCCCTATTTTCACAGTTTAACACCATCAAGACCATGGTGATGATATGCCTCCTAACTCACAGACTTCATTACAGGCGTGTGAGCTGTTCTGTTTAAACATATAAGACTAAAATTAAACACATACATACATTAGAAGCGCTTTTACTCAGTGTAGGGAATGTTATTTTTCCTTCTGTCACAACAAAGAAGAGGACTTTAGTTGCTAAAATACATGTACCTGAGCTGTTTTTAAGATAAAACAACTTAATTTAGCTGCACAGTCCAGACATAAAGCTCTTTTTTTGCATAATTTCTTTACAGTCTTGTTCCATATGCATCTTCAGAGACAGGATAATTTCACAATCAATTGGTATGACCTGACTTTTTTGGATTGCTCAATCATTGCTTGCCTTCTAGTTGTCCTTGCCTTGGTACAGAAGCCAAACTGTGGACACTCATGTGGAAACAGCCCTTTTGCCTCTTCTGTGTACATGCACACACAATGGGACACAAGTTGAATTTGTTTCATGTTTAGCTGTCTAAAACGTTGTAAGTCAGTAGTCCATTCCGCCATGGTTAGTACTTAAGCAGCTCCAGAGGTTGCCTGTTCTCAGACGAGATTTACTGCCCTCTCGAGGTATTTATCCTTCTCCATCAAGAACAAAGAGAGCTTAAAAGACTTGTACCCTTACACAGGAAGTTTGTATCAAGAATATCCGGCTGATGAACCTTGCCACTTTATGGAATATGTGTTGCTCTCCTCAGAAAAATAATGATTTTTCAATAGATATTTAGGAAGCTGTTGGAAGAAACTAGCAAAATTAGCCCAAATTAGCCTGTCTTACTGCTGTTATGGTGTGGTTATATGACATTCCATGACGTCATCATGCACCACCTCGTGACAGGAAGCTCAAACTCTCTTTCAAAAAAATTATTCAGGTCGCGTAAAATCCATGACCATCCTTACTGACCACCTGATCACCACTGACTTGCACTGTCTCTGCAGATGTTAGAAGCCAGGTCTTCTGGCAGTGAAATACAGTGAGCTGGAATAAGTGGGCTGCTAGTCAAATTTCCTTGTAACATTACTAATTTCAGTGTTCCCAGAGCTGGCCAGTTTTTCTTTAGAGTGGCTTTTTTGTCTTTGAGGCGTGTGCTCTTGATTTCCTGGTTTTTTTAAAAGTTTATTTCAAAGTTTATTTTTAGATGAACTATTCCTTACTAAAACGAGAAATGAACAAAACTGAGAATTTAATTGGCTAAAATACCCAACAGAGATCCTTAATTAGTAGCCTTTAGATAAAATTAATGCCTACGTATAAATATAGAAGAGGGATACTGTGAGATAAAGATATAATGGAGGCATTACACTGATCAAAATCTTCTGGGACTGCCTTGTTAAGATACTTGCTTTTAGAACAAAACACATTGTAGAAGCCTCAAGGAGATAGGCCTCCGCCAACAGTAGTGTAAAATGCTCCCAATTCCTTCAAGGATTTAAGTTATGCTTGCTTAGGATGTTTCACTCACTAGAAAAGGGTGATTTGTGAAGCACGACTAATGTGTCCCTGGAAAATGAAATAAGACTAGGTGTGAAAGCCTATCAGGGTCCAAAGAGATATGATTTAAGGGGAAGCACTCCCTGAAAATGTGAGGATGAGTGTTGCTAACTTAATCCATATGATATCTTCCCCTGCCCTATAGGAGAATGTAGGGCAGAAACACATGAAACAGGCACTACTCATTGTCTATTGATGATACTTCTTCCATGAGTTTATCAGCAAGAGTTACCACTCTGTGTTTAAACACCCGTACAACGGATTAGTGTGTAAGGATCAAAAGTAAAGGAGCTACTCTACATTTACTTGCAGATGAATGCACACTCGGAAAGCGTAGAAAAGGACTCATTCTACTACATGTACTGCAGTATAACAAGCAGCCCTGCAGTCTTACCTGGCAATAGGAATAACTGAAAGCTAAGTGTATGGGCAGATGCACAGGGACAGAAAGGTAGCTTTCAGACACCTACATTATTACATGAGTGAGTTGATGCATGATATAATTTTCTGTTGTTTTTCACTTTGTTTTGAAACCTGGGGATTGTCAGAAGCTGGATGTAGCTTGGTCTGTTTTTTCTTGGATTATTCTAGATTTTCTGTTATCAGCACGAATAAAATAACGTGTGTAGCACGTACAGCTTAATCTAATATTAAGCTCCGTAAGACTTATCTATACAAGCACAGACTTAAGACTCTCTTTACTCAGAACACTGTCTTGGAAGACAGCTAGAGCTGGGAAAATGGTTTTGTTAATAATCTTGTTAATTCTTCTAATTAGGTGCAGGAGGTAAAAGGAAGGCTCAATTTTGATACTGAAAGACACAACTGAAGGAATTTGTCTTGTTTTTCTGGGATATAGCATAGGATGTGCTGGGGAAGTTTCTGGAGTTTAAGGTTGCCATTGCACCTTGGGCACAAGTACATGAAAAATGGATAGAGAAGAGCAAGAGGAAGATTTAACTCTGCTGCCTAAGTCCTTGTCTACTCCCTGCTATGTTTGTTTGTCTGACAGGTGTAAAGGCAGGTTGGAGAAGGTGGGCAAGGAGCAGCCACTTAGTGCCCCAACCTGGTGCCCCTGTGATAAGGCACATCAAGTGATACTACTGTGTGCATGATGAAAATAGGATTCTGTCAAGCGTTGCTCCAGCTGGTACTGTTTACCCAAGTCACAAATCTCGAGAAACAGAGGTAGGCACTGGGGAATCATTATGGATAGTGCCAGGTGATTTGTTTCTGTGTTGTAGCTAACATAAAAATCTTGAATCTCAAAGAAGGCTCCAAATTAAGCCACAAATGCAATAGTCAAACAGTTCCTGGTTATAACAAGCTGATGTCTCACATAGTTTTTAGAGTTAGTGCAAGTTGTCTTGGATTGAAATAGAATAACAAACAATACAAACGGCCAGCATTTCAAAGTAAATTTAGTGTCTTTCTATCAGTAGTCTTCTTGTGGTCTGCCAAATTCTAACACAGTGCAGATTTCTTCAAAATAGCCCAGTCAGACTCAAGTAAAGTATGTAAAATTACCTAAAGTGTGTAAAGTCCGAGACCTCTCTATCAGAAATCTTTCTAAACTAAGTGTGCTTCCATCTCCCTTCTGTGGGCTGTTTTTCTTTTGCAATTGTAATTTTGTTTGCTTTAACATAAGGAATATCTGAAACAAAATATGCAGTGCTATCTCAGATCTCAGAGCAAAGGACAGAAGCTTTATGAATTTAGGAATACGCCATGCTGATGTTATTTTCTTGCTGTCTGTACAGTGAAACAGGGACATAGGTAACACCTGCTTCCCCATCCACTGGTGCTTTTTATGTTGCAATAATTTCTCTTAAAATAATCAGTTGGGCTGCTATGGTGAGTCAAGCTGAAACTGTGCCACATTTTAACAGTTTTGTGGTTCAGTCTGGGCACATGGATTCTGGTGTAATGTGTGGGATATATTTATTGTAGAAATCAAAACTTTGGGACGTGTAGAGAATATTAATAACACATTGAAAAATGAGAATGAAGTGTACATGTTGTCAGGTTACCTTGATATGTGTTTTCCATTGAAAATAACTCAGCTTGAAGATTTTCCTGAATTGAAAGGCTGTCACACTAAAGACACTGTTTCTCTCAGGCAACCACAGGCTCCTTACTTTCCAGTATGTTATAGAAAACACTGAAAATAATGGAAAATATTTTATAAAAACAAGAATCTGTAAAGAGCTACTTCTTAAGCAGGACTATAGAGTCAATAATATTTCAGAAATTTTAAATACAGGAGAAACATGGGATTCAAATGTTAATATTTTTTTCCCAGGAATCATACTTCTGCCTCTGCAAGTTATAAAGAAGCATTGCACAGGTTAAGGTGCCAGCTATGAGATTTATTCTTTGTCACCATGATGGCCATACAGTATTTCCTTTTGGTGGGAAAAAATATTTGACTTTGTTTGCTTTAGAACCAGTAGCTTTATCCTGTGCTATGCAAAAAACCCAGTAGGTAATTGTTACCCAATAATTTTGCCAAACTATTCACAATATTTATTGCTGGACCTGGGCCGTCTCTTCTCTTCAGCATTCCCTGCTTTCCACCAAGGAGTCTGGGCATATTTAGTTTCTTTTCATATGGAAGCTGTCCCACACCTTTGATCAGGTGTGCTGGTGTTGTCAGGCTGTACATCTTGGGGCACGAGCCGCCTGTTAAACAAAAGGTCATCTTCCATGAGGGGCTTCTCTTCTCTTCCTCAGCAGGTGACTAACATCAAGTCACAACAAACTGCTAATAGGTTCCACCTTGGCTCTCACCGAGCACTGATGGGTTTTGATTTCCTCCCACTTACATGCTGGACCAAATGAACAGTGTTTCTTGTGTGGGGTTAGTGTGTAAGACCTCAGTGTGTACATGGCCTTGAAAGATATATTTTTATAGTTAAGCACCTCATAAAATATTTTTCTGAACACATTTATCAAGAAATACTTTGAAAAGCCATAAGGAGAAGGGGAAGAGAAAGAGGGGAAATCACAACACGTGCTTTTCAGCTGTCACAAAGCCCCACAGCAGCAGTGTTCTTGTGAGAGGCAACACTGTGCACATTACAATAGAGAATCAAAAGATTTATACTCAGGACTCCATATATATGACTCTCTATGGCATAATTTTGAAAGGGTGATTATTGGTTTGACATGAGGGAATATTTTATATTAAATGCTGAAAGTTCTTTATGTATGTAGCAATAATCACCCGACACTGCTTTTTCTTTCTGCATTGCTTTTACTAATAAATAATCACAGTAACGATAGTGAGGATCTCTAAAATCATTCAGTTTATTTGCCAAGAACCCCCAGGGGCTGGTATTTATTACATGATGTTAATGCTCTGTGCTCCTCTCCCTTTGCTTACACAGGCATTTAAAGAAGTGCAGGCATATGGGAAGTGCCTTAATAATAAACAGAGCTCCCATCAAATTAAGTATCTCCCTGAGATGTGGTAATTGTAGTTCAGTTGTTGAGCAATTATTAAACCAGAAGCTGTATGTCCTCAGTTAGGGTCCTCACTGGGATTTCCCATTTTCTGTCCACAAATATCTGTAAGGCAATATATTTACTGCGGAAAACATGACAACACCTCTTAAATTCTTGTACAAATCAAGAGTTGGAGGACTTATTGAGTCTACAGTAGGACCTTTTTGTAAATATGTTCCTTATACTTGTATTTACATGGCATCTTGGCCTAATTAAAGTCTTTCAGCACAGACAAAGTGAGGAGAAAGGGAGAATCACGGCCACAGAAAGACTAGACAAGGACTTAATACAGTGAAACAGATCTGATTTGGGGATGTATTGCAGCTGACACCTGTGAAGTGTGGTCTTTGTTCATATCTGTTTTCTGCAAAAACATTGTCTTATTGTGCTAATTTGAGACACACACAAGAGAATAGTTTAATCTCTTGGTCTCCTCTTCCTGCGCTCCTGAATTTAAGGGCCAATGAGCTGATTTTGGATTAAAGTAAGACTAAGCTCAGCTGGAGATATTTTGTGAATTAATGGTCTCTGTAATAGTTTTTCCTAAACATTCACAGTTGCTGCTTTTTATCCTTTCATCTTATTGTTCAAAAGAAAAGAAGTCAGCAGTTCTGAAATGCCACCTGAAAGATGAAGTGCAGAAGTACATGTAAGCAAGGATCTAATTTTGCCAGAAACTGACAATAGTAGATTAAAACCTGCCCAGTTTTCTGCAGCTACTTCTGTAAAAAGCTGGCTAGTAAAGCCCAGATGTAGAGAGGAAATTATGTGTGCCCCAGCTGTGACCAGATTTTTACTGAGTGAAGTTCTGGTTGTGCAAGGCTCCTGCTGTGGTGGCTGCTGTACCCCTCCCCCATCAATGCAGGCCACAGTAGTATTTCATAGCCCCAGCAAGCAGAGATCAAAGTCTTTTGACTTGCTTTTCCCCATCCCATGATCTGATTATTTTAGTTCTTACAGGATTTGGGCCTTGCCTTGACCCTGCCTAGCTCATTGGAGAAGATCGGCCTCACCTGACAGCAGCTGTTAAAGCATTTTTCTTCTCCAGCTTTCTTCAGCAAGAATAATCTAGACTGTAAATCACTCTTGTTCAAAACCAAGAGAGCTTTTCTGGAAGCCCACTGGAACAAGCATGAAGTACAGGGGAGTTACAGCCTGTTGTGTTTCCTTCAGGTCAATGATGACATAATGACAGCACCAACTCTGAAGTGCTATTTCCTGTGTACCAGGTAAAAATAACATAAAATGTAAGATCTTTCCCACCTCCATTCCCCTCCATGTACCTTTCTATCCTTCAAAGTTTTTTCCTCTATATCTATTTCCATCTTTAAATTTTCCTCTTGCTTTTCTTTCTTCATAACTATTCAGTTTTTTTCTAGACCTGCATTTCATAAGGTTACTCTGCTCTCCTCTTTTGCAATCACTTCAGTCTTTTGTCTTTCTTTTGAGAGTTCTCACTACTAACAGTCTTCTTGTGCTGCTGCTTTTGGCAGGTATGTTTTTGTGCTTTCAGGGGTAAGCCGTCTCCCGATGCATCTATTCTTCATTTTTCTCTGCCACATCAGTTTGGTGACTTTGGTACTATCCATAATCTTGTTGTAGGATGTTAATGAGTTAATGAGCCAAGCAGTAGAGACAATCCTGCTCAGACCACAGTATTCCTGTGATCCTCCAGTTTTTGTTAATCATCCTATGATCTCACAGGTAAAACTGACACTGAAGGTAGAAGCCAGCAGCTTCTTCATGCAAACACATATGCACTTGACTGGCCAGCTAAAGAGTGAGTTATGAGCAGTGCTGGCCACAGCAAGTGCTTTTCAGGGCAAGACGCTGAACACAGCAGTCCCAGCAGATCGTTCTGGGTATATGCTGACATAGCAGAGTTCAGATGATCCAGGAGTCGTGATGTACGAACCTTTTTACACAAGGCTGTAACCCAACAGCACATGCTTGGAGGCAACTTTGGACCAAAATGCTGCTCCTTGCTATGTTCCCCAGCTGACTAATTTATGTAGCAGATTGCAGGTGACAGAGAAACAGTTTCTATTTTCCCGCTGGATCAGCAGTAACCAAGCTCTTGAGATGGCAGTGAATCTTTCCAGCACGTCCTTCCAAACTACTGTATTTTGTTCCTTGAAAGATCAAAGCAGTTGGAATAGAAACCTTTCACTAACACCAAAGCACCATGAATTTCAGACGGCTTCACTTTGTCAGAAATTACTGCATTCCCAAACCCACTGACGCTCTCGCACTTATGAAAATGTACTGTTGTGCAAACAAGCATGAACTTTAAAAACAGGTTTTCTTTTTGCCTTAAATTCACAAAAGTTCTGAATCAGATCCTTCTATGAATGCAGATGCCTCTGAATTTAAAGTCTTACTTGTGTTTCTCCTTACCAAAGGTGTGCTGCTGCTTTCAATGTCATCACCAGTAATACGGACACAGTTTCCAGTACTACAGACAAGTCATTTCACCTGCTAATTTGCAGGTGATAGTACTTAGTTTCTGCTCTCATCTCACAAACACATTAAGCCAGATGAGAAGGAAATAACTTACAGGGAATAAGGTCCTTTTCCCTCTGCTCTCAGACCACGTTTAGTTATTTTGTTGTGAGAACAGAATTTGCAATGATCATGAATGTGACTCCAGTTTGGACTGTCTGGCAGAGGCTAAGTGTGTGACCTTTGTGAGGACCTTCCTGTGTTGGCTCTGAGCTTTGCAGAACAGTCCCACAGAACTTAAAATTCTCATGTTCATTGATGTGATTCTCTAAGGAGAGATAAATGCTGCTGTACCTTGCATTCTGAGCAGCCATATTTGATTTTTGTTGCACAGAGACGTGTCCAAATAAAGAAAGGACACTGGTTAAAACTGTAATGGCTTATTTAAGAGAAGCTTCACATTGAAAGACATCTGTAAGCATTATCCAACTAGGCGTAAATGCAGCCACTCAAAGTCCCATGTTCTTGCTCCAGCAGAAGGCACCACAAATACTCCTTACACTCGAGTACGTGTGGCTGAATTTGCCAACAACAAACAGCAAAGGGTTAACTTAGGTCTTGGCTAGTGAAGAAAAAGATGTGTTGTGGTGTGGAATTTCCAGTAGTTTGTTGTATTTTCTGAAGTCACACATGTATAATCTGATAAAAAACCAGTTTCAGACCATCTTTTAAATTTTTGCTTCTGCTGGAGAAAGACCTACTGAACCTCAACATGGTCTGCTGCTAGGCAGGAGGAAGGTTGCATTTCAATATATTCGAATGCTTTTTTCTACTGTGAAACAGAGCTCTGGATGTAGCACTGTAACCCCGTTAGTATTGTATACACCTTGGCTTGTTACTACTTATATAGTACCTCAGTAACTTTTTTCCCTTTCACAAAATACAGACTCAGATTAATCTATTTTATAAGCTGCTTTTATTTTCTTCCTGAAGTTTTAGGTTTTTTTCATTAAAAAACCCAATGACATTTTGGCATTTAATTATATTTATTTTCTAAAAGATTAGGGCAGCAGCTGTGCTTACTACTGCCATGACATGGTACAAACACATTGTTCCTTACAAAAAAGAGAGAAAAGTGAAAAGAGTGAGAATGAAAGAGAAAGGCCAGGACCTCTTCTCTCTTCCCTCTGGTCAGACACAGACCATCACAGGACTCCATCTGAGCCCTGTGGGGGGCTGGCAGGAAAGAATTTGTAGCCACAGGGACATGTTATCCAGAACGAGGGGTTGAATTTAATTGTAAGCAGACTTTGCCCACCTCTTTTGGATGAATGACGGCCTACTGGCATGTGATCTGTCTTGGCAATTTCCCTACAACATCCAGGCTACCATAAGGAGATACGTAATGTCTAAAGTGATAGGAAACTCTTTACTGCAGATGGTACAGCTCTGCCTCATAAAATGACTCAATGTGAATCTTCACAGAAATCTCAGCTATAAAAATGATAATGGAAAAAGCACAAGAAAAAGCAAAATACCTTCAGAATGATTTGTTCCACCTCACATCTTTGTTTTAGATTAAGAAAAAAGAAAATATGTATTCTACAAACAAAACAACAACTTTCCCCCCTTCATTATTTTTGACAGGTCAGGATCAATAGGGGAGCACCAGAATTGTGGAGGAGCTCTTGGAGAAAGCAAAGTGGCAGCTTGCAATGCTCTGACTACTCCTTAAGGAAGACAATCAGCTTCTTGGGAAATGCTATGTGCACACAAGCTCCTCTTTCCCCTTTACACTCCCGTTGTCCCTCCCATAGTAGGAGGAAACTCTTAATTGTGGAAAAATAGTGCCTGTGGTTTTCCCAAGAGTATTAACTGTCCTCTGGGCAAAAAAGAAAAGTATTTGGACCACTTGGTCCAAGGAATCACAATAAATTTAGTCCAAGCCAGGATTTCATAGCATATCAGTGGAGTGGTTTCAAAGCAAATTGTCCTCTTAATAGGTATGAACTGCTTCTTTTGCTCAGCCTTACTTTACTCCTTATTGTCTGGCTTTTTACAAGACCATGTAGCAACACAAACTTATAATTTGACTGGCTTTCAAGAACCAGTTAACAGTGCTCCTTCCCCCTCCCTCCATCCTGCCACTGCAAACACTATGGATGTTAACCCTGAGACAAAGCGCTTAGCTCCTCAAAACAAAAGATGCTTTGACTAATGCTCCTCCATATCTATTGTCTGTGCAGACATCTCCCTAAACAAACAGATGATGCCAGCCACTTTAGTCTTCCTGTCTAATGCCAGAAATGCTGTGAAGCCATCACTGTAGAGCTGTCTCCAGCTGACCATTTGGTATGACACAGCTATCACTCCATGCAGATAAACAGAAGTGGAGTGGAAGAACAAGTGTCTTGGTCTTTTCCTGCCTGTTGATGGCATCGAGCTACTTGTTGTATACACTAAGTATGTGAAATTTCAAGGGTCCTTTGGCCATAGGATTCTGTTGGGATAAGACTACAAGAATCCTGAGATCTATGCAAAAAGGAAAAGGCTCTCTTTGGTCAATCAGACTCCTACAGTGACAAATTCAGGCCCACCCGCCTCTCTGCAGTAAAGCAAATGAGGCAGAGGACACGTCCTTTTTGGGAGAGGGAATGCAAACATAGTAATCTTTGGGGTACAAATTAATGTATGCAGAAGACTCAGGTGTACCAGCAGGAATTGAGAGAAAATTATCTCTCAGTGGCAATAGAATATTCACTTTTTTAACACTCTGGTGAGATGCTTCTCTGATACACTCAGACTTCAGACCAACTTTCTGTGTCATGATCTGTGCAGGGTAGGGTGGTCCTCCTAATACCGTAGAGTTGCAGGAGAGCATATCGGGACAGCAAAGTTTCTATTTTGGTGACACAGATGTTTTTGACACCACAACTCTGATCTATAAATGTGTTTAGGACTTACTGTTCAATATAACACAAGACCTACTAAAGATACGCCTGGGGGTGTTTGTGGGATAGTGTGCCACTGCAGTCCTTCAGTCTCATCCCAGAGGAGATAGGTGGTGGAGTGCCATGTGATAGCAAAGACTGGAAATGCAGTACAGTGGAGATGAAACAGTCCAGGAGGTTCTGAGTGTAAAGATAATTTTTTAATGGAGCTGGTCAGACAACCAGATAAGGAAGGCTCTCTACTAGACCTGCTGCTTGTGAATAAAGGTCTTGGGGGTGATCTGCATGTTGAAGGCCGTGTTGGGCATACTGATTTTGGTATGGTAGAGTTTTTAATTTGAGGGGAAGTAGGGAGGAGGTATTGATAGAACTGCCCACCCTGATCTCCTAGAGGACAGACTTTGGCCTGATAAGTAGACTGGTTGACAGAGACCCTGGGGGGACTGTGTTGACGAAGGAAGGAGTCCAGAAAGGCTGGATATTTTCCAAGAAGAAGTCCTAAAGGTGTAGGAATGGCCCATCCTGTGTACTATAAGAAAACCCTGTGGGGTAGAAAAAAATCTCCTGGCTAAGCAGAGCTTTGGCTGGAGCTCAGGAAGAAAAAGAATGAGAAAAAGCAAGGCTATAGATGCTGTTTATCTGGACTTTAGTAAAGCCTTCAACACTATTTCACACAGTATTCTCCTTTAGAAACTGAATGGTCATGGTTTGGGTGAGAATACTGTTCACTGGATAAAAAATTGGGTGGCCAAGCCCAAAGAGGGCTGGTGAATGGACTTCGATCCAGTTGGTGATTGTTCACAAATCATGTCCTCCAGGACTAAGTATTGGGGCTTGTTCTCTTCAATACCTTTATCATGATCTAGAGAAGGAGATCAAGTGTACCCTTACCAAGTTTCCAGGTGACATGAAATTAGGTTAATTGTGTTGATATGTTTGAGACTAGGAACAGTCCATAGAGAGATCTGGATAGGCTGAAGCAATGAGTCATGGACAACAGTATGAACTTCAACAAGGCCAAGTACTGTCCTGTGCAATGGCATAGACTTGGGTATGAGTGTCTGTAAAATTGTACATGAAGACCTGGGGTTTGGCCAGTTAAATGTGTACCAGAAGTGTGCCCAGTCCAGTAGCTTCCTGGCTTTGTTAGAAATAGTGTGGGCAGCAAGAGCAGGGAAATGTGTTCTTCCCCTGTAGCTGGTACTGATGAGGCCACACTTCAAATACTATGTTCCATTTTGAGTCCCTCACTACAAGAGGGATACTGAGGAGCTGGAGTATGTCCAACAAAGCTGTTGATAGGTTTAGAGCACTCTGTGAAGAGTGGCTAAGGGAACTGGTGTTGATTAGCCTGGAGAAAAGAGGTTCAGAGGAGACCTTCGTGCTCTTCTACAACTACATGAAAGAAGGTTGCAGCAAGGTGGGGTTTAGTGTCCTTGCACAATTAACAAGAAATAGGATGTGAGGCAATAGTCTTAACTGTGCCAAGGGAGGCTTAGGTGAGATATTGTTAAGCATTTCATCACTTTACAGACTGTAAAGCACTGGAATGGACTGGTGAGGAAAATGGTAGAATCACCGACCCTGGAGGTATTTAAAAGATGTGTGGTGCTGAGGGATGTGATTTAGCTGTGACTTGGAAGTGCTGGATTACCACTTGGACTTAATGATCTTAAAGGTTCCTTCCATCAAAATTATTCTATTATTCTATGGTTTCCTCTGTAATTCAGGTGAAGTTGCCCCCAAATTTCAGTCTGAGACTCACTGTAGACCTGAGATTCACACTATACAGGAAAGCATTTATTCATTAAAAGGAAATTAATTACGCGCTTGTGTGTGACACACAATGCATGTGCTACTCTGTGTTTGCACCACGCTGCGTAACTGGATATACCGGCTCTAAGAAGTTGAGTCAGGAAGGTTATGGGGAGAAAAGTCAGAAACGCAATCCTGAATCTTTCCCTGCCATGCTATAAAAAGTATTTTTTGCCTGTATAAACAATTTCATTTTAGAACCAAGCCCCAGGAATGTGGACCTGTGATAAAAGTATATTATTCAATTTGAAGCTGAATATTTGGTGATAAAACTACTCCCAGGAATAATATTTGAAGAAGGATTACATTCTTCTGTACTTCAGTTGCTTGCTTTCTTCTGGCAAAGTAAACAAAGGCATTGGGATATTTGACTCACTGCGTCAGGAATGATAACTTACAAGGTTTACTAAGTATTTCTTTATATGTACACGTACACTTGCACAATGTAAAACGGCCATAATGTTATTCATATTTCAGATATGTTAAACTAAAATTGCTCACTTTTAGCGTGAGATCTTCATCATGTTTGTTAAGTAGCTGGCAGTTTTTCAAGAACCCTGGTCAGCATTCAAAACGCACTCATATACATGGCTTTATATTAATAAATGTTAGGATACCGCGGCAATTACAAGTTTGTGATTGAATTATGCAATATCATGCTCTGTGCTATGTACACGTTTTCATTTTTTTGAATTGTTTGCATCACTGAACACTTCATGTTTTGTCCTTCTGATACTGCTTAAAACTGTGACCCTAAATGGAATTGGTGGAAGAAAGCTCTTTCCCCCATTTCAGCCAATAAACCTATCCAAAAAGAAACTAATATTTTTTTTCCTACAGAAATGGCTCATTTGTACAGGATGTCTCAATACAGCTGCATGTTGCTGGGGGGAACAAAAATTGAACAAAACACTGAACAAATTACTGTGAATTTCCTGCACTGCAATCCTACAAACCTTCTAAGGAAGCCAGCGTGAGTAATGGTGCAGCACCGTACTCTTTAAAGTTCTTCATGTCAAATCCAGACTTTGTCTCAACAGGCATGGGTGCAAGCTGTAAAATTTGGATTCAGGGTTTCTAATGAGCATTTTGAAAGTTCAGAAGTGTGTATAACCAACTTGTTTTTTTTCCCCAGACTGTTAGATGGAAAAGGTTCTGCTGTCAGGTTTGGATCAGACTTGGAGTTTTGATTCAGTTCTATTTTTGTTTCTAATGTACTCAAGTTCACGGTGTTCACAGACTGCCATAAACCCCTGCTGTTAAACATGTGCATTGTTAAAACATGAAGAAGACTTGGCTCAAATTGAGTGTCACCTAATGGAAGCCAGCAGAACTGTGGGCTGGAATGAATGCCTAGCTGCAGTATATGACCATAGTGAACACCTGGACTTGCTGGGAGAGGCAAAATAAATGGCGTTTTCACAGGGACACAGTCTGAGAATTGCTTAAACACTCAACACCCTACCTTAAGTAAGATCAGCTCCTCTGAAATGCTTCTAGTGCCCCAGGAGGGGCCATCTCAGGCACTGCTAAATTTTTGAAAGGAATTATGTTTCTAGCCACGTTGCTTGTGAAATAACTGTATTTTTATAGCTGAAAACAAGGCTTGCTCTTGACCTATCAATAAAACACGGCTGGCTTTTCCAGCTGCTTTGTGTGCTCTGTCTTCTGGTGTTACAATCAGAGTCAGGAGGGGTTGCTTCCCACAGTTGCTCCCTGGCACAGCTGAAGAAGTGTCTTTTCTGACTGCTCTCAAATGAAGCTTTGAACTCATTGGCTCCCAACAAAAACATCTAAGCCTCGTTTTGCAAACAGTTTATTTAATTTTATCTCCTGTGACACCTTCATTTCACTACCCTCCTTTTGCACATAAGGAGGTGAGGGCAGGAAGAGGTAAAACAAGATAGCAAATATTTTGGGGGAATTTTGTTACTCAGATGGGAGTCCTCTCCTTCATGTGCTGCTGTCCTTTTTCAGAAAGTGGGATGCCTTTGGTGATGATGGTGTAAACCCAAGTAGACCATGACTAGTTCACTGTGATTCCTTGGGAGAAGCTATGCTGTACAACGTACATGCGAAGACTCACTTTCGTATTTGAGTTGTCAGTGTACAACAGCAAGAAGGGCTTGTGTGCCAGCTATGGGAGTTTGGCTTAGGAGAAGACTGTTGAGAAAAGTCAGAAACAAAATCTCACATTTTTATCCCTGCCATGTCATAAAATCAAGTACTTTTCTTCTGCATAAACAATTTCATTTTAGAACCAAGTCCCAGGAATGTGGACCTGCAATGGAAAACTCGATTTGCTGCAGAATGTTTGTTGATAAAAGTATTCCCAGGAATAATATTTTTTAAAATATTGCATTCTTCTATACCTTAGTTGCCTTCTTCCTCTGACATGATAAATTAAGGCTCTGTGCACCTTTCACCCCAAATACCTCAGCTGATACTTGATGAAGTTCACTTGAAATTTCTGTATGTGCTGTTAAAATGGCTACCACATTATTTGCTTTTGCATAAAATAAATGCAAAGCTTTAAGATTTGTAGTCTCCTCTGTCATACAGGATCCACAAATCTGTGGACTTTGACGGGGTGGTAGGTCTAAACTAATTCAGGAGACAGCTGCTGACAACTGTGAAGTCTATTTTGTCTGAACAGCAACACTTAGAAATATCTTTGATTTCCTTTGTGGAAATAAAAGAAGTATCTTACTCATGCTGTAAATACTTTCAAACCACTAAGATTCATATGAGCAACAGTTGGAAATTATTATGTCTGACCCATATGTGGTTAAGGAGACTACTGAGGGTGTCAGTAGACTGAGTATTTTGCAGGTCTTTAGGCAGGAAGAAGGGAAAGGGCTCTGTATTTACTGCTACCAGTAGTGACCCTCTGGCAAGGTGGTGGACACAGAAAAAATTACTTGGTGGTACATCTTCATACTTCTAGTGTCAGTCCACACTGACTTAGTACACCGTTAGGAGAAAAGTGCTTCAGAGCTGTGGCAGCCTTGGCAAACCAGATCAACCCAGGGATCCTCCAGTCTCTACGGAGTTGCTGTCTTGTAGCCCCTGTGTCTCCAGTATGGGAGGAGCCTGGGGGCAGCCCTGCATCCCCACCTCTCTTGAACTGCCCAGGGCATCTTGGCATAGGCTGAAAAGCTGGGCAAACATATTCGGCAAAATTTCTCAATGGAGTAACCTTTAAGATTACTACAAATCTATCAAAGTCTAATGGAAATGTCATTCCGACTTGTATGTCTCTTCTGCCTCCTTATTAACATGATGGAGAAAAATATCTCCAAGAACTTGATATGCTCAACTTTGTGAACAGCACATTTTTACAGCACTACTGGAATGCTAAACCAGGACTCTTGATATTTAGAGCCTCTTGGCTTGGAGTCTTTTTGCCTTAAAATGTACTCATCCAAAGTTTAAGTGAACCTCTGAGATTTTGAAGCTGTAACCATAACAAACATGGCTTAAAGAGGGGAAAAGTATTTTGTCAGTGTCACATCAGCTCTACATGATGCAGTCTTTATTTCTCTGAGATAGACTGTTCTCTTCAGTCTCAAAGCAGATATTGGTAATATCAAGGAATTCCAGTAGACTATTCCAGTTAAGGAGCGAAAATTAATTTTGATTCATGATAATGGCAGAATGACCTCCAGAGAAAGTGTCAGTCTGAAAAAACACTCAGCACAGCTGTGATATTAACCCCTTTCTTGGAATTTTGGGTGCTGCAAAAGGTTTCAAGAGTGGAAGGTATTTGTTTTTCAGCGCAGCTTGAATTATTTCTATATTAGGTTTTATTGATCTACATGTGACTATTTTATGGCTCTTTAATGTTTACAATGTATTTATTTTCATTCCTATGTTTTCCAAGTAGGTGTTTTGAAGAAGGACTATCTAAAGAATGTGAAGCTATTTGCAATTGTGCCTTTAAATTACAGTTGCTCCATACTTTTCATTTGAAGATTTCAACAGTGTAACTGACGTTAATTGTCACCATGTCCATTTGAATTCATAGTCCCATATATAATTTAAGTGTGGGTAAACTAAGTCCAGGGGCAATCTGAGCAGTGAAACAAATTTATGACAGAGTCTGGGAAGAAACCTGCGGATGGGAGATCCCTGTTACCAGTACCAAGCTGTAAACTATGTCACTAAGAACATCAAAATACTTGCTCTGTTGGTCAAAAAAATGCCACTCAATTTAGAGGAGTAATAACAAAACCAAGACCGTTTCCTGCTGAGGAGTGTCAGCTGGCAGCAAAGGGACTTTGATTTGACCCCAGAAGCATTTGCAGGCAGAGCCAAAGTTATGAGGCAGTGTTGGAGTCGTGTGAGAGAGGAGCGTGTGCATTGCACTCAGCAGCTCCAATACTCTCTCAGCGGCCCCTATATCTCAGCATAGAGTAGGTATCCATGGATGCTCATGTGAAGATATCTAAACCATGGCTGTGTCCCTGGAGAGACACCCTGACCAAAGTCCACATTCTTGTCACTAGCAACCTTTATTTCTGTTGGCCAGCTCTGACTTCTGAGAGTCCTCTTGCTCTCTGATTCCAGTTTCCATTGCTGAATTACATACAAAAAGCAGTTTTCTCCTCTCCATTTCCCTACTAATTCTTTGTCTCCTTTTAATAGATGTAATCTGCTAACATCACAGTATCACAGGAAAACCCAGAGGGAAAAGGATCTCAGGAAGCCACTTAGCCTTTGTTTGCTGTCTTCTCTAGTCTCTTTTGTTCAATAAGTAACAGGTAAACCACAACTCAGTTTGAAGGAGCTAAAAAAGCAGAGCACTACAGGGCTTTGAAAAAGAAAATGTGCTGACTTAATACTGCTCTCAGCTTGCTTCCACATCAAAATGGTTTTCTTACATTTGCATTTAAATGATTACTTGGTTGGTTTTATTGCCAGTGCTTGGAATAAATTTAGTCAGAACCTGTCTGTGCTATTCCGTGAAGCTTCTGCACCAATGTTTTCTCAGCTTTTATGATGTTCCGTGAACTGGATCTCAAACTCATAAAAGAAAAAAACATGGCCACTGTGTGGACATGATGCCCGATTGTAACAGGGGGATTTCCCTGCTTTCAGCGACTCCTCCAAAGAAATTGGAAAAACTGGCAGATGTCCTGAACACTATATAGAGCCTGACCCTGACATGATGAAGAAAAAGGACTTTCACAGCAAAGTTATACTATTCCACAGAATCACAGGATCACAGAACATTAGGAGTTGGAAGGGACCTCAGAAGATCATCTAGTCCAGTCACCCCACCTCAGCAAGATCACCTAGATCAAATCACAAAGGAACACATCCAGGCGGGTCTTAAACATCTCCAGAGAAAGAAACTCCACAACCTTCCTGGGCAGCCTGTTCCAATCCTCTGTCACCCTCCCTGTGAAGAAGTTCCTTCTCATATTGATGTGGAACCTCCTGTGTTCTAGCTTACAACAATTGCCCCTTGTCATATCACTAGATGACACTGAGAAGAGCCTGGCTCCATCCTCCTGGCAACCACACTTCACATATCTATAGACATTAATGAGGTCACTTCTCAGTCTCCACTTCTCCAAGCTAAAGAGACCCAGCTCCCTCAGCTTTTCCTCATAATGCAGGTGTTCCGCTTGTTTATCATCCTTGTTGCTCTACACTGGACTCCCTCCAGCAGCTCCACATCCCTCTTGAACTGAGGGGCCCAGAACTGGACACAACACTCCAGATGTGGTCTCATCAGGGCAGGTCTCACCAAGGAGGAAAATCTCTCTTCATCTGCTAACCACTCCGGTTCTGATCCACCGCAGGATGCTGTTGGTCCTCTTGGCCACAACAGCACACTGCTGGCTCATGGTCATCCTGCTGGCCACCAGGACCCCTATGTCCCTTTCTCCTACACTGCTCTCCAACAGCTCAGTCCCCAACCTCTACTGGTATTTGGGGTTGTTATTGCCCAGACACAAGACTCTACACTTACCCTAGTTATATTTTTATTCGCCCTGCTCAGCTGTCCAGCCTGTGACAGTGCACCCTAAACTTGCTGACAGTGCATGCCAATCCCTCATCCAAGTCATCAATGAATAGATTGAACAGGACTGGTCCCAGCACCAACCCCTGGGGCACTCCACTAGCTACAGGCCTTCAACTACACTCTGTCCCACTGACCACTACTCTCTGACTTCTGTCCTGCCACCAGTCAACTATCCACCTCCCTACTCGATCATCTAGACCACACTGCCTCAGTCTGGCTGCGAGGATGCTGTGTGAAACTGTGTCAAATGCCTTACTGAAGCCAAGATTGACCACATCCACCGCTCTGCCATCGTCTATCCACCTGGTTATGCCCTCATAAATGGCTATCGGGTTGGTCAAGCACAACTTTCCCTTTGTGAAGCCATGCTGAGTGTCTCTAATGACCCTCCCGTCCCTGATGTGCCTGGAAACAGTGTTGAGGATAAATTGTTTCATCACCTTTCCTGAGATGGGGGTGAAACTGTGTGGTCTATTGTTACCTGGGTCCTCCTTCTTTCCCTTTTTGAAGATTGGAGTGACATTTGCTATCCTCTGGTTCCTAGGCACATCTCCTGATCACCATGACTTAGAAAAGATGATGGAGAGCAGCTTAGCAATGGCTTCTGCTGTCTCTCTTAGTATGCGCTGGTGCAGCCCATCAGGGCCCATGGATTTGTGTACATCCAGTTTGCTCAACTTATCCCTAACCCAGTCCTCATCAACCAAGACAAGCTCCTCTCTTGTCTCAACTTACTCCGTAGCCTCAGCAGTCTGGGCATTGATATCAAGACAGCCCCCAGAAGTATAGACAGAGGCAAAGAAGGTGTTCAGTATCTCTGCTTTCTCTGTATCCTCTGTCTCCAGGGCACCTACCTCATTCATCAGGAGGCTTATGTTGCCTCTAGGTTCCTTGTACCTGCAATGTATTTGAAGAAGCCCTTTTTGTTGTCCTTGACCTGTCTTGCAAGTTTAATTCCAAGGAGATCTTGGCTTTCCTAGTTGCGTACCTACATTCTCTCACCAGAGACTTAGTGGTCATCCCCTCCTTCAATTACCTGTAGACTTTCTTCTTCCTCTTAAGTTTGCCCAGCAGCTCCCTGTTTAACCATGCAGGTCTTCTGGATCCCTTCCTTGACATCCTTCCTATTGTAATGGTTTTATCTTGTGCTTCAAATAAGTGATCTTTGAATGTTAACCCGCTATCTTGAGCCCCTTTGCTTACCAGTTCTTCCTGCCTTGCAATTTCCCTTAAGAATTANTTGTAGAAGACCTCATTAACTTCCTCATCTGGTGGCCCGTAATGGACATGCACAACAGTGTCACCCATGCCAGCCTGCCACTTAATCCGCACCCACAAACTCTCAACTCTCTGTTCATCCACCCCTGGACAGAACTCAACACATTCCAGGTCCTCTCTCACTTCCAGGGTGGTATCTTTCTCAGGTGACTCTGGATAGTCCAGCGTGCTGGATAAAGGGACACTTATTTCTCTTCCTTCACTGTCTGTGGGATCATCTACTGCATTAAAGAGATGCTCTTGTATTGCAGTGGCTATGCTACAAGATGAGTTCTCTTTTGTACCTGCACGTCAGAACGTCATATATCTGGTGCTTGGAAGCTGTTTTCATATTTGAGGGACAATTTGTTTCTTTGTTGTTATTCCAAACTGGAATGCCTCATGATTACAGATAGTATGCAAAGGATATTATGGTTCTATGATGCTTATAATATTTCTTTTTGAAACTCATAACTGAATTTGGGTTATCTTCTTTCCGTCTCCTCATCTCTTTCAGACTCTCCCTTATCATACTAACACACAGGTCCTACATTAAGCAATGTTCCAAGATTAGTCTCCCCTGCTTTGCTGTTTTTCATCCTGTCAGTAGTTTGTAGGCCAAGACACTGTAAACAGAGCTGCTCTTAGAAATATAATGGCTTGATAAAAGCATATACTTTTGAAACTACTCAGCAAAATGCTCATCAGGAGACATCTCATGTTATTGCTTCCCACATGCAGTCAATACATCACTTTAGCTACAGTGAATTTACCGTCAATTTATCATCCCTTCTGAAGCCATGTGGAATACTCATCTTTAATCCCTGTCTATACTATTTCCAAAGTACCTTACAAGCTTGGAGTAATGCACTTTAATGCCTTGCAGCAGCTGAGCTGGTAGCATATATGATACTGTAAAAGTAACAATCAAAGGAGCATGCAAGATTTTGGTATTTCTGCTGGCTTGCAGATGTGCAGTATCCAGGTCCAGAAACTGTAATGTCAAGTTTAGGCTAAAAGTGTTCAAAACAAAATAATGTCTCACTGCTCTGTGTCAACACACCTATAATGTGAGAGAGTGTTCTCTGGTAGAGCACCAGTATTAAGTGTCAATTATTTCTGCAGTCATATCTTTTTGTGTGTGTGTGTGTCCATGAATAACTTTGCTCAAGATTTATGTAACAGAGTGTCTTGTTTACAGAGCATACACACCAGAGCACGTGGTATTGTCCAGGTGCTAAACTTTGATCTCATTGACCTTCTATATATTACATTTTCTGGTTTTCATTGACACCGATGCTCTTGATTTAAGGTAATCCTGTTATTGTTTGGGACAGTAAAAAACGCAAGTGAACTCTGCAGTGAACCTGGAATATTTCTCCTTTGTTTCATCTAAGATGTGATTGAATCTCCACTAAATTCAGTTCAGCAGAATCCAGCCACAGCTTTTAGGAGTAAAAGTACATCTTTCTGCAACATTTTATGTCTTGGATTGTCATTTATGGCACATTATATTACAGTTTTAAATGCTAGCAGTCACTAGCTAGAGGAGCTGTGGGTTTATACTAGAACAACTGAGTGGTTTAAAAAAACCCAATGACCAAGAAGGCAGTTTTCCCAGTCTAGTAACAGAGGGACAGATTAAAACTGTGAGTGCATGTGGAGCAGAAGGCATGGGGCAGAGGAAGAGGGAATGAGACTATGAAAAAAAACCTCCTTGAGCACAGCTCTTTCCAAGTGGATCATTCAGAACATAGGCTGTAGATGAGAGAACAGGCTGACAGTGCCACTCAGCCAGCTTCTGAGGTACCACATAAGAAACAGCTGCTTCTCCTCACAGTTTCTGCTACAGCTGGCACTGTCACTTCATTTCTCACTCTGGTCCAGCATTTTTCTCAGCTGCCTTGACAACTTATTTTGCAGGGGTATGTTAGCTTGAGTCAGCTCAGACCTGGGAATGGGAGCTGCTGGGCTGGGGTTGGTGGGCTGAGCTTGCACAGGAGAGAATGGCATGGCTGATGTGGTGCCAGTGACATCTGCAGCACTGTCCAAACATAGGCTCACCTTGGAGCCAGCATGATGGTCTGGAAGGAATACTCTGGGCTCTGAAATCAGGGATTGTGAGGTGGGTGGAACATCCATTAAGATAACAAAATCACTTAAGCTGTCACTAACAGTGGGACATTAATTTCATCTGCAGTACAGGAGAACTCAAAAGGATCATCTGGCCCATCTCTGTGGGCCAGCCCAGCATCTTGTTTTGGCAGATAAGTTTCTATTCTGTCCTTATCAAGTAACTGTGTGGTAGATAACCCATTCTCCCCAAGGAAGACCTCTCAGCATTTCTCTGCCATTGACATTAAAAAGATTTTTCTAATATTTAACCTCACTCTTTGCTGAAAATTATATCTATTTACATTTATTCTTATCTTCAGAGGACACAGATAAGAGGTTATTTCATCTCTTTTTCCTGGCTCAGTCAATGGAGCCTGAGACTACTGATCTCTGTGGTCTTTCCTTCTCCATTCTAAACAAAAAAGTACTTCAGTCTTTCCCAGAATATGATTCTTTTTCTAATCATTCTTATGAGATCTTCAAGCAGAATCAAGCCTTTCTCGAGCTGAGGACTTATCAGAGTCAAACGGAGTAGACAAATAAATTTCAGCACTGCTTGTGAGTTGGTACAACCTTCAGACTTTTTTCTGCAGCGCTGCGTCTATGTCAAGGCCTTGCTCAATATTTCATTGTTTATTAATTTAATGAAAATGCTCTCTGTTCCAAATAATCAGTGAAAATACTGAGCAGTGACAGACCTGGCACAACTGCTACTGATATCTTCCAGCTGAGAGGGAAAAATGAAATTTTAGGTGTAATAATGAATCAGATGGACCTCTGACACATTGATAAGAGTGAAGCTTCCATCTTACAGTGATATACCTGATGCTGAGCACCTCCAAAGGGGGGGTTTGAGCCAGTTTGACATTTCCTTATTACCATCCTAGTATGAAGAACAGTTTGGGGGACTATTTATCATGGGTATTGCTCTGAAAAAAACAGTTTGATTTGGAAATATATTGCTTTGATTCTACCCAATATTTTAAATATAATATATAGTATTCTCTGGACCTGTGCCTGTATCCAAGGAGCATGGATAGGGGAAAGGAGGGTCTTGACTGCAGAGGTGTCTTTTTACCACTGACTGCCAAAGGACCTTGAATGACCAGACTAGAATGTGGAGACACTTAGTGACCTGTTGTCTAGAATGCACCTTATGTGTCTTTCTAAATGGATAAAAGCTTCTGCACGGCAACTATATGGAGGTGCCACCACTCCTAGGCCAAACCTCATGTCCTGGGGTTTCAGCAGCTATCCTCTCCACGTTGTGAAAATGAGATTTAAAATCAGTAGGAGGAGAAAGCTTTGAGCACATCCTGGTGCTCACAAACTTCAATTCCTTCATGTTTTCTTGACACACATGCTTATGCAACAAGTGCTGGTCTGAGCAGAGAGGTTTTACCTACACTCTGAAATGTAGCTCCTGCTGCAGGGAGCTGGGAGTAAAGAATTTAATCTGAGGAGTCTGGAGGCAGCTGAGTTAGTTTATGGACAGATCATAGAGGAGGATACCTGGCTTCAAAAGTGTTGTTAGTTTGTGTAGTATGCAAGTGTAACAGTGTAAAGGAGTGTGTATATGTGGTAACAACACAAATATTTTGCCAGCCTCCTTAAGGTATTGGAAAAATATTTCCGTTCTACTAGTTGAATTGTCATGAGGGATTTTCAAGGGTCGAATTCCATATTGCAAGGAGGATATGAAACTTTTAGTCCACTTATTGCATGGACATGTGAGGCAAAGTTTGAGCATGCTTGGAGGCTGTAAAAACAATTGGCTCTTTTATGTTTGAAAAGAGGCTTTGTGTCATGGGCTGTATTGCATCACTGAATCTTAATCTCTTGAAAGGCATGATTGAGAAGATGGTGCTGTGCATGCTGAAGGAGTATGGCAGGCTTATTAGAGGTCTACAATGAACCCTCACAACAAGTGGCATAGTAGAAGCCGCATACCACGTGGCTTGTGCAGATTGCAGAAATATGGAACTTGGCACAGAACATGACATACCTTTTTCCAGGGGCCCAGCACACTGGAAAGGACTAAAAATCCTGGGGAGGCTTTCCTCGTGCCATGACCACAAAGAGTTTTGAATAGAAAATATTTTGCCTCCGTGGCATATTTTTGCAATGTTTTTCCATTATTCTCCAAAATTCGAGTCACTTCATCACTGTTGTGAGGAAAAACAAGCACATATGGACTTACCCTGTTTCAAGTGCGGTTTGGGAGCCGCCCTCTGGATTACCTAGGCAGTGTTTCAGACATTGGAAAACAAACGTTCATTGGGTGTGGAGTGTTGGTACAGACATTTGCGTAGGACATTGGCACATTGAAAAAAAGAGCAGTGATGAGCCATTGAAGTGTTTAATAGTTCTGATATTGCCAACTGCAGACAGTCACAAGCCAGACTTTTTTGGTGCTTTTTAACAGGTCCAGCTTTTCATAATTTGCTACCATGATGCTTTCTCTCATCTCTTTTATAACTAAATCCTTGTGGATATCTCAAAAGATATTTTGTTTTTAGAACTTCTGGTTCAAAATCTCAAGAGCAGTTTTGTTGTTTTGTCTACCTTGATCACTGTTACAGAAGGAACTTCTTCACAGTGAGGGTGACAGAGCACTGGAACAGGCTGCCCAGGGAGGTTGTGGAGTCTCCTTCATCGGAGATGTTCAAGGCCCTCCTGGATGTGTTCCTGTGTGACTTGGTCTAGGTGATCGTGCTGTGTCAGGGGTATTGGACTAGATGATCTTTCGAGGTGCCTTCCAATCCCTAATGATTCTATGATTCTGTGATTTCCTACCTGCTACAGCTTGGTAGTATAATACAGCATACAACCTAAAACTTCCTTGCAACCAACAAATTATTATTTTATTTGCATCTCAACTAGATATTAAAATAATCTGTCAAAGGTTTTACTAGCAGTTGACGCAGCAGCCAAAAATAAATTGCATTTTATTTTATGCTTAATAGGAAGACATATGTACAAGAAAAACGGTAGCAACCAGCAATCTGTGTGCCAGTATACAGGATTAAAAAAATATGAACTAATAGTATCCAGATGAGAAACTATATGCAATGTTTCAATATTTTCCTCTAATTTTCTGTTCTACAGCAACCGTGAAGGAAACTTTATATTTTCTTTCGTTCTTTTAATGGCAGAACTTAATATTTCTTTAAAACTGCATATGCCATAGGGCAAACCAGCAAGAAATAACGCTTTGTGAAGCAGGTGGTCGGTCTGTTGTTCTGTTCAGTGGTTGGCAGCACATTTTTCAGCTAAGAAAGGAGCTATTTCATTGAGTAATTTTAGAGACATATAGTGAGATTCCTCAGGCTGATAAAGAGTGTTAATGGAATGAGAATAAAAGAGTCTAAAATACAAATATTTAACTTATCTGCCCTTTCCTTCTGTTAATGCATGTTGTATAATCAGTGTTCTTGGATTTCCTTCACTACTCAGTGTGCAGCTGAAACTACATTGACATATGGGGTTTTCCTTCTGCAGCAAAACTTTTTCTAGTATTTATGCTTTTCTTGACTGTGGATGAGCTGCCCTGTATCAAAGATTCAACTAATACATGTATGTTTTATTTTGTGAAGCATTTTGCTACCTCTTCTGCATAAATCCATGGCCCCAGATGGGATGCACCCGTGCGTACTAAGGGAGATGACAGAAGCCATTGCTAAGCTGCTCTCCATCATCTTTTCTAAGTCATGGTGATCAGGAGATGTGCCTAGGAACCAGAGGATAGCAAATGTCACTCCAATCTTCAAAAAGGGAAAGAAGGAGGACCCAGGTAACAATAGACCACACAGTTTCACCCCCATCTCAGGAAAGGTGATGAAACAATTTATCCTCAACACTGTTTCCAGGCACATCAGGGACGGGAGGGTCATTAGAGACACTCAGCATGGCTTCACAAAGGGAAAGTTGTGCTTGACCAACCCGATAGCCATTTATGAGGGCATAACCAGGTGGATAGACGATGGCAGAGCGGTGGATGTGGTCAATCTTGGCTTCAGTAAGGCATTTGACACAGTTTCACACAGCATCCTCGCAGCCAGACTGAGGCAGTGTGGTCTAGATGATCGAGTAGGGAGGTGGATAGTTGACTGGTGGCAGGACAGAAGTCAGAGAGTAGTGGTCAGTGGGACAGAGTGTAGTTGAAGGCCTGTAGCTAGTGGAGTGCCCCAGGGGTTGGTGCTGGGACCAGTCCTGTTCAATCTATTCATTGATGACTTGGATGAGGGATTGGCATGCACTGTCAGCAAGTTTAGGGTGCACTGTCACAGGCTGGACAGCTGAGCAGGGCGAATAAAAATATAACTAGGGTAAGTGTAGAGTCTTGTGTCTGGGCAATAACAACCCCAAATACCAGTAGAGGTTGGGGACTGAGCTGTTGGAGAGCAGTGTAGGAGAAAGGGACATAGGGGTCCTGGTGGCCAGCAGGATGACCATGAGCCAGCAGTGTGCTGTTGTGGCCAAGAGGACCAACAGCATCCTGCGGTGGATCAGAACCGGAGTGGTTAGCAGATGAAGAGAGATTTTCCTCCTTGGTGAGACCTGCCCTGATGAGACCACATCTGGAGTGTTGTGTCCAGTTCTGGGCCCCTCAGTTCAAGAGGGATGTGGAGCTGCTGGAGGGAGTCCAGTGTAGAGCAACAAGGATGATAAACAAGCGGAACACCTGCATTATGAGGAAAAGCTGAGGGAGCTGGGTCTCTTTAGCTTGGAGAAGTGGAGACTGAGAAGTGACCTCATTAATGTCTATAGATATGTGAAGTGTGGTTGCCAGGAGGATGGAGCCAGGCTCTTCTCAGTGTCATCTAGTGATATGACAAGGGGCAATTGTTGTAAGCTAGAACACAGGAGGTTCCACATCAATATGAGAAGGAACTTCTTCACAGGGAGGGTGACAGAGGATTGGAACAGGCTGCCCAGGAAGGTTGTGGAGTTTCTTTCTCTGGAGATGTTTAAGACCCGCCTGGATGTGTTCCTTTGTGATTTGATCTAGGTGATCTTGCTGAGGTGGGGTGACTGGACTAGATGATCTTCTGAGGTCCCTTCCAACTCCTAATGTTCTGTGATCCTGTGATTCTTTACTGACCACAGGTGAGGCTTTAATGGTGCTTTAATGATATCAGTAACAACCTGAGTCATTAAGCATGTTCCCAGAGTTTGTAAGAATGGGAAATCACATTGGGAAGAGAATAAGTAGCAACTCTTGCCTTTGGCCAGCTTGTAGGTTTCTTTGTTATGTTCTGAGCTGATCCCCAAAGGCTGGCATTGTAAAGAAAAAAGATCAAACATTAAATGATTTACAGTAAGTTCAGAAAAAGGGACTTTAAAACTAGCACCGTTTAACTCAACAGACTCTACCTGTGTTAAATTGTATGAACTTATTTTATTGACAAAAATGGGTTTTACTGTTTTTCAACACCTGATCAGCAGTCATGCTTGAGCAAATTCAAGTTTACTCAGCCTTGGACTTTTTCTGTAGTGTCACATACTCATTAACCTCTGCATAATTATTTGGACCAAAGGAACTTCACTGGTTTTACTGTAGGGATATTTGATTCCAGGTTGTTACTGCTTTGGGAGCTGATACTGAGTTTATTGCATCCTCAGAAGGAGCTGTGTGGGTCTCAGGTAGAAAAGATACAGCTTAGCTGCCAAAGCCCAGGGTGAAAACATGGGTTACTGAACACTCAGCCTGAAAATTAGGAGGATTTAGCATATCAATCAACCATAAGAAATGACAGTACTGGAGCCCTGACATTCGGAAAGTCACTGAAGGAGCAAACATGTCATCAATGGCTAATACAATCATGGTTCATACTTAGGCAATCTCTCTCCTGGCCACTTGCAGGTTTAAGTGGTGCCAATTTCAGGACGAGTAATCACATAATTTCCAATAGAGCTTCTGAAGCAATTCCAAAGGAGATCCATGCTTTCCAAAAACCGTTGTGATTTGAGCTAGTGATGAAAACTTTCTTTGAGATTTTGCAATCTCCTGAAACAGAGGAACTAGTCTCTCTAAGTAGAGTATGAATAAACTCTGGAGCATGTACTACCTGCTGTGGCTAATTGCTTGCTATTTGCTTAGTAGACAGAGATCACAGCTATTCCCGGCTTCCTCAGGAGCTAATGGTCCTAAGTTTTAGGTGTTTCTGTTAGGTTTGGGTACCTGAAGGTATCAACACATCCTGGGTTGGTGCAGAAGGCTTGGGAGTGCTAAGCCTGCTGGTTAAAGGAGGGTAAGATGATAATGAGGTCCCAGTCAGTGTGTCACAGGAGTGCTGGCACCACCATGCTCAATAGTTGTCAGGTACTTGGATACCCTCTCCCATATACCTTCTCTTATTCAAGAGCGAAATTGCTTTTTCCCTCTGCCATCTAGGTAGTTCTGCTAGTAAAAGAGGTTTCTATTTCTACTTTCTTCTTTCTTATGAAATAAGGAAAGAAGGTTTCAGTACATATAGGTGAAGGTTCATGCTTCTCTGTGATGGAGGTACGTGCTGAAAGCAAATAGTCTCAACACTGCAAAGGCATGAAATACATTATACACCTTACATAGGTTTACGTGAAAACAAAAGGAATGACTTCCAACACCAATTGGGACTGACCTGATGACTTCATGGTCTCCTTCAACAGTGCCCTGGATTATCTTATTTTCCAGAGCATCAAATATTTCTGTCCTAGTTTACGTCAATGCATCAATAGAAATGGAAGAAATGAGGGTCAGTGCTTTCTTGGCATGGACGCACTTGTTATGGTCTCTGCCAAATCTGCACTTCCTATTTCTTTGCCTTTCATTTTGGATAAGGAAGGGAAAGCCACATTCCTCCCTTCTGTAAACTAACTCTGCTGTAAAGTAACCAAGTAGATATTAACCAGTGACATCTGATTTTGTGTCTAAACTGAACACTGTCCTCTGCAGTAGGCTAAGGATCCTTTCACAAGGGGCCGGAGGGGTGGGAAAAGGAGAAACTTCCACAGGTTTGTCTTTATTAAAATAAATAGATCACCATATGAATAGGCAGTTCACAATTCATCAGGGAAAAATCAATACAGAAGAAAGAGTTTTTCCACTACAGTTTACTGGAGAGAAAACCTTATATGCTTAAGTACCATGAGGACATGGGAAGCCAAGTATACCTCCAAATATTTCAAGTAAAATCAGAATTTCTAAACACTAGCAGTGATTTTCTTTGTAAATAGGTTTAACCTTGGACCTTCTGTCATCTTGTATTTTTACACAGGAAATTAATTTTCTACATCCTCTGTGTGGATAGAGAAGACAGAAAGTTGAAAAACTCCAAGGGATTTCCAAAAAAGCCTCCATATAAATTTTAAAATTAAACAGATGTTATATGATTACCATTAAATATGAGCCATGGGTTCCTAGGTTATAAACTATACATGATGTTCTGAAGCAAGAGATGAAATAGATATTTTTCAATTACTGAAGGTTTTCCAGATCAAAAAGTTGAGGATTTAGGTAAATCCACATAGGCCTTGTGTTCCAACGAAAGTTTATAAACATCCAAAATAAGTAAATGTGCTCACAATAGCTAGTGAATGCCATCAGTGGAGATGATCTGTGACTGTCTAGCTCTGCTAGGAACAAAGTTATGCACCGCCAAAACCTGCCCACTGACACTACTGTCACCAGTGGGCACTGGAGTGGATCTCAGGTGAGCTAAGGGTAAACTTCTCTGCTCATCTAGTTACTTGATTCAATCCTTGTTCCATTTCTGTAGTTCCAGAAGAACTAACCACAACCTATGTTTTCTAGTTCAAAATTGTTACGTTACAAAATTTTGTGCTGGATGAAGGAATTTGAGAGAGGAAAGAACTGTTTCCACCTGCTAGTGCCATGAGACTGGCTTCCCACTTTGCTCTCATTGCCCTCTGCTACTATCTGCTGCCGCAAAGCCACTCAAAGCGTATAGGATGGAATGCAGAGGGAAGCAAGGAGACCATCTCCTCTTCTCCCATCCCACTCTGCCCTCAATGGTTCTGAATCGTTCTTTGACAGAGTAGTCCTCTCCCACACCCAGCTCTGATTACATCATCTTGCACTTTTTCCTTGTAATCATTCTATTGTCATCTTCTTTGCCTGGAGTATTCTGAAGTTTTTAAGAAACTGTCATATTCAGTCACTATTATTGTGGCTGTTTTCTTTAACTTTGACCTGATCTCCACGTGTTGGGGAGGTTTCCTGAAGCTCAAACAGAACAATCACTCATTGTCCCTGAACACTTTCTATTGATACAAACTAGAAATCAGTTTTGCTAATGTTCAGTGTGTGTCCTGGAATGCAGTTTCAGTTACCAGTCACTGGTCATGTAAAAGTGAGACATTAAACTCTTCCACAACACCCTTTTACGCTGTTTAGAGAACAAGAGGGGATCTTTCATTACAACCTAAAAACAGGCTTTTTATCCTACTGTAGACTAGGTGGCTAACAGTAGATGAGACAAAACCAATCCAGCCACACATGTAACATGTAAGTTACTTTTCTCTTTCTATATACCAAATTATAGCAGAAGTACAGCTCCATCTGTAGAATTACACCGACAATCAGTACTACACGATGGGCCCTGGTCTCCTTTCAGAAACCCTAGGGAGTCAGTCATGAAATCATAGGAATCATGTGACAGTGAACACTGTGTTCCACAGAGACAGGTGTCATGTAGGAGGAGAGCAGGGTGGTGGGGGGCAGTGGTCCTGCAGAAAAGTATGCTTTTAGCAGGCTGAGATTAGAGAGGTAAGTATGTATTGCATGAGTCTTCTGTGTAGCACTTCACCTGACTTCACTCTTGGAAATATTTCATTGGTCTTCTGGACTCGTGCTTGTAGACATCATGTTTCTGCATGATGGGGAAGTAGCATAGGACAGACTGAAAACAAAAACCCAAAGACAAGAATAAAGTACTTAGTGTTCAACAGTGAGAAGCGGCAGACTTGACATTGTCTGGCAAAGGGCTCAGAGCTGTGATGAGAAACATTTCTCTGTAGGCCTCCTGTGTCCAAGAGAAATAGAGGAAAATAAGCTAGTTCACACGAGTTTTTCCTTGCATTTGGAAAATTAATCAGTGGAGACAATATTACTGGGCTGCCTAAGCATCGCAGAAATAACAAATCTTTCACAATATCACCTGATCTTCTATGCCACGCACACCAGACAGGAATTCTCCCCTGTTTTTAAGCTCAGTGGATGTAAAAATACATCCTTTTTATGCTGTTAGCATTAGATTCTATCTCCAAGCCACACAGCATCTTGTCACTTCAGTGTTGCAGATTCTCACTGCCTCACTGAAAGGTGACTTACCATGCTACCTTTTATCTTTCCAAATACGTCCCTGTTCAGCTTTATTTTCCTTTTGATTTCCTCCATCTGGTTTTCATCTGACCCTGAGCAGCTGTCCAAGGTTTGTATATATATCCTTTTGCTTGTTTCATCTTTGTGAGATGCCTTTCTGCTGAATATCTGCTTAATATGACTTTTACTTGGATCCATTTCATTTTTAATCTTACTTCTGGCTTTCATGACAGTGTTCCTCTGTCAACTTCCTGTTGTTTAAGAGCTTCAAGTGTGCACACAGCAATTCAGTCACTCTTAAAAATAATAACGATAAAAAGAAGTAACTTAACTTGGCTTACAGTGTTGAGTAGTTAATTCCTTTAATGTCATATCTTTTCCTCCCAAATGCTGTTCAGCTAAAGCTTGTCTAACCCAGTGTGAGGTTGTCTGTGAGAGCAGGATGGCTGTTTCCTCTGTGTGGAATTTATCCCTCGGAATCATCAGAAGATGCATTGTGGAATTTCTACTTTGTGGCCTGGATAGGGAAAACATTAGGAACATTTAAGGGGCTATGAAAATATGCCACATTGCCCAAAAACTCAGATGAAAAAACACAAGATTCCACAGAAATCTGTGCTGCCTTCTCACTGCTCTAAAAATCATGAAGCAGTTGCCTTTTTTGGAGTGACTGCCAAGCACTAATGGAAGATCCAGAACTGGCCTCCAAGTCATCAGTTATTGATTGCACTCTTTTTGTGCTCCCTAGCTTCACCTCATGTCTTCCCTGACTTGTCTTCTCAATCTCTACCACATCTGCACACAGGAATCAAATCCGTATTACTTGTTTTTACTGTTCTGTTTTCTTTTGTAAGTACTTTTGGCTTCTTTGTTGTTGTTTTTTGTTGTTTGTTTGGGTTTTTAAAAAAAGTTTCCTGGAAAATCAATGCTTTCTAAGTATTCAATTGTGTAACTCTGGGAAAGACAGAAGTCTGTCACGTTGTTTCGAGAAACCCTTCATAAATGTGTGATTTTTGGTTTTTACCCCAAACCTAGTAATTGTTTTCCTTACCCAGAGATCACTAGCTTCCAGGATAAATCCCAGTACCCTGTACAAAATATGTAGTGGATGGTGACTTGCTAGACTGCCTGCAGCTTTGGACAAGATACGGATGGATATAGAAAGCATCTCTGGGCAGGTCCAACATAGAAAGAAGTAGTGGTTTAAGGATCAGACTGGCTCTGCAGCAGTGTGGACACATTACAAATATATTGCTGTAATGCCACTGGATAGCTTTGAAAGAAGAATAAAATTAATGGATGAGAAGGAGCAGAACAGGAGCACAAGCATGCATAGTTAGTGGGATGGAAAAGTGGAAACTGCAACACAGACCAGAAAAAATAACAGGGAAAGGATTCTCTGTACTTAGACGTGTAGAGGTATCTTTTATGGTGGTTTTGAGCTATACATATACTTTGATGTGTACCGTGCATACTTTTATCTGGTTCATCTTTCAGAAAGATAAATCAGATACGTTCTGGACACATCTGAATTTTTTCTTTAAAGCTTCAAGAGAATTTATCTTCATTCAAAAGGATATAAGCTTAAGTTTTTCCCTATTTAAAAAAAAATAAAATCACCTGATACCAATTAGAATTCTTTTACTGCTGGGCTGATTTATAGTACTGTAATTCAGCACTGAAAATATGAAAGCAGAGAAGCAATATTTCAAAATGCAGTATAAAATCAACAATAAAAATGTATATTTATAACCTGAAAAGTATGATTTCATCTTGGAGAATTACCAAACTAATAGCAGTAATAATCATGATTTTAGCTGTACCATATTGTATTTATTAAACTTCAGGAGACTTGTGAATAAATCAAATCACAAGATCATTTCTGGATATTTGAACATATTTTTAGATATTATTAAAATATGGAAAACTATCACAACTGGTTATCATTTGCTCATGTTTTCCAAAAATGGTTTTAATCATAAACCTCATTGCTACATCTTTCAAGATACTGGTCTGATGCCTGCAGGCTCAAAAAGTAACTTTAATAAATGTAGATTTAATAACTTGTGGAGATAAAATTAAAGCAGAAAAAATATGTGCAATAATCTGAAGTGTATCCACCATCCCAGGAAATCTTGCTTGGTGCAGAGAACGTGTTTCAGAGGAAGGAAAATAAATGTTTTTATAATAAAGACGGACCATGACCAAAACCCTGGAGCCAAGCTCATGAGATACAATATGGAAAGTTTGCTCTTAAACTCATATTTTATGGATTTATCATGGGCCGGACTTCAGCCTTGAGGGATCACATTTTTCTCATGGAACTGAATGAGTGAAAGAACACAGCTTTTTGTTGTCCACTACTACAATGGTTATCTGTAGCTGACATTGTCTCGAGGCACAGCAAGGACAAGAGGGTCATCAGGGACAGTCAAGATGGCTTTGCCAAGGGGAGGTCATGCTTGACCAACAGCATAGCCTTTTATGAGGACATAACCAGGTGGATAGATCATGGCAGAGCAGTGGATGTGGTCTATCTTGACTTGAGTAAGGCATTTGACACAGCCTCCCATAGCATTTTCACAGCCATACTGAAACAGTGTGGTCTAGATGATTGAGTTGTGAGGTGGATCATGAACCGGCTGCAGGATGCCATAGAGTAGTGGTCAATTGGACAGAGTCTAGTTGGAGGCCTGTATCTAGTGGAGTCCCACACGGGTCAGTACTGTGAGCAGTACCAACATAATGAGTTGGATGAGAGATTAGAGAGCACTATCAGCAAATTTCACAGTATCACAGTATCACAGTATTACCA